>JAKTRG010000017.1:0-316349 GCA_030579595.1 Spencermartinsiella europaea
AAATGTTTAGATAGGTTTAGTTTTTAGCTACTAAATAGAAGAGCTATGGAGTCTATGACTCTCAACCTCAGAGTGAGTGAGGTGCTCACCATCATACCATCATACTGGAAGGGCCGATCGAAATTCACGGCACGGCTGGAGCGATAGCTTACTGAGAAGCCGAACCAAGCCACCCCGATAGGGGCCGCCAAAGGCACCGTGGAATACAGCTTTGAGAGTTTTGTGGAAACGTTTGCAGCGATATGTTGCACTTCTGGTATATTGCGCAAAGTCAGGTATTCTAGGTTGGACATATGGGTTTCTATAAAGTCAAATACAACAAAGGGAAATCCGTTACCGAGTCAATCACACTCCTCGTAGATACACTACCTTCTCTTCTGCGAAGAAACAGCTGAACGTTACTTTGTACAAATGTCAAAACCAAAATAAATATATTAACAAAGATAAAGTAAAATGAATAGTACATCAGACATCAGTCAGGTTTAATAAATGACCCATGCGCTGGACCTTGGTCTTTAAGTATGCATTTACCTCCTTACTCTGAAAGCCTCCTTTGTTCTGCCACGAGAGCGGAATCATGGGGACCCGCTCAGTGACCCTGATCTGCCTGTCTTTGCCTTCTACAGCGGCTATCTTGTCTGGGTTGTTGGTCAACAGCCTGATGTTCGACTGACCCAGGTCCAAAAGAATAGCAGTGGCCAGACCAAACGATCGAGCATCAGCAGGGTGCCGCAGCATTAGGTTGGCTGTCACGGTGTCTGCTCCTAAATCCTGCAAGTTGTATGCTTTTAGTTTCTCGCCCAGTCCAATGCCTCTGCCCTCCTGACGCAGATATACTATTACACCTCGTCCTTCTTCGGCCATCAGTCGCGCTGCTTCATCGAGCTGCTCCCCACAATCGCACCGCGCCGACCACGCGGTCTCGCCAGTATAGCATTCAGAGTGTATTCGGACCAATGTGTCTTGGATGTGTGCATTAGAGAGTGTAGTTGAGATTGATGCCGACGCTTCACTGACATCTTCGCGGCTGCTTTGTCTTCCAGGATACAGTTTACCAACATATGCACCCCGGGTCATCCTGTCCTGCTCGGTTTCGCCTTCTCTGCGGGCGAAAAGGGTCTTCGAGTGGATATCTTGGCCGAAGACAATGGCCAGATGCTCCTTGGTGTCGACATTGTTTCGGTATAGATGCAGAAATATCTCAGTGCCATTGGTGGTAGGAATGCGGGCACGGGACTCGCAATGCACCTCGGGCAAGTCCTCCAGGCTCTGGGCCACTAAATCGGCATGCTGCTCTTCAAGGGCCCTGGCCTGCTCCAGACGGCCCTTGAGAACCGACCCGTCCAGTTCTACTTTAGGGCTTGGGCTCGGCGACTCCTTCTCGACAGGGGGAGTGAACGCCGGCGAGATAATTGACATTCCCTCAAAGACAGAGTCAGGATCTGATTCTGCACCAAGTGCTTTGGCTCGGAGCGCATCCTTTAAGGCATGTCGAGCAGGACGAGGCTCGGCGACCGTTGAGTTTCCTTTTGGGGATCCAGACAGGTCTGGCACAGCAATCTGAACTGTTTCGCTCATTCTAAGTACGCCTGATTTGTATCTCTTGTTGCCATTCAAACCGGAGAGTAGGTTGGAAAGTGAAATTCGTCCGAGGTTTTCAGAACCTTCTATAGTAGTTGAACCTGGCATGACAAATCGGGTGTCGGGCATTACGTAAAGGGGATGACAAATTTTTGTGTGCTTGTAGTGTGTGGTCTGGCGGTAGTTGTTAGTTGTATGTGGGGAGGGTGACCTTTTTTCTTTGTGCAGTGAAGGAAGCCGATTTTTGTGGGGAAAGGGTTCCTAGGTAAGTCCGTGTGTTGCAAATGTATTCAGCGACTCTAAGAATGGCGGAACACACTCAAAACGCAAAATGGCGGCTGGGAAAAAGGACAGCGGTCTTGTGAGCTTATGTAGTAGAGCAAGTCGAAGTGGGAAATTGAACTTCCGAAAGCCTATCGAATTCTTTTTTTGTTTTGGTTAATTTCATTATTGTAAATATGGGCCCTTGCAATATTAGTTTGTCAATTGCGGGTGTCTGGAAGTGGGGGAATTGTAGGAGGGTATCTAGAAGGTACGGGAAATATTTCATTTAGCGATTTTGCCCATTCGTGGCAGTATTAAAAATCTAAACTTGAAATTAGGTTATTTCCCGACGGCTGTGTTCCGTCGCTCGACGTGATATATTCCGCCTGTGATCGTAGGATGTTTTACAACTGGACATGTTGTTGTTCACCTTGCCAGTAATATAGTAGTAATATATGTTGTTGTGTAGTTAATGTGAACGCTAAGTCCCAGCTGTATGCATGCCTTCCCACTCGTTTGGTAGTTATAATAATACTATTGGAACATCTTCTTGGAATAACTAATATCGCTTACAAACTGGCGGCTCCTCCAGGATTAACACATTTAGATATTTGAGTTTCACAAACGCTCCCTTTTTTTATAATTTTAGATTACATAACTATATTGTACACATTGACATTTGCGGGAAACACTGCCTTCCAATATGCTGAACTACTTGTTCAAACCCAGCGTACAGTTAGCCCTTCTCGGCACTGGAACCGCAGTGGGAATGACCCTCGCCGCCCGCCCGTACTCAACCATTGGTCGAGCAAATCGAGTGTACGTGCCTATACGGTTTGACTCAGAGCTGGAGCCACTTTTGCTGCTGAAAACACCACTGCTTGCCAACTTCTGCATCCACACCGATAAGCTTTCTACTACTATATCCAAAGACCTTAACGAAATCGTCACGAATCAAACTACTAAAACCGTCTCGGCCGTTGACATCGAGGCCGACGAATTGGGTACCAGAGAGCTGCTGACACGATATGGCGTTACTCAAATCCCGACCATCGTAGCTCTAAGAGGAGGGATTCCATTCTCGAGGTATACAGCTAGCAGCAACAGCAGCTACGACTATGAGGAACTGAAGAAATGGGTTAACGAGGTGGGAGATAATGCTACGTAATTAAATTTTTTTTTAAATCAGATCAATGACATGTTTACATAGTTTTCTGTACCTGTAAGTAACAGTGTGTTGTGTCTTGATTTTATTCAATTCTTTCTATTACGTTTTCTTCCACCTCTTCGCATTTTTCATTTAGCGGTCATTTACTATGGGAGCTTCCTCTCCCACGCACACCCTAACTTAACCCCACGCACAGTAAATTAAATTCCAACTTTGAATCTTTCTGAAAGAAACTCTCTGCACTGTCACCCAAATTATATCGAACGCAAACTACTACAGACTATGGGTTTCTTCAACTCCTCGACCCCCTCCGAACCTAAACAAGATGAGATGCGCAAAAAGAGCTCGCGTCAGCAGTGCTGGGATGCGCGAGATGCGTACTTCGCCTGTCTGGATAAACATAACATCGAAAACGACCTTGCAGACCCAAAGTTGGCACAGAAACTCTGCAAGCCTGAAGACCAAGTGTTTGAACAGCAGTGTATAAGCAGTTGGGTCAAATATTTCCGAGAACGTAGAATCAACGATATAAAAAAGAATCGACGGATTCAAGAATTGGAGAACGAAGGTGCCATCAAAGTTGAGTTTGATAGTCGTTTCAAGTAGCCCACACAGCATTGCTTCGCATCAACCTACTGTAAATAGTGTATATAGCAATTAAATTATATTAC
This sequence comes from Spencermartinsiella europaea, assembly GCA_030579595.1. NCBI lineage: Eukaryota > Fungi > Ascomycota > Dipodascomycetes > Dipodascales > Trichomonascaceae > Spencermartinsiella > Spencermartinsiella europaea. The sequence goes on from JAKTRG010000017.1 coordinate 3,685, forward strand.
AAGACTCGTTGCCTCCGACGGGGCCACTCGGTGGTGGTTGGTCTGGCGAAATCATAGAGTAGATATTACACACGCCACGTCTGAACCTGCTTGTCGTAAAAGCTACAGGTAATAACGCTATCACTGCTTAACCAATCTCCTCCGTACACCATGCTATCGTGGCCGTCCTTGATTTCTATGACAGGATCAGCCAGGTTTTCGTTAAGCTCCAATAAGAAAGCTCCTCTGTACATGCAGCAGACCAGAATCCGTTGATCTGGGCCTGGGACTAGCCTCCACACCCCGCCTTCTAGGTTGATCGAGTCCTTCACTTTGGGCAGCAGGTAAGACTCGACAATACCGTTCGGACCTACGCGCAGGTCAATGGAACGCAGGCAATCATCATAGCCGCCCGTCCAGAGCGCCAATGGGTCAGAGGGCTTAAACTGGCGACTCGAAGGCAGAATGCTGGTGACCCCAGCTTCGTGGATACGTTTTGAAGTCCAAACGGCAGAGGCTGAGTCGCTATCTGCTCGACCAAACAGACGAATGTCATGAGCAGCAAGACCCATATCATCTCCGCCTGAAAACAGCACGCTCTGCATTGACTTGGTACCAAAAGCGCAGGTCCACGCTTCGAGACTGTGAGATTGCGTGGATCCGTCTAACTCCAGCATGCTTGGTGTGATTCGAATAGCGGCCACCTCACCAGATGAAAGAGATGCAGCCAGAATTGACGGATCATCTTCTGAAAATGTGAGCGAAAGCACCAATACGTCGGGGTCGAACAGATCAAACTGAGCCGTCTTGGTTATTTCAGCCGATTTTTCTACTTCACGAGAGATGCTCCACACGATAATGGACCCTGTAGATTGACCGCTCACTACAAAAGTTGGATCATGTGGTGAGATTTTCACGTCCAGAATGGACGAAGCTGTCGGGACCGACTGGATCAACTCAAACGTCGATGTTCTAACATAATACAGATCGAGCGACCCGTGCCTTTTTCCGGACTCTTCTAATTTGTATGTTCCTACCAGGACCACCGACTTATCTGTGGGCCATACTTGAAGTGCGCATGGCGGCAGGCTCGTGGTAGCTTTGGCTATCCTGGTAGCATGAATTGACATGAAGAGTTGAACGAAGTCTCCAAAAGATCGATGACTTATCCAAGGTTATGGAGAAAGTTTTAACTAACACACCGTTCTGGACCAGTGAGTAATTTGATTTTTACGGTCAGCGGGATCAATTTTTAAAAAAAATTAGAATTACGCTGCGCAAATGCCACATCAGTCCTTGGACATGCTATATCTTTGTGTCTTTGTAGGTTTCTCTAACTGTGTTGAAATGCGTGGTTAGTTTAAATTTCAACTTCAACATTAAACTGCAGCTCTTATTGCAAGATACCCGGCAGCTCGTCCCATTGATAAGCGATAAGTGGTTTAGTTCGAAGAAAAGTAAGCAGTTAACCATCAACCAACGACAACATAGCAGCATGGAGTAGTGAACGATGCTTGCACGTAATTGGGGATTGAAACACGCAGTCCAGCGAGGAGTGCGTGGTTTTGCATGTACGCAGACCTCTCGCGGATCTAACTCGGCCCTGAGATCAGATCCACGCTGGCAAGCAATTCAAACGGCCAAACCATTTTCAGATTTCTTGACAGACTCATTCGATAGGCAGCACGACTATCTTCGGATTTCGATTGCGGAGCGTTGCAACTTGCGATGCTTGTACTGCATGCCTGAAGAAGGCGTCGAGCTGTCACCGGACAGCAAACTTTTGACTACTGAAGAAATCTTGCGTATCGCTCGAGTGTTCGTCAGCCAGGGAGTGACCAAGATACGCTTGACAGGTGGAGAGCCCTCAGTGCGCAAGGACTTTGTTGAAGTTGTGAAGGGCCTTGGTGAAATCAAAGGGCTCAAGGAGATTTGTGTGACGAGCAACGGAATCGCTCTGCACCGGAAACTACCGTTGCTGAAAGAGTATGGGTTGAGCGGACTTAATTTGAGCCTGGACACTCTTGATGAGCACAAATTTGTTCTAATGACACGCCGAAAGGGCATGAGCAGTGTCCTGAAGTCATTGTACGGAGCTTTGGAGGTAGGAATCCCTAAAGTCAAACTGAACGTGGTGGTGATACGCGGGCAGAATGATAATGAGATACTCGATTTCGTAAAGTTGACCGAAAAGCTTCCTATAGAAGTGCGATTTATCGAGTATATGCCATTTGCTGGGAATAAATGGTCTACACAGAAGATGTTCAGCTTTCAAGATATATTAGATGTGATCCAGAAAGAATACCCGACTCTGGTGTTCAAGCCAGAGGGTCGCGGCGATACTGCCAAGGTATGCAGAATTCCTGGCTACGAAGGGCAGTTGGGATTCATTACGTCTATGACATCTCATTTCTGTGGAACGTGTAATAGACTGAGAATTACGAGCGATGGGAACTTGAAAGTCTGTCTGTTTGGCAATGCCGAGGTGTCTTTGCGAGATATGATCCGATCAGGGGCCAGCGAAGGACAGCTTCTCGACGTCATAGGTCAGGCTGTGAAAAACAAAAAAGAGAAGCATGCTGGAATCGGCGAACTGGAACATATGAAGAACCGGCCCATGATTTTGATTGGTGGGTTAGTACGATTTTGACTCTATTGTTTCGGGCTGGAAAAAAGTATTATCTAACTAGGTAACGGTGGAAATAATACCAGCGGATTACATGGTCTTTTGAAGCTACGTCGGCGTTGCTCCCTGCCGGGGAGCCGTGGTTCTGGTTTGCAGAAGATGCTAGAAAGTGGACCACTACATACAGGATTAATCCCTCAAATGATGGCGAATCAGGTCTCCAAGAGACTCTATTCCTCTGAATCGAAAGATAACAACCAAGATAAGCTGGAACGGCCCACTATGCACACTGAAAGTGCTCTGACCCACGTAAATCAGCAGGGAGAAGCTCATATGGTGGACGTATCGGATAAGGCTGTCACCAGTAGGAAAGCGACAGCGCGCGGCCGAATAATCTTCTCAAACCCAGATGCAGTTGATCATATTCGAGCCAATGAAATGCAAAAGGGCGATGTCCTCAGCGTTTCGCGAATTGCGGGAATCATGGGAGCCAAACAGACATCTAACTTGATACCACTTTGCCATCCTCTGCCTATTAGCAAAATTTCAAATGATATTTCAATACAGGAGAATTCTATAGTTGTGGAATGCACCGTTCATTGTCAGGGGAAAACCGGCGTGGAAATGGAAGCCATTGTGGGCACTCTTACCACTTTGGCGACCGTGTACGATATGTGCAAGGCTGTGGACAGACATATGACGATAACCGAGGTCAAAGTTACCGAAAAGTGTGGTGGTCGTCGCGATTTTCACACAAGCTAAGCTGTAATAGATATGATTAGAGCAATATTAAATCTAACTAATACACAATTTAGGCTCTGAAAGTTATGACTAACTTTGCTGAAGCTTATAGCGATAGCGACTAGGCACATATTTAGCCGCCGCTTATCAGTTAAAAATGTGGGGTTTCCCTCGGGTCTTCTCACGATTTTTCAGAGTTCTTTGACGAGTGTTTGAGTACCCATATTACATTTTGTATCTTAATTGAGGGTTGTTATTTTAAGCATTGCGTTTATAGACCTAACACAAACATGACTACTGTTCGAGCTATCGAAAAGAAAGACAAGGAGCAGTTTTTCGACTTGTTCTCCGGCTATCTTGAGTTCTACAAAGCGAGCTTGACAGACCATGTCCGACAGACTACTTGGAACCGCTTCTTTGACGACACTGAGCCGGTGTATGCTGCCGTAGCATACGCTGACAAAGAACCGGAGAGATTGCTTGGTTTTGTTACTTGGGTGTGCCACAGATCAACATGGCAAGATAATCATGTTATCTACCTCCATGATTTATACGTGACTCCAGATGTCCGACTAAAGGGAATCGGCAGGCAGTTGATTGAATATGTGTACGCCGATGCGGATAAGAGAGAGATTGAAAAGGTGTACTGGCACACTCAGACATTCAACCACCGGGCTCAGCTATTGTACACCAAGGTCGGGTTTAGAGATGAATTTGTGTCTTACCAGAGGCCAAAGAAATAAGAGCATAATATTGTTTGCAATAACTGTTCCGTGTAAGCGAATGATGAGTCTAAGCGAGATAACATTGTAGACCTATCAGAGGCAAAGTTTGAAGGGGTTTCCCATGTAGGTGGTTCCCTACAACATTGATATAAGTACACGAAAAGTGACCATACACTGCTCTTCGTCTTAAGTGCATATCTAGAATATCTAGTTCCAGGAAACGAAGTTTGAAAATAAGTTTAGCAAGGCAGTCCATTATTTCGTCTCATAACAGAGTGACATTGCGATTCTTTAAATTCTATAGATCTCTATAAATCTGTAAAAGACCGTACATTAAAAAAAGTAAGTTCGATAGCCCTCATATGCGAGATGGAGGCTTAACGAAATATTGAATGCTGAGAAGCAGCAGCATAACTCCAAATAAACACTTCACAAGAATATTCTAAAGAAGGCAGTCGCACTCCATGGGAATCTCCTAGGGAAAATGAATAGCCATTGCAAGGGTATCGCTACTCGAGCTCTGTCGTAGATGAACTAGAAGTAAGCTCCTTCAGCATTATTGGCTTTAGCAGACTTTCTATAATCGGAAAAACAGCTACAAAATGGAGCTATGTATGACTTTGTATATATCAGAGCCCCATTTTATCGGGTTTGCGACAGAACGGTCGGATTCGTAGATAACAGTTTTGTAAAGGCCACGACCAATCTATCAGAAATCAACCACTCAACTCGACACAGCGGCCGTTACCTACCTAGTAGTACTGATAACCCTACTTCTGCCACTGTGCAAGCGCTCTAATTTAATTATTGTTTACTTTCTGCCAAAAAATATATCACCCCTGAATTTGCTCTACGTTGCAGTAATCAAAATACTCGCACAGTGTTTTTGTAGATCACGTGACCTAACGCGTGAGGTTGTTTATGTTTATATCGCCAAATTACATTAATTAAAATCTTAACCACCTTACGTGTTCTTGACTATAAACATGGCTGTAAGTTGGAAAAGCTGTTGATGCACTGCTGGAATGCCCCTAGAGTACTGCTAGTGTCTGTAAATATGCTAACCAGGTGACTCAAAACACTAAAACTTACAAAGACGCGTTTGCTCTTTTCAACAAAAAAGGCAATGGCCGGATTCCTGCCGAAGCTTTAGGCGACTTGCTTCGAGCAGTTGGTCAGAACCCCACTCTGGCCGAGATTGATGAGCTGGAACGAAGTATCCCCAGTGAGTTTGACTTTGAAACGTTTGTAAAGATTGTCAGCCGTCCCGATGGGTTCAAGTCTTTGGGTGAGCCCGAGGATTACATTCGTGGATTTCAGGTATTTGACAAAGATCAGACTGGACTTATTGGAGTTGGAGAACTGCGATATATTCTTACTTCATTGGGCGAGAAGCTGAGCGACAGTGAAGTGGACGAGCTTCTCAAGGGAGTTAATGTCACCCGTGATGGTAACGTCAACTATACTGGTGAGTAGTGTTTTGTTTAGATGCAAGGGGTTGAAGAGAAGTCGGAATTTGAAGAGAAACTAACAAGAATTCGTCAAGACCATTTTGGCTCAGTAAGCCATGGTTTTTGGGAGGATGTTAAATATTTTACTGCTAGGGTTGACTCTAGCTAATGTAGTGTCGTGTTAATACCAAAGTACTTTTTGATGTAGTCTTTTTTTCTATCTTGGCAACCCTATGGATCACCAATGGCAATGGACTAATACCATGCGAAGCAGGACAGCCTTTCTCCGGGAGGGGCCTGACGGAGACATCTCTCCGTGTAATTAGCTCTATTGAGGCAAAATGGGCAGGAAATTGCCAATAATCATCATAGGGATTCCAAAAACGTCTCGCTTCAGCGTCCACATCGAAGAGGTCTTGATTCGCTGCCCACTGGGGGTCAGTAAGGTACATTCAGACATAGTAGCTCCTCGCGAGTCCCCAAATGCGATACTGCTGAACATTTCAAAATACTCCAGTACCGACGGGTCGTCCATCAGTTCTACGATATAACGATTCTGATCGAGTAGCTGCTCCCTGCTCCATCCTGTAAGAATACAAAACTCCTGACCTACAGCAGCAAGTTGTCCCGTTCGCCTCCATACGACGGTCGGCGTCCCAGAGAAGGAAATGTACTTTTCATATTCCATCAGAGTGCGCTGAAAGCTTTGCTCCATGAATATCAGGTCATCTTCCATCAACGAACTCGTACACGCAATAAAAGACGGTCGATACTTTGCCATGCACTTGGCCATCTCCATCAGCTGGCTCTTGTTAAACCTGCTTTTCAGATACTTGACAAGGGTGTGAAATCCGGGAGTGTAAGGAAAGGGATGTTTAACGTTTCGGTAAATGTCGCTTGGCCTTTTGGGTTTTGACATTTGCTGATACGGTTGCGCGAGCGGACGAGGTTGGTGATGCTGCTGTTGTTGAGCATACTCAAAAGTGCTTCTTGTGAATGGATCCTCGTACCCTGCCGGTTTAATACGCTGCTGAGGGTCAACTATAGTGAAAGAAATGGGCCGGGGCTTAGGCTCGTCCTGTAGCCAGTCTTGTGTAGGCGATGGGCCTTCGAGGTCTACGCTTGCAAGAATGTCACTGAGATTTGTATGCAGCGGGTCGTCTCCGAGCGAAAACTGGTTGAGATAGTTTGGAGTGAGCATTTGGGAAGTTGGTAGCAGACTGTTTGACGTCACTGAAGAATCTTCGCTGAAAGATGGGCTGATGGCCTGTTGCTGGAAATCCTGCATTCCACTGGCTGTTCCATTGAGAATGTTACTCAAGATGCTATATTCTAGGTTGACAGCCGACGATTGGAAGCTTTTGTGTCTCTCTTTGGAGTGGCCAGCTCCTGGGTTCAATTGCTGCTGTTGCTGTTGCGGTTGCGGCACTTGTGGAATCGCCATTGGAGACGATCCAAATCCGAACTTGACATGGGTGAGGTCATCCTGAATAGACTGCTGAGAAAAGGGCTGCATCGGACCCTGTGGAGAAGTATCCGAGGCTGCAGGAGGTACTGCAGTAGTAGTGATGCTTGGGATTGATGAATCTTTCGAGCCAGCGACTGGTGTATGGGGAGTTCGGCCATTATTCTTGCCAGTCATAGTATTATTATTATTGTTGTTATTATACTCTACCCCAGATTCTCGTTTAACTTTGAATCTGGGATCGTAAAGCTCTGCTTCAGACGATTGGGCAACTGCTTCCGGAACGTCTGAAAGATACTTGGCCTTTTTTCTACTTCCATCTCGGCACGTCTGTGCCAAACCTCTGCCGATACATCTGCTGCAGGGACGGTCATTATCACAAGTCAAATGAGTCCTTTGGCAGTGATTGCAAGCTCGAGTGGCTTTACGTCGTTTCGGAAGACCAGTTCGTTGCTTGTTAGTAAAAGAGTAGTAATGCCCCCAAACATCTGTTGTTCGACATACACTTATAACCACGTCTGGCCCGTACTTTTCGATCTGCTCCGGGGTCGGAACAATCTTAACATCTTTGCCCATGCTTTTAAGTAGGCCGTAGAACGGGCAAACCGGCTACGTGCTCCTATAATACAATATCGTGATGAAACCGGGGAAGAATAATAGAAAAAAAAATCGAGTAAATAAAAGACTTGCAATGAGTCTGTTAAGGGCCACTTTATCTCTTCTCAAGTCATCTCATAGGAAAAGCGGGGAAAACAGAGTTTGCTTTGCGAAGCCCAGAACCGAAGGGTGGCTGTTGTAAAAAAAAAGCCAAGAGCAGCAAGTCGTCCAAAATATAACGCTACTTCACTCAGGTTTCACAATGATTCCTTTTAGATATTCGCCAATTAGCCCGCTTCTAATAGGTTAAAACCTTCTCCGTCAGTTGTTTCTCCGGGATGTGTGCGGTCAGTTAGGAAGTGTGGAGTAAAGCCGAAATATCCCGGTAGCTCCGAGATTTTACCGCGGTATGGATTTGAACACTAAGGAAGCAGATTGTGCCGGGTAATAAGCATCGCATAAGAGGTACTCAACGATACATCAAATGGATGTAACTGCAATTAAACGATCCTGTAGCTTAGATGAATCGTCCTACGGTGGATAGTATGAATCATTTTCATGGACTTTAAAACGAGATCAATCGTCCTCATCCTCTGCGAAGCAGAATCAACCCTCTCCGGGAGAGGCCGCCGGAGGCATTCTGAGACCCCCCGACTTGCCAATTAGTCCGGGTAAGCTAAATTGACTTTTTTTGATTTCCGTGACAAAAAAAAGTGTCGAGCGTAGTTAGTATATGTATCGAAGTATCTCGAAATACCTCGTGAGACATAACCGCTTTTTATATTTCGGACGACCGCACCTTTGCACTATGTCGTCATCAGTTGATCTGCTGTCCAACGCATTTGAAGAGACACTTAAACTGTCTGGAAACCCGGACCAGGAAAATGCCAGCCTGCTGAAAGACTTTGATGTCTCAGGACTGGATCAGGCCCAGGATGCCCTAAAACACCAATGGCTGGTGGTTTCAAGTCGTTTCCCCGAGGGACTAGACCGATTGAACGAGCACTTGAAGACCCGGACCTACCTGCTTGACGGCCTTGCTCCATCTACTGTGGACGCTATTGTGCTTGCCCGGGCCTCGCAGCATATCAAGACTTGGTCGCCCAAGGAGTCGGTTACTCTTCGACATGTTGTGCGATGGGCTGACCAGGTGCAGAATGTTGTTGGAGTTCCGGAGACACACCGATTGAACGTGGATCTGACCCTGGAAGCACCTCGAGAGTTCAAGGCGAAGCCTGAGAAGAAGGGTGAAACCACCAAAGAGAAGAAGGGCGACGCTGGCAACAAGGAGAAGAAAGCCGAAGCGGCCGAAAAGAAGAAGGAAGTGGAGACTGCTGCCAAAGATGGTGGTGCTGCTACTGCTGCCAAGAAGGAGAAAAAGGAAAAGGTGAAGAAGGAAAAGAAGCCCCAACCGCCAAAGGTCGAAGTACCAATCACTCCTGGCATGATTGACCTGCGGGTCGGACACATTGAGAAGGCGGTGAAGCACCCTGATGCCGACTCTCTGTACGTGTCTACTATCAACATGGGTGATCCCGAGGGCCCCAGAACTGTGTGCAGTGGACTGGTTAAGTACATTCCTCTTGACGAGATGCAGGACCGACTGGTGGTAGTTGTTGCCAACCTCAAACCCGTGACCATGCGAGGAATCAAATCTCAGGCCATGGTACTGTGTGCTAGCAATGAAGATGTGGTTGAATTTGTCAATCCTCCACCGGGATCCAAGGCCGGAGACAAGATTTTCTTTGAAGGTTATGATCTTACTCCGGAACCTCAATTGAACCCAAAGAAGAAGATCTGGGAGACTGTCCAGCCTGGTTTCACTTCTACTAGTGACTTGCATGTGATTTTCAAGAAAGAGGGAGACACCGACCGACGTCTAGTGAATAAAAATGGCGAACTGTGCAAAGTGAGCACTTTGATTGGCGCTCAAGTGCGATAAGAGAAAGCATTTGGGTTTTAGATGTGTACGATGTGTAGAAAGTAATTAAATACAGACGGTGGATATGACAAGAACAAAGCACGATGCGATGACTTCCTTAGACAATTTCTGCGAAGCAGAACCACTGCAAACTCCCTTGGCTCTGATCCACACAAAAAATTAATATACATGTTAATATTAAAAACCCCCCACAGCAAGTACATCATAGAATCTCTCACACACTACTACAATGAAGCAAATAAGAAGGCATCTGGAGAAAGACCAGAGCGGGGACATTACACTATGCCCAGAGGACTCGGAAGACTTTTGGTATTGCTACAATCTGATACAGACAGGAGACGAAATTGAAGCTAAGTCTATGCGAAAGATCACGAAACTGTCCAAGGATGGAACTCCAAAGGGCGACAGTTTTCGAAAACTTGTAAAACTGCGACTCAAGGTCGATAAAGTTGAGTTTGACCCCGAAGGAGGGTCTCTGCGTATAAAGGGGCCTGTTACGGAAGACACCGATGATGTCTCGGCTGGCACTTTCCACACATTCAACTTGGAACTCAACAGGAACTTCCGGCTGTTTAAAGAAGAGTGGGACCTAATTGCCCTAGAGACTGTAGACAATGCGATTGATCCAGAGAACAAATCTGAAGTCGGTGCTATAGTGATGCAGGAAGGACTTGCTAATATTTGTCTCTTGACGGAAAACATGACGGTCCTGCGTCAGCGAGTCGAGCAGTCGATTCCGCGCAAAAAAAGAGGAGACAATTCGGCATATGAAAAGGGAGTGAAGAGATTTTACGAAACAGTGTACAACACAATGATGCGAAACCTGACAATTGACAAACTGAAGGCCATACTAATAGCGTCACCTGGGTTTGTGGCCAAGGGGTATTACGACTATATTTTTGAGAAGGCTGTAGCCGAAGCAAACAAACCGATGATTCGCGCCAAGCCTAAGTTTTTGGTTACCCATAGTTCCACAGGGCATATCCATAGTCTGGAAGAGGTAATGAAGAACCAAGACGTTCTACAGCAGCTGGCTGACACTAAATATGCTCGAGAGACAGCCGCTCTCGACAAGTTTTTCAAGTCCTTGAATGACGACGATGGCAAGGCCTGGTATGGACCAAAGCATGTGGAGGTGGCTGTGGAGCGAGGGGCAGTCGCAACTCTCTTGATTACAGATACTTTGTTTAGGAGTAACGATATACAGACTCGAAAAAAGTACATTGAGATGGTAGAGACCATTCGGAACGGGGCAGGGGAAGCTCTGATTTTGAGCAGCATGCATGAGTCGGGAGAGCAGCTTGACCAGATAACAGGCATTGGTTGTATACTGCTGTTTCCGATGCCTGAACTGGAAGATATAGAGGATGACGATTGAGTGGCAGGGGATTGAATAGTGAGATCATGTGTAAATGCATTATTGTTTTGTTCTTCTATATATATACAGTATTCCATGAAGCCTCAATCATGAAGGCCCCAATGATTTGGTCCATCCCATTTTCCGTAAGTACCATACCTCGTTGCCTCGGGCGTATCTCATTGCATCCTGGACCAGCCCAATTACAGTTCCAAATATGATAAAGGATTTCGAAGTTTTCAAGGCACTTTTCATATCTGGCTGGATCAAAGAGCCGTATCCAAGCCCGACAAGGGCCGAAGAGGCCACCGTATTGCCAAAGTCAATCACGCCCCGCAATCTATCAAAGTAGGCCTCTAACCCAAAATATGCTAAAGAAACAGAACTGTACTTTACAGCTCTCGTGAACCCAGCCGTGAGGCCCTGATTCATAATTACGTAGTTTTTTCTTTTGTGGTAAAAGTACCACGAGCCTTTAGTTCGAGGCATTCGATGTGCATTTTCAGCAAGAAACTGTAGTGAACCAAGTCGTGACCCTTGTCTGAGACCTGTTGCGAATCCACCAAGGGCTGCTACTCCGCTTGCCATTCCTATTCTCACTGCGGGGTGGAGAGCCAGCCTTTCACCCCTATTGCTTTCGTCGATTCGTCGCGCAAACGGCATAGAAAAGACTCCCGGTCCCTCTTCTTCATTTGCACCGTCAATGCTCTCCTTCTTCTCTATAGCCTCCTTATTTTCGTTACTATCGGGCCCATTTTTCATATTCGCCATAAGTCGAGTCGAAGATCCGGTAGCATATAGTTGTTAATGTTGCAGTAACATTAACTTTTCAACGCAAGCGAAAACCAGAAAACTATATAATTAATTGCATGTATGGGAGAGAAGCATCCCCACACACATTACGACCTGCACCTACACATTGTGAGCAACTTGGCTATATAACCACAGCCACTCACTCAATTGGATAACAAAACATAAGGCGTGGAAAAAATGACCGCCAAAATCACTCTCCCTTTAATTGCAACTGCTGCGGTGGTTACGTTGGGTGCTCTCCAGTTTGGATATCATATAGTAAGTGTTCTGATTTGCTCCTCTTCTTTGCTTGTTAGTATGTGCTCTACTAACCTAAAAAGTCTGAATTGAATGCTCCGACTGGAATTATAAATTGCGGAAGTAGAAGCAGCGATGTCTATGACTGCATACCACTGTCTACCAGAGACATTGGGCTAATCAACTCTATATACTCGGCTGGAGGATTTGTGACTGCCTTGATAGCAGGACCTGTGGCTGACACTTTTGGCCGACGAAGAGTTGCTTTCTTTGATGCATTGCTGCTAGTTATAGGATCCTGGGTCGCTAGCCAGGCAGGATCAGTGGCATCCATGTCACTGGGCCGATTTATTTCCGGTCTTGGTGCGGGCTTTGCTATTGTCGTGACCCCAATATATTTGAATGAACTCAGCCCTGCTCCGCTAAGGGGCCTGTTTGGCACTATGAACCAGGTGTCCATCTGTCTTGGGATTTTAATCACACAGACAATTGGTCTTTACTACTCTACTGAACAGGATTGGAGATTTATTCTCAAGTCAGGAGCTTACATCGGTGCTTTCAACGCTGTCCTGCTTCCCTTTTGCCATGAGTCCCCTAAATGGCTGACTATCAAGGGACACACGACTGAAGCAACGCGGACTCTGGTGAAACTGAGAGGCACCACTGACGTGGAGGATGAAATATATAGGTGGCGACAAGGCGACTCGGCCTCGTCTGTGGAAACTGAGGGCCTGCTCGGAACTCAGGCCAGCCCGACCCAGCAGCAGACGGCTGAAAAGGTCAGCGTGGTGGATTTCTTAACTCTTCCGCAGTACAGGCACTCATTGATCGCAGTTGTCGGTGTTATGTCGTTCCAACAACTCAGTGGAATTAATGCCATTGTTTTTTACGGGGTATCGGTTCTTTCTGCGACTATGCCACAGTATTCCAGGCTCGTCAATTGCATGATTTCACTGCTCAATTTGTTGGTCAGTCTTGCCATTTCTCCATTTGTCGACAAGTTTGGCCGAAAACCACTGTTGCTTTTGTCTCTTGCGGGGATGTCTGTCTCGTCTGCGATCCTGGGTCTGGGTATGTTAGGCCATGTCTCTGCAATCTCGTCTATAGCTGCCGCCCTTTTCGTCGCTAGCTTTGGAATTGGACTTGGCCCCATTCCATTTTTGATTGTATCGGAGCTTGCACCCACTCCAGCAGTTGGAGTTGCCCAGAGTACTGCGACCACGGCTAACTGGGTCGCAACTTTTGGGATCGTGTTCATTTTCCCTATCTTAGAGTCTGTCCTGGGGGCTTTCACGTTTTTCATTTTCACCATTTCCGGCGCTCTGGGAGTTCTCTTTATCTATAAGAACATCCCTGAAACCAAGGGAAAGTCTTCTTACCATGAAGTATGGACTGGGTTTAAATAGAAGTAATAAAAGGGAGAACGCTCCCTAAAGCAGCCGACTCATCGCTTTTAAAGAATCGCATCATATTTGTTGTATACGTGTAACAGAAAAAAAAAGATATTAAATATATTACATTCATGCACTTCTTACCCAATCCTTGCATACAACAACTAGCCTCCAGCTGGTTCTTTGCAGAAGTTCCACATTATACGACTTGCCCTGTCTGGGGCAGTATCTTGCGACCCAAAAGCATGTAACTCGCCATCTCTCTGGTACGATTACCAATACCAGCAAATTGCTCCCCAGGAGAATATCCCGCTACTCGCAAACCAAATATCAGTACAGTTACGAGAAGAACAGGTAACCAGAAAAAAAACAACATGCGATCATTACGCAGCTGCTTTCTGTTATTGAAAAACGTTTGCAAAAACTGCTGCTCATAGCTGATCTGTTCATCAATCACATTTTCTTCTTCCGCCTGTTCACCTTGCCCGGCCGCAGGCTTTTCAGACTCCCCATCTGACCTTCGATCTGGGAATATCTCATCATACCTTGGAGGCGAGTGACCTTGCATTTTAAAGTAACGGCGCCAAAACACTTGCGACGATTTGACAGAATCTCTCGGGGCCACCGTGGCATCACTATCACTGGCACTTGGATGCACCGTTTCTGGCGATGAAGTCGACCCTCCATCAGTATTATCGATCAGAATATGCCTGCTAGTTTCTCGCCTGCGATATAAATAATTGAAAACATCGTCCCAATTGTCCCAGTGAATCTTGTTTTTGGCGTTCAGTGTCAACTGGGAGATGTACGCTGATATATTCTCGGCAGTATTGCTCACTCTGATGCGTAAATCTTCAGGGGTTTCATCGTCCTCACCACCGTGCTTAAGATGTTGCACAAACTGGAGATCCTCACTAGACTTGGCCGAGGCTTTCCTGGCTCTCATTGCGCTTCGAACATCTCCCAAAAGATCTTCTTCACTTTCACCAGAGCTTGACGACAGTCCCCAGTCTTCATCATTATAATCGTAGTCGTAGGAGTTGAGTAGGGACACACCAGAGGCAGTCCTTTCCAAGTGACCACCATATCGAGTAAATTGACGAGGGCGGTCTTCTGTAGACATCATCGAAGATAGCGTGGAGGAAGAGCTTGTACGATTTTCTCGAATCATTTCCTGATAGTCTTTATATCGCATACCCATGGGCAACAGGTCGGTGGTGGAGTCCTGAGCAATGTCCATGACGGTGAACCCAGCGAATGTTCGATTATAGGGGTTTACTGAGCATCGCAGGAGCTGCTGGACAACCACCCGGTGGCCATTAAGAGCAGCAAAGTGCAATGGAGTCATTCCGTTGACATCCTGAAGGTCTACACGAGCACCTTGAGACACTAAAGCAATTATTATCTTCGAGTATCCAAGAGCCGCGGCAAGGTGTATCATTGTTTGACCTTCACTATTTCGCAGCTGCCAATTGGGTACCTTGCCTTCTTCAATCACGGCAACCTCAATGCATCGCAAAATTATATTTTCCTGTGGGTTGTTGCTCATACCGAACCCAGTCACGCCGTGCTCTGTCGACGTCTGCCCGTCATTGGGACTATTTTGATCTTTACTGCCCACGATTCTCATAGCAATGTTACGAGCATCTTCGAGCTTTCCATTCATCTTAAGGCCCACTACTTGTAGGGCCAGTTCAATGAGCTGTCTGTCAGTGTCATCTACATAGGTGAATAGCTGAGGGACTGCATGTGTATAGCCTTCGAACGAAACAACAACAGGACCGCTAGTCGACGCAGGTGGAAGATGGGTAACAATCGTCGAATCGCTCCAGCACTGCGTAGACGAGGACCGAACATCGCCAAACACAGCAACGAGTCCAGACTGGAAGCCGGTGCCCAATAACGTGACCTCTATTCCACCTCGTACTGAACCTTGCGCCGGAATTACGCGCTGGATCTGTGGCGTCACAGCAGCCATTGAGGGCCCAGAGGGTGACAAGTTGGCAGTATACAACGGGTTAGGTACGGCAGCCTGATCAGAAGAGTTCGGAGAAGATAATTCCATTTTGACAGCACTGGCTTTTGGCCGACTAATGTTAGTACCAGAAGTACTGCTCGTTAACTGGAAGTTGCCCTGAGGTTGCGTCCGAATGTTTCCAGTCCAGTCACTTTCACGCCTTCTTTTGAATGACGAAGAGGAAAAGTCTGAAGAATCCTCCATAGAGAGCGGACTCTGGTTTTCCTTGGAAGAAGAAAGCGCCAAATGATTGCCACTGGAAAGAATACTCCCTCCTCCAGAGGTCGCTCCTGCTGAAATGCTGCCGTCTTCTGATATCCTGATGTCTTTGTTATCGTCTGATATCAGTATCGGGTTGGAAACAGTCCTGGCAACAATGGAGCCCTGGTGATCCCGCACAGTGAAAATAATCTTGTAGCCATTTTTAGCAGCATGATGTCGAGAGTAGCAGGCTAACCGTAGAGGCAGATGAACCTCTCTCCCCTGGACGATGCTATTATTGCCGATAGGGCATGATGTCTCAAGAGGGATAGATACCACTTCCTTACAATTGAAGATCGCCAGCCTGCGAAGTCGACCATCGGACCAGTATCGCTGCTCGCTTGCATCCAAGTTCTTTTTTCGAAATGCCCGCTTCTTCTCTCGGTTTAGACACTTGTCACACATAAATATAGGTTTTTGAGGATTACTCGCCGAAACCACGTCCACCTCGAGCTCAAGGCGGTTGGGCCCCGGGACAAATTTCTCCCTCAACTGGAATCGGGGCCGCGAGATGCTGTCCCAAGGCAAATGCAACAAATGCTCAGAAGGACCCGGCGAGAGCACGAGTCGGCACTTGATTTGGGTCTCAACCCGCGACCGCACTGGTAGACCGCTAATAAATAAGTTATACTTGTAGCTCTGAGAATCAGCATTTTGTAGCACTTTGGCCCAGTCTTCACTAGGCCGCAGAGACTGCCGCAGTTCTTCGTCAAATGCCGAGGAACCATCGTAGATACGCCCAAACGCAAAATTCGCCAGCTCTGATTGAGCCACATTATACGATTCGTTGTAGCTAGAGCCAATAGGACCCATCGAACCGTGAAACTTTGATGTTTGCATCTGAGTTACAGGAGGCACTGACGGGAGGCCGTCGAAAGACGGCTCATCTCGCTTCATCGACCACAGATCGATACCTGAAGAGCTTCCTACACGACCTATCGATGAGCGGTCGTGGGCATCTGGACTTACAGTCGAAGAGGCGGTGGCGGACGTGTTTGGAGTCAAAAGAGCTTGATGATGATCTGAGGGCAACTGTCCTGCAGTTTGTTCTTGAAATGAACCTGATTTAGGGCCGTATTCGTCGAAGTCCAAAAAGTCCATCATTTCCAAGTCGTCCTCCCTTTTCAAAAGAAACGACGGCGGTGTGGATGCCCCGTAGTCGGTACCGTCCATGACCGATTACGTTTCCGTTTAAAGTTCTTCCCTTTAATATTTTACAGGCTACCCGGTTTGTGTTTTTGACCGCAGTCAGTCCGCTTTATGGATCTCACAGGGCTTATTGTCACTAACAGTACACGGCTTGCATTCCTTTCGGCTCCGTGAACCGCACTCTATCTTTCGATATTAGTTGAATATTAATACAAATATTTTTATATGCGAATCCAAAGTCGAGGTTGAATTTAATTTCATCAACCGTTGACTTTGTTGGGAGGAGCTTACCCGGCGGTTGTGGGGTCGGTCTTCTTCCCCTGCATGCGAATACAATACTACTGTATCACTATTGAGGTTAGCAATGTTAACGCTAAAGATAAAATACTTTTTTATAGAATTGTGGGGTTATAGTTAATACTGAGAGAAATAGTATACTGCTGCGAGAAGCAAATCACATCGAATTGCGACGTGGACTGAAGACCGCAGTCAGTTATGGTTACCCAAATACATGGGTTTTCAATCTACATTGATGATTATCTTGCCCATGGTAGTGTTGGATTCAAGCAATTTGTGAGCGTCCGCTATTTCGTTGATGGGAAAGACCTTTTCAATGTGCACTTTAATCTTCCCTTGTAGAATAGCTGGTACGACTTCGTCATCCACCTTGTCTCGGAGGTTCGCTTTGTAGTCGATGGGCCTTGTGCGCAAGGTAGTCCCTACAACCTGAAGCCATTTAGCCATGATCAAGCGAAGACTCACGTCATCAACACGCTCTCCTGCAATACTCCCCATAATGACAATTCTGCCACCCTGGGAGGCAGCCACAAGGTTTTTGTTGAAGTGAGCTTTGCCGGTAGGATCGATTATCAGATCCACCCCATCTGGGGAGTGCTGCTTGACCACGCTCACAACATCTTCAGTCTTGTAATTGATGGGAATGACAGGTGCCTCAGTCCCCGGCACTCTTACATTAGTCGCGAGAAACTCCTTTTTATTGTCAGATCCAACTGTAGCAAAGATTTGCTTAGCCCCAAGCAATTGAGCCAATTGAATAACAGACAATCCCACTCCACTTGTACCACCATGGAACATTATAGAGGTACCCTTTTTGAATTCTCCAACAAGCTTCACAACTTGGTACGCAGTCATCCATACTTCGGGAATGCCCGCTGCTTCTTGGAAACTTAGTCCCTCAGGCAGATGAAAGACCTGTTTAGACGTTGTAGCTACGTATTCAGCGTAGCAGCCTCCACTAGCCAGACCAAACACTTTATCGCCGGGTTTGAACCCTTCTTTCTGCGATTCTTCGCTGGACTCGGAAACTATCCCAGAAAATTCGACTCCAAGGATACTGGATCCTCCTGGAGGAGGATTATAATGGCCGTTTCGCTGGAATATGTCCATGCGGTTGATTCCGAATGACTTGACGTGTACGAGAACTTCTCCAGGTTGTACCTTGGGAGTGGGTACATCAGAGCTCACGTACAAAGTATCAGCATCGCCGGGCTCTTTCTGTTGAACAGCTTTCATTGCGAATTGAGTGTGGTGAAGTTGATCGCTTTGACCCACACACACTTATTTTAACCTGGCTGGTCGCTTAGTCATGCGTGTAAACCTCTTGATTGGCTCAGGATGACGAGATCTTGACTTACATTAGCTGTGGCTGACATCAGTGTAGTCGCTAACACTCTTTTAAGAATAGCCGGATAATCGACTATTCTTAATGATATAGTTTAAAATGTTAACACGGTCTACAAGGCTCATTGTGAAGAGTAGTACTTCCGTCGGTAGTCTCTCCTTCCCTCTCGTAAAACTTGGCAGATTGAGTTTGGAAGCACATCCTTCCCCGATCGGTTAAATTACTTGCATGCAGACGCGTCAAATCCTTAATTAACGACGCGTCGCGTGTGGAAAAGAATCGGGGCGGGTTAATCCTTTTTTTTTTCATACTGTTTCCCTCTCTTTCTGTTAAAAATATCCCATCTACCAAGTTCTTCCCGTTTGTCAAAAAAAAGAGCATTCACTCATTTTCAATCAATTGCATCGGACTATGTCCCAGTCACTCCTTAAACGACCTATCAAAAAGAGAGAGCCCACTCGACGGCCCAATTCCATTATCCTCCCTCAACCAGAAAACCCATATGGCGAACTAAAGCAAATCGAAATCAGGGCAGACCGTCCGGCAGACCGCCCACTCAGCCCACCTCCAGAGTCTGAATTCTCTGAACAGTTTACAACTCCAAAGAGAAAAAGAACAGTGCATATCGGTGACGTGGATGTGAAGAAAATCAAGCTCGAAAGAGATGTTGACAATTTGACTAATAGCCCAGTAGAAGATATGACAGCAAGTCCAGACGATGGGTCGTCGGCCCTCGCGACACCCGCATCTACACCTACAGCATACTCCATAGCTAAATCAGTGTTTCAAAGAGGATCGATGGGCAAGGGGATAGTTGGTCGAAGCGAGGAGCGAGCTGCCATTGAGCAATTTCTATACTCTCACGTTGAGTCTAAAACAAACGGTGCCCTGTATATCAGTGGGGTGCCAGGCACAGGGAAATCAGCCTTGTTAAACGAGGTACTTGATAACATGCAGAGTCGCAAGTTGGACATTTGCGTGGCCAACATCAATTGCATGGTGGTTGACCGTGCTGAACTCATCTTTTCACGAATTCTACACGACCTGTCAGGCACCATGGATCCAGTTTCGGCAGCCGCTAGCGAGTTTTCGCCCGAGGTAGTGGAGCAGAAGATTCAGCAACTAGACCAGATGTTCCTCGACCCCAACTCCAAAACCAGCTACATTGTCATCCTCGACGAGTTGGACCATGTTGTCACCAAGGACCAAGAGGTGCTATTCAGGATCTTCCAGTGGGCGTTTATGAAGGAGTCTAGCTTGATCCTGGTCGGTATCGCTAACGCATTGGACCTGACGGACCGGTTTCTGCCTCGTCTGCGCACAAACAATCTGACGCCGCAGGTGCTACCATTCATGCCTTACACAGCCAAAGAGATTGCGGACATAGTAGAGGCAAAGCTGCGGTCGCTGGTTGGACCAGACAGTAGTGGCATACCCTTGATACACCCGGCAGCTATCCAGCTGTGTGCTCGCAAGACGGCAGCTAATACGGGAGATTTACGAAAGGCATTTGATATTTGCAAGAGAGCAATCGAAGTAGTGGAAGAGGAAGTTCGACGGAAATATGCCTCTTCTTCTCAGGAAGAAGAGGAAGAACAACAACAAGAAGAAGAAGAACAAGTAATTGCATCAACATGGAAACAATCAATTCTGAGAGGAGCCAAGTCACTAGCTTTGACCAACCTCAGTCTACAAGACGCACCTAAAGCAACTGTAGCCCACGTTGCACGGATATGTACCACGGCTTTCGGAGGCTCTACCGTGAACCGGATCAAAGCACTCAATCTTCAACAAAAGGCAGTTTTGTGCACACTGGTTGTAGAAGAACGAGCCGTGCTAGGTGCTACTTCGTCCAACATCTCCATCATGAAGCTTTTCGACAAGTACGGCCAGGTGTGCAGCCGTGAACGGGTGCTCGGGGGGCTTCAGCTCAACGAGTTTCTCGAGCTTATCAGCGCATTAGAATCTGCAGGGGTGGTAAACATCTCGGGCATTTGTGGACGCAAGGGCCTTGGAAGCGCCAACGGGAAAAGACGGACGTCTCGAGGAGGAGGTGGTGCCGGGGCTGGCCGAACATCTTTGGGCGGGCGTGATGAATACGGGCGTCGTCGGATTGTGTCCAACGTGCACCTGATGGACCTAATTACGGCCGTCAGTGACGTAGGCATTTTGAAGAGTTTCCTGGGGTAGTAGTTTAAACTGCAGCTGCATTTTTTATTAGCATGAATAATAGAATTTTCACAAATCAAATCATAACAGTGATTAGTGAGCCACAACTAAATGACAGCCTCTCGTAAGCGGACAATTCGCCCACTTGCCCACCTAATCGAGTGAATTTTGCAAGTCTAGAACAACTAATTGGCCCTTCCCCACCGGGTTGCTCCCACTAAAACCACTTTGACTTTTTTGTATGAATGCTCATTTCAGGAACATCTCTAGAGATCGGCCAAGTGGTTTCACGGCTCGACTCTCTTTAAGCCCTTTGGCCCAAACAGGCACTTTTTTCAAATGCTGTAGCACTACGCACAAACTGGGAACTACGAGACTCCACACAAGTTTGTCTCTCCACATGCCTTCTGGCGGCCCCTCCCGGAGAAGGTTGGTTCTGCTTCGCAGAAACTCGTATCCCGTATGGACCTACAATCTTCAACACTACTGCTCAACTAAGTAACCTTCCATTTGCCCCGACTTTAAGTCTCCTCAGTTAAAGTTGTTTTTTGCCTTTGCTCCGACTTGTGGTCAAGGGTTTCTGCCCACCTGATCAGCCGTATAGAAATTAAGATTGTGTCACCGCCGAAACTGCCCGACTTAAGGAACTGCTCAATTTAGCGAACGGCGTTGGCCAAGTGGAGATCGAAACGGATCCATTGAACACACTTAGCCTGGAATCATGGATTCATCTAGCCCTAAACAGCATTATTTGATATTCGGTTTAACGTAAGACTCAAGACTTGAGCCTGTCTCTGTGTTGCACGTAGAGGACCTTCATTCTGCTTTTCTGCCCTCCTAAGCACTGCCGCCTTTTTGTGTATCGGGATCTCCACAGATCCTCGTTCCGCATCGACCACGTTTCCATACTATTTTAAGGCATCAAAAGGCAAGGGCTTAGTGGGGGAGGTCACGTCGCAACACGAGTCGGAGTGCGAACCCGCATGCCTACTTCAGGATTGCAGAACGGGATGACCTCAACTCGGGAGCGTGTGAGTAAGAGCCTTTCCGAGCAGCAGATTTCTTTCAACTGCGTTTCGAGTCTTGCGTCTTCTCATCCTGCAGTCTTTCAACTTTCTCCCGGGTTCCCCCAAAAGCGCGCGCGGCGCTTGCAGATAAGTAAGCGATCTGAGTGAGGCTGGACTCCATGCAAATCAAACCTTCGATGCATACTCCGTTTGTGGATCAAGGAGCGGCCATTCGCCGCGCGCGTGCATGTATTTGGTCCAACCAAAGATTGCTCTCCTACGGACTCCTGCGGAACGGATTGGTCCATGCCAATCATCGCGTTTGTTCTTTCTCCCCGGTATCTCCCATACGCCCACCATTCAGCGGGATTGGGAAAAACATATTTGGTTGCCTAAAGCGGATACTGATTAGCCGTGAGCTATCTCTGTGTGACTGAGTGACTTGAGTGAGAGTAGTATAATATATTACGTAGGTTACAAGTTGTTTTATTAATACTGTGTGACGCCGCTGCTGCTGCTTGAATCCTTCTAAACTATTTTGACTTATTTTAACTACCCGACTTAACTTCACTTCAACACCCCCAGATTTAACAATTGAAATCTGAGAAGCAAAAGGGAGGGAGTTGTAATTGAAAGCTTCTTATTATTTTTTTTATTTAATCCCTTTTTTTGGCTTCTTTGTTTTCTATACAATTCTTACTCTGTTGTTGTGGCCTGCGATATATTTGATATTTTCATTTTCACTTCGCAGCTTTCCACTTTATCCGCCACTCAACGCCTTTCACGCGAAATATAGAACCAAACGAAAACTCAATTACGTTTGGACAGACACTTGATTACTCTGGTGGAGCTCATTGTCAGTTTGTTCAGCATAGTTTTTTTTGCCAATTGTTTCTTGACCTTTTGTATCTGGCTGTGTTCCCATTTCGTTGTTCGGGCAGATACAAAAAGATCAATACTCCAACAAATTGAAACATAAATTGAACAATTCAATTTGATATCAGCGTCTCCGCTACCAGCTACATCTACCTATCTTAATCTCACATCTACTGAACCTGCGCTCTCTGTGGATTTCACACACTCTTCCCTCTTCACCAGCTCCCTACACCAGTTCAACACAGCCCGAACGAACACGCTTTTCTTGAACTCTCTCTCTCACTCTGTCTCTCTCACACACTTCTCGAACTTTTTTTTTTGTTTTTTTTTTTCGCCACAATTTCGCAACGCAACCCTGACGCGTTCGGCCAATCTCCCCTGTTCTACTTTTGGACCCTGCCCCTTGCCCCTTAGACCTGATCGCCGTTGATCTACCTGGTCTGGACTGCAAGGCTAACTGCAGCTTTTCTGCGAGATTCAACTATAATTCTTTTTAGTTCGAGAATTCACTCAAACACACAAAACACAAAGGACGCAACACCATGGCATACATAAAACAAGAAGAAATCGAAACTGCGTTTGCGGCCAACAGAAATCCGTCATCGTACACAGACTCGTACGAGCCGCGGATCAAGCAGGAAGACGAATTGACCGTTCCTTCCTCCTCACTGCATAATAATGCAAATGGCACTTCCTATACTAACACGCCTGCTGAACACCTGTTTAGAAAGCAGCTAGCATCTACTCCTCTCATGACTCCTCCTGCATTTGGTCTGATACACGACCTGTCTGCTCAACCTGCCAATAGAGAGCATTCGGTGCTGGATACCCCCGAGTCTGCGCTCTCCCAGGTGCTCTCGCTTGGCAGAGAGATGGAAATCGACAGCATGGCCATGTACAAGCCAGATATATCTGAAAACCCGTCGAATTGGACCTCGCTATTCGGCTCGGGTGTCGAGGAGGAGAAGCCTTCCGTGCTGCCCACCAATGAGCCCAAGATCCTCCAACAGGAAGACAACCTCCTGAGCCAGCGATTCGGAGCGATTCCTTATATATCACCCGGTGTGAACGTATTCCCGCCTTCGCCCAAACAGCAGACGAGCAGTGCACTCAATGCTCTGACTCCTACGAGCGACGAATTTCAAAAGTTCCTACACAGTCAGATAGCTGCGACCACACTCTCGGGCAACTTTGACACGCCGTCCTTGAGCTCGTCCCTAAGTTCATCTGGCAGTTCGTCCAAGAGCGGCAGCCAGTCCGTGGCACCATCAGCGTCTGACGCTTCTCCAGATATACTTTGCAAACGCACATATAGCGATCTCCGCCACTCGACCTCCAGTTCAGGGTCTTCGAATGGCAAACCTGAGGAAAACAAAGCCCTGCTGAAACGGGTACGAAACACCGAGGCTGCCAGGAGGTCGCGAGCTCGCAAGGTCGAGAAGATGCAGGAACTGGAAGACAAGGTGGAACGGCTGATAAAGCGGAATAATGAACTAGAAATGGAAGTGATCCGGTTACGACTGATGCTGGCGCGAGACCAGGATATAAAATCAGCCGCTAGTTTCCGGCAAATGTTTGAGTCCAGGGCATTATGAATGGGCTTGGGTTTAGTTTTTTGGGGTTCTATTATTATATGATTATTCTGATGATGTTACGAAAATTTGAAAAAAAAAATCGAGTATACTAGTGATGATTTTTAGAAGGGATACCAAGTCGAATTATCTATTACAATGTAAATTATTGTTTAACTTACAAACCGCCGGAGACAACGTCCACCTGCCTCCGGCGGCCCCTTCCGGGGAGGGTTGGTTCTGCTTCGCAGAAAACACACGAGACTTCAAACTGCGCTCGTAATAAATTATAAGCCTACTTTTCTGCGAAGCAGAACCAACCCTTCCCGGGAGGGGTCGCCGGAGGCATGCTGAGACGCCTAAATACAAACCACCAGAAACAATGTCCACTTGCCTCCGGCCGCCCCTGCCGGGGAGGGTTGGATCTGCCTCGCAGAAGACATACGATAGACTTCAAAACTGCACTCGTAATAAATTAAAAACCTACTTTTCTGCGAAGCAGAACCAACCCTCCCCGGGAGGGGCCGCCGGAGGCATCCTGAGACGCCTAGTCCTTCACCTTGGAATGCTCTGGGTTTTCTAATCCCACAGGCTCCTCGGCGAAAAAAACTTCGGTAGTGTGCTTCGGACCCTCAAACCACTTTCGCCCATCTACGTAGTAGTATATAAGAGATCCTCCCCATACTGCCGCAAAGATAACTCCACTGTAGTTCATAGTGTCCTTCGTAGGACTGGGCCCGCCTGTCGGGAAGGTGGCAATGAAGAAGATGGCAAATACGAGGTAAAGCGAGGCAAACAGGCCGTTAACTCGAGACCAAAAGTGGCCGAGGTAGAATGGGCCGGGGATAAACGCGTCCTTGTCAAAAACAATGTGACGAGACGCAATTGAGAGCAGCCACGCCAGGCCGTTGGAACCAACAGGGAGAGCAAACAAAGCGTTGGCTGCGGCAGTGTCAATGAGTACCAGTAATCCCAAGATCACCGCGATGGCACCGTCAAACAAAAGTGCTCGGGTGGGTGTGCCGTAGTGCATGTTGATCTTCTTGATGAACGAAGAAAAGGGCAAAGCGCCGTCTCGGCTGAACGCCCAAGTCTGTCGCGAGGCTGCGATTAAGATGGACAGGCCCATGAACCACTGCACAAAGAAGAGCATCACCATCATGCCCTGAGTCCATTTGGGTCCCAGCGCATCGAGGTATATCTGAGCCATTGGTTGGCCCAATGGGGTGCCGAGCACTGCTTCGAGGTCCGGATTGATACAGGCGGCCAGAATACTCATGATGAAGAATCCCAGAACTCCGCACATGGAGATGGAGAGAATGATTCCAAAGGGAACTGCAGTGGCGGCGTTGGCCGCTTCTTCACTCATGTGCACACACGAATCAAATGCACCAATCGTCCAGATTGGCGACAACCACGCAAGTATAAAGCTCCACCCGTACGGCCAGGTAGTCAGGTTTGTCTTGTTGGCGTAAACGAACGAGCCGTCGTTCAAAGGTCTTTGACGGACAGTCCCGATAGGCAGCGCGATAACAGTGATGACAATGATCAGAAGATTGATAATGATGCAGAATGTCTGCAGTTTCGAGAGATGCTTAGTGGCCACGCACCCGACAGCCATGTGTGAAATAACACATGCTACAAAGACCCCATATGTCTCGTACTTTGAGGGCACAAAGTCAGGACGAGTAATAGCAGGCACAGACAAAAACATGGCAGCAAATCCGTAGTCGATGCCACACAGACCACCAATGAGTCCCAGGGTGTTGGCGTAGCCGGCAAGCCAGCACAAGGGCTTCTTGAGGTTACGAGGAGCAAACTTGAACGTCCACCAGTACAGCCCGCCAGAGGTTGGCATGGCCGAGCCCATCTCCGACATGGCGACACCTACAGACAGAATGCAGCACGAGGGGATAATCCAGCCCCAGGTCATGCCCACGCCGCCCGCAGCCACGTTGAAAAAAAGGACCGAGGCAATGGAGGGCAGCAAACTCATGATGCTGAATGCGATACCAAACACCTGGATGACTGAGAAGTTTCTCTTGAGCTCGGGCTTGTAGCCCAAAGTCATCAATAGCTGGTCATCTTTTGTCAAGGCTAAGCTTTTATCATTTGCCAACGAGGCTTCATTTGACATTGAAGCGTCGTCAGAAGACATTGTGCTGGGTTGGTTTAGAGTGCTTTGATTCTGAGTTATTGCAACTTTCTAACAGTTTCAAGATCCTGTTGATACAGATTTTCTAACAATGTTGGAAAATAATTATGCAAAGTAAATATATCTTGGATATTGCAATACTCTGACGTTATCTTCGAGTTTATCTTCGAGGTTCTATAATACGTCGCAGTATTAAATATCTCGGAGCTAGTTACTTCCACTAGCAGAATTGAAATTGACAACAACCTGGGGCACTGTTTTATACTTATATCATAGCTCTATTGAGAAGTAGATCTGTCTACTGTCCATGCATCCCTCTGTGAACAGAATAGCCTTTTAGGGATAATTAATTAACTACTAGATCCCAAGCTTTGGCTTCCCCTCGGTATCACCGGAAAGGATGAGCAGCAGCTTTCGGTGTGGGGTAATTATGTCTTGCTTGGTAGACGGGCAGGGTCCCACAGGTACCGAGAAGACGCCGGGGCCAATCAAAAGGCGTTTTCTCCGACTAAATTTAATCCGATTTGAATACGAAACTGCTTGTTCTACCGTCAGTAGCCCAGCAAAAGCTGTCCTCTCTCCCATTATCTCTCCGTTATCACTCCGTTATCTTTCTGTTATCTCCTCGTTATCTCTGTATGACATCTGCAGTTACTTCCCCATCGCAGCGCACCCTGCATAAACCAATGAGAGGTGCCTGAGGGCGGTTAAATCTGGGACTGATAACAAGAGGAACACAATGAGCAATGAGAATTCAAATTGAAATGTTGTCTGTTTTTCGCCTCCGGCGCGGCCACTCCGTGGCGGGTTGTTCCGCTTCGCGGAATTCAGTACACACAGTGTGAGCTCACGGGGGGGTAGACCATAAATCGCTACTAGTGAAAGGGTAACGCTTAAACTGCCTTTGTGTGTACTATCTCATGGCAAATAACCGCTGTATACAATCGCTTCTGATAGTCAAAATAAATTACAGCTTGGGCTATTTTAGCGAACTGGCCTGAAACACTAGTACCTCTCCACTGATAGCTGGGTACCGTAATCTTAGACTTAATTGGCTTAGTTAGAACAATGGTCCGGTCAGACGGTAACTAGGCTTGTATTATTTGTCTATCCAGTAGGTGAGCACTTGATTAACTACAGTATTTAGATAACATTTGCTAAACAACTCCGGTGGAGGGAGATAGAGAGATAGAGAGAGCTGTTATCAGCCATTTCATCATTCGTCAACTGATAACAATAGCTATACATCAGACACGATTTATTCTTTCAACCACCAAACACATTACATTCTGTAAACTTTAACTTCATCACCTGTTCTCCTCGGAACGCCGGCATACAAACGTTAACTGTGATCAGCCTTGAACTGAATATAGAGCCTTAGAGTTAGTTAAGCTTTAAAAGCAATAGCTGATATTCATACTGTTAAGGTTCTGATAACTATGAAATTTACAATTCGCATACGTCTGTAGCTTCATCCGTGTTTCCATTGTGTGTTCTCCTGAATCGAATAGCTTGGTGAACCGATCTTCAGCTGGTGAACCGATCTTCAGCTGGTGAACTGATCTTCCCTTTTCTCAAATACATATTTACGCCTAACAGAAATTCCCAACTGAATAACATCGCATGAGTTGAATGTATACCCCATTCTTCTCTCCTCTTATGATCTCTTAGCTGTGTACACAGTAAAAGTAGCTGTAAACATTCACATATACTGGTGAGAGTTCAAATAAAGCCTGTGGAAGAGGTCCAAAAATTGAGCTAACTACCAGACGTCATTGAGTGCTGTTGGAGGTACTCGTCGAAACCAAGCACATATTGACATACAGGCTAACCACTGCTGCTTTACCAAACCTTTCGCCAGCAGGAGATCCACCCATAGTTTAAATATTGTCTTTTCTGCGAAGCAGAACCACCCCTCCCCGGTAGGGGCCGCCGGAGGCATCAACTCGGTGTGGTTGATCTCACCCATTCAGTGTGGTGCCCATCGAACGTATGGTACGTTTTGCCTCAAGGCGTGATATGACTGTTTGAACACCACCACTGTAACTTACGGCATTCAAGCGTGTCTCTTTCCAAAGGGGTGTGCGTTGTGCTTCCATCTGCCCTATGACAGAGTTGGATAACTCAGAGTGTGCGGAAACCCGCTCGGACTCTAGTGGTTCCGCACATTCTGGTTTGGAGTGTCCTCCAAACTTCAGCCTGGTGGCCGGCGACATTTACAGAAGCAGTTTCCCGCGTCCCGAG
The DNA here is from genome assembly GCA_030579595.1 of Spencermartinsiella europaea. Classification (NCBI taxonomy): domain Eukaryota; kingdom Fungi; phylum Ascomycota; class Dipodascomycetes; order Dipodascales; family Trichomonascaceae; genus Spencermartinsiella; species Spencermartinsiella europaea. The sequence goes on from JAKTRG010000017.1 coordinate 32,100, forward strand.
CATTTCAAGTTCCTGGGCCGTCTGGGCCTCAAGAGCATCCTGGTTCTCATCCCAGAGCCGTATCCAGAGGAAAACGTGGGGTTCCTGAAACAGAACAACATCCAGTTTTTCCAGGTCGGAATGTCAGGCAATAAGGAGCCATTCGTGTATGTGTCACAGGAAACCATCACCCAGGCACTGGAGGTTGCACTCAACCCAGAGAACCATCCAATTCTGATTCATTGCAATCGCGGAAAGCATCGAACGGGGTGCTTAGTGGGCTGCATTAGAAGACTGCAAGACTGGTGTCTCACAATGATATTCGACGAATATCGGAAATTCGCAGAGCCCAAGATCAGACCGCTTGACCAGCAGCTGATCGAACTTTACGATGACTCAGAAATCTACAAGACGGCCAGCGAGCAACGTTGGTTGCCTATAAAGTGGGCTTGATGTAGCGTCTCGTGTCATGCTCGCCTCCGGCGAGGCCACTCCCGGGGAGGGTTGGTTCTGCTTCGCAGACTTTGGAAGATGGAACTGGGTTAGAATTGTACGTTGCATGCTCTGCTTTGTGGGTGTTCTGCATTCTATATACACATATGCCTCGTGACTCGCTCATAGGTGATCTTGGTTCTGCTTCGCTTTACAGTCACACGAGCACGGACTAGTATGGGCCCTATTTATTTATTTGCTCTTTGACCAAATCATACACGTCGTCTAGAGTTGATATTTTGGCAAGATTGTCGACTACCAGGTGGTCAAACTCAGGAAATACTCTGAGGAACAACGAGATACGATCTCCGAGTGGACTCGGGTCGAGGTTAATTTCATGCCGTGAAAATTCATCGATGAGAGGTGCGAGAGATGCGCCTGCTGTTGCTTTATCCTGTCCGTCCCGAAGGTGCTCCAACTGACGGTGAATGCTCAAGCTTCTCAGGACAGGGTCATCCAGCTTACTCAATGCCCCCTCTACCTCCTTCCAGTTGGGGTACTTGAGGCCCTTGGCACTTCTGAGGTTGGACTGCAAGCTTTTGTATTCTCGCAGAGCTCTGCCATCGAATACGTTGCTCAAGTGAGGTTCTACCCAGCGAAGGGAGAGGTTTGTGGTTTGCAGGAGTTTGAAGAATCGCTGTTTCCAGGCTGGGAACGACTCTCCTTGGCCTCTAAACTTCTCCAGGCATTGCAGTATGTCTACTATCTGACTTGAAGGAGGAGGAGTAGTAGTAGCAGCAGCAGCAGCAGTACTGTGTGAATGATGACTGGGTGAACTAAGGGTTGCTGCTTCATCACCAGAGCCGGGGTAGATGGAATTAGGTTTTCTAGATTGGGTTATCCTAAGAGACGTACTAGTACCTTGAGAGGAGTCTGTAGGTTTTGGTCTGTTGGGTCTATTGTATGCCGTTCTTTTCCCACTTGGACCTGTCTGTTCTGCTAACTCTTTATACTCTCTTTCCCTCCTGGCAACGGTCTGAAGCAGCGTCTCTAGTTGGGTCTGCAATTGGTGCATATACGCAACTGGGACTTGTATAGTCTGCTGCTGCAGACTGTTGTCGGGGCCGGTGATATTATTATCTACATTAGGTGGTCGTTGCTCAGACATTATTAGTAAAGGAAAAACTTCATTTCGGGTGTACCTCGAGACCAATCGTTAAAAGTTTTTCAGACATCAATATTTCGAGTTAGTAGACCTAAATTTGATTTGAGCCCCTCCAACGTTACCCGAATGTTTGTCGAACTAAAATAAAAATTATTGATACTCTAAATCCCCACCGTTCAGTCAGGTTCGCTTAAGCTCACGTGATTGACCACTTTGCCTGAGTGTTCAGATCGGAGTACGAGTTTTTTTGCCCAGCCTCTTCACTAGATCCGGAACAGTTAGTAACGCATCATCAACAACAAAAAAAAAAAGAACGGCGAACCAAGGCAAAGAAAGGGAGTACGAATAATGCTGCAATAGTTCACTGTCCAGTCATATATGTAAATATGTATGTAGATATATATATATATCTTTGTTACTTTGACCCTTCCACTTTGAATTCCTTTTCCCCAAATATATCACTCTCGGGACGCCGTTCTTTAAAAACCCCCAAACCCACGGAACAAGTGCACGCCGGCATCACCGAGTTCCCGTCCTTAGTCATCAGCTGCACAGACCAAAGTCTATCTCAAACATTTCTGTTTATTCTTCCCGTTGTATCCGTTTCTGTTTGGAGAAGTTTCGCTGTTGACGTTTGCGACTGCGAGCTTGGGAATTCAATTATCTGTAAGTACTGCGCATAGTGTCGTCGTCCAAACCTTTCGTATGAGGGTGTATTTAGCAAGGCACGCCCGTATACACACATAAATAAACTTTTTACAGTGCGGTTACCTAACAAAGCCCCAGAACAGCCTCCATCGCAGGTCTCAATTCTCCGCTCCACAATCACTGTGTCTAGCAATTTGCATTAGACTACAGTCTGTGTTTTTGGTGTATATTGTTTTTATTTTGGAGTTCTCTGCTTTGTTTTGTTCAGCTTCTTGAGATTAGTCGTTCCATTCAGCTTTTGTTTTGCACAAGTTGCCCGTTATACTCCGGATTTGGGAGAAAGATTTTTGTCTATTTGCAAAAAAAACTTCAGAGTTTTATAACTTTTTGTTTCGTTTACAATAAGTGCCCAAAACGGCCTCTATCTCTCTCTCTAGGTGGGCTGGACGTTGAACCGTTGCTTTCCGACAAATTCCGAGTTTGGCTGTTTAGCTGGTGCGCCTCAATCGTTAGACGATGTCGGGAATTCGGCCTGAAGAAGCATCAACGACGACTGATGACTCTAGCTATATAAGCAGCGTCTCGAACCGACGCCATCCCGACGAGTCGGCTATCTCACTAGGGAGAAAAGCATCACAGACCAGCAGTGTGTATCTGGATAATAATGGCCTTCCGCCTAGTGACTTGAACCTGCCCAACACGGTGTCATCGCCTTTGCCTGAGGAATTCCACACTCCTCTGGTAGGGACCCAGGAAGGCACTTTCTCCAGCGCAACTGAAAGGTCCGATCACAGCAATAATAATACGGCAACTAATACTACTAATAATAACGATGGTAGCGACCACCATCGACCCGGCAGTGGAGGCTCGGTGACCTTGGATGGGACCAAAAAACATGCCGAGCCCGGCTCGACCGCCGACTCTGAGCTGTCCGGCGCGCCCCAGGCAACTGTCATACCAAGCAGGTCTCGCCAACTGTGGGAAAAATTCAAATTCAAGCTGATCCACTTTGACCAGCCATACGTGGACCCTTACAACAAAGCTCTGACTTCAACCAGAACTATCTACGTGAACCAGCCTCTACCGCCCGACGAGGTAGACTCACGAACCGGGTTCCCGAAAGTGCAGTACGCCCGAAACAAGATTAGGACCACAAAGTACACCCCGCTAAGTTTCCTACCCAAGAACATCTACTTTCAGTTTCATAATATTGCCAACATTTACTTCTTGTTTGTTGCCATCTTGTCTGGATTCTCTATTTTCGGTGTGGCTATCCCAGGACTGGCTGCGGTTCCTATCATTGCTATTGTTGCAATCACCGCCATCAAGGATGCCATTGAGGATTATAGAAGGACCGTTTTAGATCTCGAGCTGAACAACACCGTCACGACCATCCTGGCTGGCTATAGAAATCCAAACGTTGAAGACGACAATGTGTCTGCTTGGCGAAAGTTTAAAAAGTTTTGTTCCCGCGGTTTACTTCGAGCATTTAGGTCAATCAAGGGGCTTGTGTGGAGAAAGAATAAGGAGGAGGAATCTGACCCTGGTGCTACGGCTGACCTCTACACTCTGCGATCTGTCGAGTCTGCAGCCTCAAGGTCGGTGTACAACGATCACCGTAAAGACGAAGAAAACGAAGACGAATCAGTGATTGACCCATCGCGGCCCGTCACTGGTGAATCCAAGTTTCGCCGTAACTACTGGAAGAATGTCAAGTGTGGAGACATCTTGAAAATACACAACGACGAGGAAGTCCCCGCAGACATGGTTATCCTCTCCACGAGTGACCCCGACGGAGCATGCTACGTTGAGACTCGTAATCTGGACGGTGAAACAAATCTCAAGGTGCGACAGAGTTTGAAGGCAAGCAGTAGAATCAAGCGGTCGAGGGACCTCGAACAAGCTGTTTTCAAGGTTGACTGTGAGGCGCCTCACCCTGGTTTGTACAACTTCAACGGTGTGCTCAAGTGGCCTGAACCAGAAAATCTCAATAGTCCTGTGCGCAGCAGCGCAGCCGAGGGCTCAGAGCCCATCTCCATTAATAATTTTTTGCTGAGAGGCTGCTCGGTTCGAAATACTAAATGGGTGATTGGTGTTGTAGTGTACACTGGAGGCGAAACCAAGATCATGCTCAACAGCGGAGTCACCCCTGCCAAGCGAAGCAGAATCGCACGGAAGCTCAATTTTAACGTTATTGTTAACTTTTTGCTGCTTTTTATTCTTGCCTTCGTCGCCGGTGTTCTAGAAGGAGTATTTTGGCGCAGGACTGATACTTCTTTGTTCTATTTTGAGCTTAAGAACACACAGAATAGTCCACCTGTGCAAGGTCTTATTACCTTTTGGGCTGCCGTTATCTTGCTGCAGAACTTGGTTCCTATCTCTCTGTACATCTCTATCGAGATTATTAAAACCATCCAGGCATTTTTCATTTATTGCGACGTGAAAATGTACTACGCCCCGCTCGACTACCCGTGTGTGCCCAAATCCTGGAATATTTCCGATGATTTAGGGCAGCTTGAGTATATTTTCTCCGATAAAACGGGAACCTTAACCCAGAATGTCATGGAGTATCGAAAGTGTACTATTAATGGTGTTTCATATGGCAAGGCTTTCACGGAAGCAATGCTAGGAATGATCAAACGAAGTGGACAAGATTATGAGAAAATTGCTGAAGAAGCCAGATCCGAAATTGCAGAAGACAAGGGAAAGATGATTGCGAAACTCCGCTCTATGCACGACAATGTGTACCTTTATGATGACGAGGCTCCATTTGTCTCGTCGGAGATTGTGGGAGCGTTGATGGGAGAAGCCGGCCCCGAACAACAAGATGCTGTGGAGCAGTTTGCTCTTTCTCTTGCCCTTTGTCACTCGGTTCTACCTGAAAAGGTTGGCGAAAATCATACTCGAATTGAGTTTAAAGCCCAGTCTCCTGATGAGGCAGCGTTGTTAGAAGCAGCGAAGGACCTGGGATACGTATTAGTTGAGAGGACGAGAAACGGGGTTGTAGTAGAAGTCCAGGGTCGCCAGCAGGAGTACACTGTGCTCCGCACATTGGAGTTTAACTCCACTCGAAAACGAATGAGCGTTATTGTAAAACTCCCTGGTTCAGATAAGATTCTTCTGATATGCAAGGGGGCTGACAGCGTTATTTACTCTCGTCTTGCTCCTGGTGCTTCTCAGGCGCTCTTGTCGAAAACTGCTGAGCATTTGGAAGAGTATGCCAATGAAGGTTTAAGAACGCTGTGCCTTGCACAGAAAGAAATTACTGCTTCAGAATACGAAAAGTGGGCTGCTAGGCACGAGGAGGCCTCGTCTGCTCTAGAGGATAGAGAGGAGAAAATGGAACTTGTGGCGGATGAAATAGAGCGAGACCTTATCTTGCTGGGCGGGACTGCTATTGAGGATAGACTACAGGACGGCGTTCCTGATGCAATTGCTCTTCTGGCCCAGGCTGGTATTAAGCTGTGGGTGTTAACTGGTGACAAGGTTGAGACTGCTATCAACATTGGATATTCATGTAACCTACTTGAGGGAGGTATGGATCTGTTGGTATTCCAGCTTCCAGATGAATCACCGGATCCTCGTGAAGTTGTAAATCAACAACTTGAAAAGTACTTGGGCCACTTTAGTTTGCAGGGTACTGAAGAGGAGATGAAGCTGGCCGCAAAGGATCACAATATTCCCTCTCCACAATTTGGGGTAGTTATCGATGGAGATGCACTCAAGGTTGTTGTTGGAGATGAAGATTTGCAGAGAAAGTTTGTTCTTCTTTGTAAACAGTGCAAGTCTGTTCTTTGTTGTCGAGTGTCTCCTTCGCAAAAGGCTGCCGTTGTTGCCATGGTCAAAACGTCTTTGGATGTCACCACTCTCGCAATTGGAGATGGTGCGAATGATGTTGCCATGATTCAGGAAGCCGACGTTGGAGTGGGAATTGCAGGGTTGGAAGGTCGACAAGCTGTCATGTCTTCAGACTACGCTATTGCTCAGTTCAGATTTCTCACCAATTTGGTTCTTGTTCACGGGCATTGGTCTTACATGAGAGTAGCTGAGCTGACTGCCAACTTGTTCTATAAGAACGTTGTGTTTACACTGACTCTGTTTTGGTATGATATTTACAACAGCTTTGACGGTTCCTACTTGTTCAACTATACTTATATTACGTTGTTCAATCTTGCGTTTACTTCCCTTCCGGTAATTTTGATGGGTTTCCTGGACCAGGATGTCCCGTATGAGGTACTGCTTAGACTTCCGAAGCTGTACCAGGTTGGCATTTTGAGAAAGCTTTGGACGAATACGAAGTTTTGGTAAGTTTACACATCGATCTCATTAGATGAAATCTCACTAACAAGGGTATATATGATAGACGGGGTTTACCAGTCGGCAGTCTGTTTTTTCTTTAGTTATGGTTGTTTTGCATTGGGTGGAAACAACACTATGAGTGGACGCCAAATCAACAACCGAGATGCTTTCGGTGTGTTTTCAGCTACGTCTGCTATCATTGCTTGCGATCTTTACGTCATGCTGAACACGTATAATTGGAATTGGCTGTTTGTGCTCATTGTTGTAATCAGTATAAGTTTGGTTTACTTTTGGACTGGAGTTTATACGCTGTTCCTTAGCTCAACTACGTTCTATCGAGTGGCAACTCAGTTATACGGCGCGTTGATGTTTTGGGCGTACTTACTCCTCACGGTGGTGGCCGCCCTTCTGCCTCAGTTCACTATACAGGCTGTCCAGAAAGTCTTTTTCCCCAAGGATATCGATATCATTCGAGAGCAGGTCCATAACGGAGACTACGATGAGATCATTAGAGAAGGTCTTGAGGAAGCACGAGCAGCTGACGAGGTCAGTGAAACCCCTGCTGATGAAGAGAAAGCTGCGTCTGGCCCTGCTGGGCCGAGGGATAACGATAACCTGCTGCCTCCCACCACCCGAATGGATTCGGAGCGTTCAGACTGGCGAACTTCGTTTTCGCGTCCGTCGGGTGAAGGAGTCCGGCTTTCTATTGATATACCTGAGCTAACCACTGCCAGGTCACTGTTGTCTCGCGTTGAAACGAAATAATGCCGATTATTTTTTTTTGTTTAACATTGTTACCTACGAATGCAGTTTTTCTTTAAGCATGTATTGATTGATTGATTGATTTTCATTCTATAGCGCACAATGCACTGCGAACGCATGGAGCTTCCACGCACCCATGTAACTTTTTGTATGGCATTGCCCACTGTTCGCGTGGGGCTAAACATGCACTTGATATCGTATTGTGGGTCTCATATGTGTTTATAGCCGCTTAAGTAAAAATAGTGGACAAATTATAATTGGCATTTAGGATGCTGAACAGAGTGTGGCTGTTCACTGTAATGAATGTAGCAGGATAGCCGAGTGGTACAGTAGGACATGTAATATGAATGAATTCTGGGCAGAGTGATGCATATGAATGACTTAGAATTTAGTGCATTAGAAATATATAGGCAAGATAAGTATAACAGAGAACTGGTATTGGTGAGAATAGCTGAATGGTGAGTTTTCTGATGCCAGCTCTTCCACACCGCTAATGCATCCAACTGCCAGTTCGCCACTCCCGGTGTCCTGTCTGACAGCCCACTCGTCTTTCTAATCACTTCTCTCTTAATCAAAAAGTGAAAAGCATCATCCTGCCAAGCCTCGTATCTGCAGATCGATGAATAGTAAGCGGCACGTGAGTGCTCCGCCTTGGTTTTTGACCATTGACCCCCAAGCAAAGCTCAATCTCTCGGATTCCCAGATATATATTAACGCGGTGACTGATTTACATTTGCACACTTTTTCAACAGAGTTTTGCAATCAAAAAGGATTCTCGCTTAACTTTTTCGACCGCGGGCCAAGCGTGGATTTGATTTGTGCCTAATTGTATAGATAATTTCATCTGTTGTGAAGCGTCCTTCAACATTTAAATCATCTGTGTAATCTGTTTTGTGGTTGCTGTGTACTTTTTTTCTCGTTTGCATTATACCATAAAAAATGGCCCCAGCGCTATTAGACAGCTCTCTCCTGAAGGCAAGGTTCTTCGATGACAACGATTGCTTTGACAACAATTGTAATGACGATTGGTTTGTATGGGGGCGATGGGTGTTACTAGGCATCATCATCGTGGTATGCATTATCGTGTTCTTCCTTACTCGGACTTGGTCATCAAGGCGAGTGCTCAACGGACGTAAACCAATGGCAGGTACCGGCTGGATGGTGCCTCCGTCGTACTACGCAAGCCAGCAGCAATATGGCGGTCCAAACGGTGCCGCAAACATCGCACCTCCTTACAATCCGAACCCAGGAATGCAAGACGCAGGTTATTACGATCAGAATGGCAACTTCGTTAGCCACCAGCCCTCTTCTGGTGCTGGATATGTTCCACCACCTGAGCCCGAGTCGCATGAAATGAACCAGTACCCCTATGAGAAGACTGCCTACAGAAACACTGGCTTGTCCATGCCTGAACCTGCCTATGGTGGTCCTCCTCCAGGGCCACCACCTCCAGATGTGGGTTCTAGTTCGCAGGGCCATCATTATGCCCCTCCCCCTGGTCCTCCTCCAGCTCCCTCCTCTTAATTAAGGGACTCTTGGATGACGGGAATATATGCTAGAGGGGTTGGAACAGTTTATGTAGGTTAGAAGGAGTGTTTAGTTGTGATTTGGGAACGAGCTACGTGCTGTGTGCTATAATATGTTTTTTTTAATTAAATTATTCATTCGAGGTTTTTTTTAGATAGCTATAATGAAGTTTCACTAAAAAGAATTGCACGTGTTGATATACAGTGGAAGGACGTATATAACTTCTGTCCTCTGAACGTGTGGTCCAGAAGAAGTGTAATTAGCGAAATATTTCCTCGGTGGCCCACTCTCGTAGAAAGCTGGCCACGAAGCGAGTCCAGCGTACCATGCCAGCCAGTTCAGTCTGTAGCAGCAGTCAACTGCAGTCACTTTCAAGTAGGAACCAAATCAGATCTCTCTTATGGATCTGATATGGTAAAGTCAGACGGATTTGGTGGTTTGCTCCCTTTGGATTCATTTCGCCTCTCTTCTCCTGGGTAGTCAGTAAATCCCTGGCATGCGGTCATTAGTGAGGCGTGATTCTAAGTCAAAGTTGGTCCTATGTCTTTTATCGTGTGTCTTATACGAAGCAACACCGACCCTCCGCGGGAAAGGCCACCGCCCGAGGCAAACTCTCACTCTTCCTGCTCAGCATACGCCAGGGCTCCATTGGTTCCTAGTGTATCCTTAATGGCTTCCTCCATAAGCACCCCAAGCGCCAACAGTGAAGTCTCGTCCATCATGCGGTAACCCTCAAAGTTATCGTGATGCTTAAAGTATTCACCTGCGTAGTAATGCAAGGCCTTTAGAAGGTCGCTACTAGGCAGTTCTGGATGATTCTCCACCGGGATACCCTGCTCAGCTCTTGAGAATCTAGCCAGAGTATCATCCGCAGGAATCGGCAGGAATCTAACTTGGGATACGTGAGTCCCTTTATCCTGGTAGCCTAGGTTGTAGAATTCTCGGTTCAAACGGCCAGCAACAACGTCATATACATTTGTCAATTCGATCTTAGAGGTCGAGCTTTCATCTTGCTTGTGTTCTCCGTGTTCTTCCATTGGGTTCAAACCCCAATTGAATTAATTCGTGATATTTAATTTAGAAAATAATTAAACGTTGCAGATAGAGTGCTGATCGTCGCCATAGTAGAAACACATTGCAATGAAGTCTAATATTATCTATACAGTTATGTAAAAATTTCAAAACACCCGGTATCGTTATTTATTTTCGCGCAGGGGAATCGTAGCGTGGCGAAACGAGCCAAACCGTAGCCAAACAAATCGTAGCCAGGCTCGTACCATAAAGAAACGGTCTACCGTCTACTCTGCCTTGCCTTCAGCGGCACTTTCCAGTGCAGTCTCTGTCTCCCCACCTTCAGTCTCTGCAGCCTCGGTATCTGCAGCTTCAGTCTCTGTCACTTCAGTTTCAACGGCCTCAGACTCCTCATTCTTTTGACTCTTGACTTCGTCTTTAAGATTCTCAACCCCAAAGACCCGATGCAGAACTTCTTGAGTATCTTTCTTGGGAAGCATGATGTTCACAGACCCCCGTCCTCTCCACAGAGGGTAAATCAAAATGTCAGCCCCTGTTGGTACTTTCAGGAAAAGACACCCTTCTTCAACGGCCTGTACCTGTTCCTTGAGCTTGGCATCAATGGGTCCAAGCTGGTCGAACTTGGGGAACGACTCCTGACACAAGTACTTCAGAGTCTCAAGTCCTGAAGCTTCCACCACCCGGTGCTCTCCTACATATGGATAGAGCATTTCCATTCCCTCCGACTGTACACGCCATTTGCAGTCCCCTTCGTTCTTTTGCTGTGCAAACATTTTAATTCCAGTATGCACGAACTTGAGTTTGGACTCATTGAGCTCGAGAATGGGTTTGATGCTCGGGGACACGTAGTAAATGGTTCGAACCGGTTCTCCAGAGGCATTGCGCACCATGAGACAGTCTCGAGGAAACTGGTCAGAGATATTGTAAAACCTCCAGCACAGGTCGAGAGTAGGGTGGGACGGCTTGAGAAACACAAACGGCTCCTCATTGGCATCCCTAGGTACTTTCTCCTTGACTGGTGCAGGTTTTTCTTGTTGCTCAACAACAGAGCCGCCATTTTCTTGGCCACCGTCGGCAATAGCAGCAGCGGTAACGACCTCTGAGTTCTCTTTAGAGTCTCCGTTTGTGTCCACAACACTACTCTCTGTTTTCTCAAACTTGATCTTTTTTTCTGCCTGCTCAGAGTCCTCCTCTACAGTTCTCTTCTTGGAAGAATCCTTCTTGTGAAAAACAGCAATGAAGAACCCTCCGGTGTCTTGCTGGTGAGGGTAAACTCGAATGCATCGATCCAGATTAAAGAATTTCTCTTCTTCACTGGGCGGGAACAGGCTTCGGGCGATTCCAGCGTCACCAAACTCTCTCCACACTCCGTCTTTAGTCTGCACCTTCCAGGTGTCCACCCCAGGCGACCGAACCAGACCGGGGAGACGGTCAGACACGTCAACTAGCTCGATATCCTTGTACTGCCGAAGCACCTCGGCTACCACTGCTTCGTTTTCAATGGGGTTGAGTGAACATGTCGAGTAAACTAGTCGACCTCCTTGTTTCAGGAGTTGCACACCACGCGACAGGATATTGACTTGAGTAGGGTGCAAGCCTAGTCCGTTACCCACTGTCCAGTCCTTCCAGACGTTGACATTCTTTCTCATCGTTCCATCTCCAGAGCACGGTACGTCACAGAGAACTCGGTCAAATTTTAGATTATTACCGTCGTGAGTTTTGATCTTGGGGAAAAACTGAGCATCATGGTTGGTGACTACAAAGTTCGGAGAATTCAGCCTTTTGACTTGGTGAATCAGCATATGCGATCTCCTGTAATCGCTGTCATTTGCAACCACAATACCACTGGGGTTGACATCGCCATTAGCGTGTAGAGCCTCGACGAGCTGGGCCGTCTTGGAACCAGGAGCAGCGCAAAGATCGATAACGTTGTGATGTGGCTCAACATCTAGAACCAATGGCGGGATCATCGACACCGCTTCCTGACGAGAGATATTCCCCACTTCAGTTTCCACCACTAGGAATCTCTGGAACTTGGAAAATTGTTTGTTCTTACGGATCACCTGCTTTCCGACCTTGACCTGCCAGGCGAGATCATCGTGGTAAAAGGGAAGCGGGCTGGGAGGCTCTACCGGCTGTCCCTCCCATTCCAGGTCCTTCATGTGTGCAATATACTTGTCTTTCATAGCCTGTCGCACGTCGATAGCGTGTTTGGTAGTTCCAGTGATCCGGAAAGTCAAGGGCAAGTCTGTTTGACAGGATGATTTGAATTCGTCCCATTGACCTGCTTCAGGCAGACCCAATTCTTTGTAATAGGTTTCCCATTTTGCATTTTCTTTATCTACGGAGGTCCAGTTCTGGTTGCTACGGCCCCGTTTCCCTCCGGGGCGAAATCCACGTTTTCCCATTGCACAAAGGTGTTACACAAATAAACAAAAACGAAAAACGAAAAAAAAATATTAATCCGCTGAATTTTTCAAGAATAAAAAATAAAGTAAAATGCAAGTCGGTCTTGCATGACAACGTGCGGCTCCTTTCACAGCCGAGGAAGCGTGTGCCAACTATCACGCTAAAAAAAAGCCGGGGTTCATTTTTTTCTTCTTAAAATTAAAATTATAAAAAGAGATCAGAATCGAATAAAAGCGCCATATATATACTTTTTTTATTTCAACACCACCCTTTCCAAACTTTTTACATGCCACAAACAAATCCGACCCTGCCGCGATGCGTAGAAAACTAGTCGCAGGTACTCTGTTTGGAGCATCCCTGCTGCAACTGTCGAGGGGCAAACTCTCACAACCTTTCCTAGATCAGCTTGTAAAATGGAGCCCGACGCTGTATAAGACTAGCGTGTTCGTTGCTATCATGATAGCACGCGTCACTCAAGAGGTGCTGTTTGGACCACTCCACAACGACGAGTTGCACCGCCTCACGAGTCAAACCCTGTATACGATTGCCGAGTTTGCTGTGGCTTTCGTCATGGTCAGAGAGCCTGTGTCGGTTGCCTTTATAATAAACGTAGCACTGTTTGTGCTGGTGAAGTGGTTTCATGGCCTCAGTAGTAATCGGGTTGAGAAATTTACTACGCGAGAAAGACCCTGGAAAAGACTGACCTTAGCCCTGACCTTGCTGCACTTGGTCGACATATTTTGGATCATCCATTACTTCAACGCCATTGTGATCCAGGGCGAGCGGACTATGTTGCAACTGGTGTTTGGGTTTGAAATCTCAGTACTATACAACGGACTTATATGGACCAGTGGCCGATTCTTGCTGAGCCAGCTCGAGCTACCGCCTAAAACTCACCGCATCTATGTCATTTCTCTAATCGCGGTGGCAAGCTCTATACAGCTGTGCCTGTACCTATTTTTCTCTATAATCATGCTCAGCAACTACTACGTTCCGCTGCATATATTCCGCGAGGCGTATCTCACGCTGCGGGCCTCAGTGACGAGGATCCGCGAGGTTATTTGGTACCGGAGACTGACAGAAACATATAGCATCGCGTCTTTCAAACGCGCCTCTTCTGCCGACCTCGCTGACAGCCCTCTGTGCATCATTTGTCGCGATCCAATGAGTCAGGTCAACATCACGGGTGATGTGGATGGAGACACGGACAGCAACTGCGATGAAGTGCCAGTTGATGGTTTGAAATCATCCCAAGACGTTGCAGTTAAAATCAAATGTTCGCACATTCTCCATTACGACTGTTTATTTGAGTGGCTCCAGCAGTCCAACAAGTGTCCCACTTGTCGGAGTTCCATCTGACTGTGCTTTGCTCCTTTTTCATATTTTTTGCATTGTTTTTTGTTAGCTTCTTAGCCCATGTAACATAATCTATTTATTTTTGTAAGTCACCTTTTTGAAATCTAAGTTGTAGGTCGTCTTATTTTTTCTTTTCCGAGAACGATCGAACGGGTGATCTCTGAACAATCGGACCCAGCCATTGTAGCACCAGTCGTCTCTCCTGATACAAAATCGAACCCACAATCGTCAATGCTAATGCAATCATTTTCAGAAGCTGGGCAAACGTTTCCACCGTACCCAGCTTGTATGCAGCCAACCCAGCCACTACACTGCTAATACAAAGTCCCCAAGTCGGCACGCAGGGCCTCAACCATTGCCAAATAGGACCCTCCTTAGTCTGCTCTCTATAGAAACGTTCAATGTAGTGAATGCACCATGCTATACGGAGTCCCATGTTAAACATATTGGCAAACACCAACCCTTGTGCCCCCAGGTTCAGTAGGTCCATAAGAATATATCCCACTACTGCAAAAGAGATGGAAAACACAACCATGATCCTGCCTTGCCGCTTGATGTCATCGACAATGGCCACCGACTGCACAAAGGCTTCCAGACAGCCGTTGAATGCCAAAAATGGGATGTAGCAAGTATAAGTGGCCAGGACCATCGATGCCGTTGTGGATAGCCACGAAGATGATACCATGAATGATAATAAATATGGAGCCACCAAGGGCCCAAAAATAAGGGCCAGAACTCCAAGATAGAGATATATTCGCAACAGAGTGGATAGTACACTAATGGTCAAGTTCAGATCTGACTGTTTCCTAGGTCCCACCCCTCCAATCAGCTTTGAAAAAAATCCTCTAAGAGCTTCCTCGATTGGTAAGAACCCAAGCCTTGCAACCAGAGATCCGTAGTTGACTACCAGAGCGTACACTCCCTGGTCCTGAATGGGAAGCAGAACAGAAACTAAGAAACGATCTCCTTCAGTCAGACAATGCTTGAAAAATGTCTGAAGCCACATGGAGACCGCCAGTCTCCACGTCTCCGGGTCAAAGTAGATCTTCTGCTGCCCGGTGGGCGCCTCGATCCAAACTCCTTGCACGCTCAGTACTTTGTACTGTTTGTGGCGGCCTCTTGCCAAGGCATTGGTCAAATAAAGGCCAGACAGAACGCATGCGTATGCCAACTGGCCGAGTGCAAATGCTATGATGCTGGCCCGCGCATGGCCAGCCTGCCTGGCCAGTAGCACAAACAAAAAAGTCACGAAACATCGAACCGTAACCGCTACAGATTCAATTGATGCTCGAGTTCTAAATTCCAACTGTAGTTCCACAAATAAGAAGCTTGGCTCCGAAAGTAACTCTATGATAGCTGCTGCTGCGAATATCAGTACTGCGGTTCCAGCATACTCCTGATCCAGCCCCGATGCCCAGTAGTAAAAAAGGGATAGCACGATTGACAGTGGAATCCCTATCAGCACGGGAAGGAAGCCAATGTTGATGACTTCTTGGATAGTGCCAGACAGAGTTCCATGCATTACTCCTCCCTCGAATCTATATACATCTTCCGCTTTGTCAGACAGACTTTGCCTCTGGGTAGAAAGCCTGATTGCTTCTCGCGAGAAGTACAATATGGTAGTCAAGAGCAACTCCAGCTGTGCGTTTGCACCTATAAGACTTGGGTCGGCAAACCTCAGCAGAAGCTGGTTCACGGTGAAAGTCAGCAACTTGGCAAAAAATTGGCCAATGATGAGAAATGTGGCACCGAACGCGACCGTTTTCGCCGTCACAGCAGGAACATCCTCTTCGTGTTCCTGCTCGCTGTCCAACTCGTCCTCAACGAGCGTTCCACCAGGTGACAGCAGCTTTGAGTTCTGCACCGCTGCTGATGACGAAGAGGAGGGCGACGCGTCAGGTTCGGCTTTAGACCCGCGTCTCTTCCGAGAGGTTTGAATAGGTGGTACGAGAATCTGCGAGCTTTTCTTTCTCGAGTGTTTCCTATATAGCGGGCTAGAAGGTGGGGAGCTCGGACGCGGAGGACCCGATCCAGTTGGTGGCGGCGGTGGCAGGTTAATGGATATGGACTTTGATCTTGAGTCTGTCATGATATTTTCTGCGCGTGGTAATGAGATGGAGGATGCTCCTTATTTTCGTCCTTGCTCAAAACAAAATGCAATTAGAGCAATTAGATCATAGGATATAGCTCTTGGTTAGCCAATAACAGTTATTACCCGTACTAATTCTCAAAATTCAGACATGTGCAGTGAGCGGTCGATTTTGGCGGATCAAAAAGTTGATATGAAATTGCTAAAACTTGGAACGAAGTGTGGGGTGTTCCCCCCAAAATGTTAAAATAACTTAGAATTCCTTCAACAGGAAGTTAAAGAAATGTAATTTTAGAGAAGAACAAGAACCAAATGCTGGGCAAAATACATGGAGGAAGTTAAAAAAAAATAGTCATTTTAATAGACTCCCTAGATCTAGCTTTAAATAAAATAAAATAAAAGTAACAAACAAAATGGCCAAAAAAAATCCTTGGATAATGAAAAAGCGTGAAATAATACTATGCGTTAGGTCATGAAGAAAAACATGGAGAGAATGACAGAGGATTGAGGACATAACGTTGTTGATGTTGGGTTGTGTTGGTGGAAAAGAACAAACTTTGTGGCTGAGGAAAACACAGTCTGGACTGTGGGTGGATGGAAGTAAAACTTAGTTTAAGGTCGAAAATTGCATTCCACACATCCAAATCACGCAGAAATAGGATAATATCCCAAATCAGGAGCTGAGGCAGACCGGCTGCCAAAAGCAGTGCGCTGCTCCAAGGCTCGTCGTAGAGCCATTCGTGCATCATCAAGCCCTTGATTCGCACTATCATAGACCTGTCTGTGATACTGAATCGCGTCCTCACCATGCTGTGGCCCTGGCTGATGTTGTCCTCCTGGATGCAGATGTGATTGACCTTGCGCACTTCCCATATGAGCTTCTTCGTCTTGGTCCTCATAGTCAGTGTCGACTTCAGAATCGAGTTCGAGCGGTAAGCTTACGGTAGATGCAAAGTTGGAGGCTACCTCTGACTCGTCAAAATCTTGGCGAGGACTCAGCTCAGGGAACAGAGATTCGAGAGACATTCGTCGTGCACTGTCATTAAGATAGTCTACAGACCGGTCAAACAGGGTTTTGACTCCTTCAGAATACGAGGTCAATGGCTCACGGTGCCGAATAACAGCCTGTCCACTGCTGCTGATGTAAAGCGACACTTTGAATTTGAGAGAGTCATCAGAGTCGCCAGCAGCAAGTCGTGTGTACGGGGTCGCCGTCACGGGAGCAGACATGGCACCGTTGTCTCGAGGAGGCACAGTGCTGCTGTTAGGATCTCTGATTCGACGGAGTCGCAGCCTCGACCCAGTAGCCAGACTGTTTGCAGAGGTCCTTCGCTCCAAGATTGTTTTCCTAGTAATGGAATTTTCTCGTGGCTCCTGAGGCACCAGAGTGGGAGTAGTGTTTCTTCTGGTTTTGTTCGTCCCCCCAGTCGCCAGCACCTCGGCCGGGATGGAGGAAGGCCTGACAGGCAGCAGAGGCTTGACTGTGAGCTCGGGATTATTGTTGTGCAGTTTTAGTCTGTCGTCATGATCATCTTGGAAGGCCACTGGAGATGAATAATAGCCATGATATAGCGGGGATGAGTGGATGATGTGAGAAAAGCTGTGGGGAGTATTGGGCGAGCTTGCCATGGCAATGGAATTCGACGATGATACTCGAGGGGAGGACCGAAAAGACCCAGCAGGGTTAGTCATCGGTGAAGATGAAGAGTGGAAGATGAGGCTCGGGTTGACATGCGGAGAAGAGTTGACTATGGCCGAAGAGGAACCCCAGTCTTGGTGATTAGAAGCAGCAGCAACAGAAGACGACGATGACGATGCGACGCTGGTGTTGTTGTTGTTGACTCTCCACTCTGGAGACGATGCCGGTGGATTCATGTAGATGCCCAAGCCACCCCCGCTGGTGGGTGAAGACATTGGGCTGTGAGAAGGAGGAGAGGAAGGAATATTGGCCATGATGATGGTAGGTTTAATGGGAGTGCCATGAGCAGCAAGACCCGCACCCGAACCGTTGTTCTTCTGATGCTTACTACTCTTTGTGGGAGTCACAGGAGACAGATTGGCATTGAAGGTGGACTGGAATGATCCAAACGTAGGCTCAATTGAAAGCCCAGAAGCACTGACTTTGGGAGCAGTCATCATAGACTGTGTGTCAATAGGGGCCTTCTTGGGTGGTCGGCCTCTCTTTCTCTTGGGAGTAGGAGCATCGGAGGAAAGAGGAGAGGAAGAGTTGATGCTCAAAATGGAAAACCTAGTTAGATGATACTACCCAGAAAACTATTTTGCAGTGCCGAGAGAACTACAGCACATGCGCACAGACATACTTGTACTCAGTCGCCATTTTGAGTTGTGAGTCGGTGAATCAATTGAAAAATATTGAAACCTGAAACTGAATCACACAACGAGGGAATGTCCCACAAGGACAAGCTTTAAGGTTATTTTAGGTGTTTTGGAAGCAGCAGGCAAGCGCAGCACTTGACAGCACTATACGCTAAAAGGTTTTGAATAGTTTAAACTATGCGAAGAAAACTGGGGCGATAAGAAAGTTGCAGCAGCAGCCCATGCAATGCAGAGAAAGGACCTTAGGAAGCTTGTCAAACGACCTAAAGGTACAAGAAGTTAGAGAATGAAGGTTAACACGAAAAAAGAGCAAAGAATAAAAAGCGAGTACCACCAAAAGTCCAGACTATTTGGCTGAAAATGAGCAAGCGACCAGTGTGAGCCTAAGGTCCAATGTCAGAAATGGTCCAAAGGAATCAACAAAGGAAGTAAAAGGGAAAAAAAGAATGGAGTGGCAGGTAGGTTAGGTGAAATATGATGATAGATGAAGTATGAAGAGGAAGATAATGCAACTAGGTCAAAATGAGAGACGAGGGCAATTGATGCTATTCTTGTTTTTTTTTTCAAGCTGACCGTCACTATCGACAAAATGCAAGAGAGAATCCCAGCTCGACGTTTTTCAAATCTATGTGAACTAGAGATCCCAACCAGCTTTCAATCAATCGGGCTCTATCTAAGAAGAACCTTGGCAGCTTTTATACATATATATATAATGTAGCGTTAAAGGTGTAGATGTAGAAACGCCAAACGAATCTAGGCCCGACAGCCGCCTGGTCAATCGGGATCTGTTATTGGCGTTTTTTATCTAGACCCTTACGCCCCGAACAAACCACTGGCCCTGGTTGTTGCAGCACGGCCAGTATCTACGCAGGTGGTTAACTGCTGCTATGAGAGGAACGGACCAAAAAACAAAAAAAATATGCAAAAACAAAAACCTGCCAAACAAGAAAACATCGTGCTGTGCTTCTCTCCTGGTTGTACTTCGGACACTCTTGTACCTATCGGGTATATTACATGCGACCTGTCGTACGATGTGCTGGTGATTGTCAAGGGGTAAGATGGGGGAGGAAGGGGTGTATAGTTTGGGACGTCGTAAAGAGTGGTAAAGAAGTGACCAGGGCCTCTGACTGTTGGTTTGTTTTGTAAGTAGGTTTAGCATTGTGGACAAAAGTTACCGCATCATCCGAGTAGCAATGAATTCGTTAAAGGGAAAGGTGCCCTGTTGATCTGATCGTGTTGAACAACGATTGAGGTCTGTGATAATTTTTGAAATACGTGGAGACAGTCCCAAAACAAAAATAGCTATGGGTCTCGGAAATACGTTCTAGCGGCGGTCATCGCTCAGTTTAAACGGGCAAAAAAAACTCTAATCTCCTACTTGCAATACGCGGCACTCAAACCTTAAAGACCGATAGGTGTTTGAAAGAATTTACTCACAGTCGTACAATAAACTCTCCGCTATCTTGGTTCGTTTCGAAGTTGGGACGATCTCGAGAGCAATGAGCCAAGGGTTATTGAATTAACTCTTCCATTGATGCAGAGTATCTTGAGGCGGGCGATTTTCATAAACTCGAGGATGATATGTTGCCTGATGGTGCTATATGACGTTAGGAGGGGGGCATACCCGATCTATGACATCTACCTATCTCTCTATCTATCAATCCACATTGGAATGTGGGAAAGAGGCTGGGCGGTGGGTGAGTGTGCTGATGAAAACTGATCTCACACTGCGGACGCGACGCGACAATTAGCCCAGCAAAAAAGATCAAAGAGGCAAAACTGAGTGTCGTTCTCGCTGTGTAAACTTGCCAAACGACATTCCGATTACACACAAGCTGTTTAAAGGTCTGCTGCGTTTTTAAGGCTGCTGCACTCCGCTTAGACTTCTCGATGGACGGGAGTTCTTTCTACTCTTTCTCTCTAAACGTTCGCTTAACCCTAAGTGCCAACCAGGGGTGGCTCCTGCTGATCCGCTCTAAAACTAAACTGAATTTCGGCAATATATTCACTGTAGACGCCAATATATCGAGCTCCATTTGGATCCTTGCCACATGGATCTTGCAGTCTTCTATGTATGCCAGTAATATGTTGCACCTACAAACAGACCACTTTTTCGTTGGTTAATTGAGTGGCTGCATTTGCCAAAGCATTGGCTGCCTGGTTTGTTTTGTTTAGTAGTTTAAGTCCGCTTGCTGTGATCCTCGAGCCATTTTTTCTTTTCAGCCCCTTTCAAGAAGATGACGACGAAAATCAATTTTCAAGACACTAAACGGCGTTATACGGCTATAGTTAGTGTGTCCTTAAGAGCATCTCTCCTTGCCCACAATGCTTCAGATCATTGAACCTTGTCCTGCTCGCTCAGACAAGCTTGAAAACTCTAAACTCTTTCAATTGTTTCCAGCTGTTTCCCACACTTCACTCCCTTGCCTACCCCTTGCATTGATAGTTGCAACCCTTCTAACCTCACCAACGTCACGGCAAAAAAAAATAAACTACTTTTGGAGGGGGTTCCCTAAGACTTACAAGCCGGTGGTGGACCGATCACGTGATGCGCAGCCCCGCGCCTTAGGTCCCAAGTTTCTGTAGCGCCCAGACCTAAATATGTGATTTATTTCTTTTGAGCGCAGGCCCATATAGTTGTTAATGTGGGATATTATTTTAGACACTGCTGGCTGTGGCAATTGCACAAAACAAAATACGGGGGATCGCTTCTCAACGGCGTTCGTATATGCCAATTGCTAGTGATAGTTAGTGCGGTGTTGCTGCTGAGACCAGGCCGTTAGTCCCAAAACTGGCAAACGCTAGGAACACGGGGTAAAGTAGCAGATAAGGACCAAAATAAGCAGTAAAAGTAGTCTAAGTAATGCAGAGCAGTGTATAATAGATAGAGAATTAAGAAGAGCCCAGTCCATCCAATGAACCCAGGCGTATGAATTGACTTTATCTCTGACCTTCAAGTCTATCTCTGAGCTGAGTTTCAATAACAATTAGCAGTCTGCCGAAGTTCGCAGAGGTTCACTCGTCTCTTCAGCAGTTAAAAAGATACCTCTTCTACGCAGAGCCACTCTTTGTATCTTTCGGGCTATAATTTGTCCCCTATAGGCGATTTTCCAATGTGCAACTAAATAATAATCATATTGAGATAATAGTTGGGCTAAAACACATGTCCTGTTTGCTGCGCGTGAGTCTTCCATCCTCGGCTTCTCACAGGTCTTCCAATCAGGTAGTATACGAGACATTGGACCACGAATATCGTATTCTGCGAAGCAGAACCAGCCTCCACGGAGTGGCCCCGCCGGAGGCGAGCACTACCGGAGACGATGTCAACTCTCCACCATATGTCCATGATCTACACTGTTCAAGTCAAACACAGCTCTTCACAGGTTCTCTGCTCCTCTTTTCTGCGTATTTTCTGTCGGTCGGAGATGTGGATACTGTGCGTTGCCGCTCACTGTACATTGCACTTGCCGTCAGGTGCGACTGTAAATCACGGCCACATCGCGTAAATTTTATCTCCAGAGATCAGTGGTTTTTCCGAATTATCTCTCGCGCATAGGTAGCAAAGTCCACATCAGAACTAATCTTCTCGTGCAGGCTTGGCTGACAAAATACGGCCAAGGTATTGCGGTTCAATCCAGGCAGCTCATAGGCCTTGACGTAGTGAGGAACCGCTTTAAACTTCCCTCCGCTCAAGACCTCTAATGCACCTCCCGTCTGAAACGCCAGGCAGTCTTTTGGGATGTCTACCTTGACCACCGTTCCATGCCGGTTCTTAATATGGAGCCCTGCATCGGCTGAAGCTGCCGCTCTAGAAGATTGTTTTGCGCAAATACCGTTTTGTACTGGTGTATGACTACTGGTATCATCATGTGGACCATCTAAGATAACCTCCCCCTGGTCTGGTGCTGCCTCTTCCATTAGGAGCTCCGAAGTTAGTGCAGTGAGACACGAATGATCAACGTGCTCTCCACACCAATCGTCTTCTACTCCCTTTCTTCGCTCTCCGTCTTGCGTCTCGCTGTACGCGAAATAATGCAGGAGCCGAGCTTTTGTCGTGTTGGATTCTCGAACTATTTTTTCCAGATACCCGCTCGGCACTGACCCAGAATGGTTCTTGGCGATATACCTATCGCAAGCTTGCGCGACGCTCACGGTCACGTCTACCATGAGGCAGATGAGTTCCTTTAGATTCTTTTGAAAGTCAGGCAACAGACGTTCAGCTGGCCACATGTTCGATGCTGTATAGCCCCTGAGGTCGCTGTACTTTTGGACAGTCTCAAGGTCGGGGCCCTCTAGATGTCTATCCTTATAGAAGCTGCAATTGACGTAAAACGAGCCCTTTTTGTCGTCCACCTGGCCATTTCCGAGTCTTTCTTTACCACAGGACCACCCAACCAACCAGTATGCATCGGGATTCTCGAGTTTTCTCAACTCAGTGTCGGGCAGATGGGCCAGCCGAGCCGCCGAAGTGAGAACTTTGGTCCGCAGTTCTTTGAACCGGGAGTCGAGCCCTGATACTATAATGATTCCCAGCGAGTCCGGTCCAAATGCATCGTTCAGTAGTTCATCTACTTTACCCGACTTTAGATCGTCCAAGTTTACAATAACCGGAGTGAGAGACATGTTGGTGTGTGAAGAGGAAAGAAGAGATCAGGTTTGGAGAGATCAGTGTGGGGTATGCATCTCTCAACCCAAAACACCCGGAGGGTGTCATCACAGAAAGACTGTATGTAGAACAGTTACCAAATAACTTTTTTGCTATAAGTACCTACCAAGTCGATCACATGAACAGAATACCACGAATAGCTGGATGACCCTCCCTGGAAGGGCCTCGGCCAGAGGCCGTGCGAAGGTTCCGTGTTTTGCTACGTTGATATATTCACATCTCTAGAAACTGGACTCGAGTATTCCTAGGCTACCTCACTATACTTGGCAGCTACTTTGTCAAACAGCTTTGATTTCTCATCGAGGTCTATCAGCGAAGGATGGTCCTTCTGAACGTGCTCCAGCTTGGATTCCAGGTCTACAATGTCTTTACCACTAAGAGTGGCAGCCACTATGCTGTTGGACAGAACGTCAGGGTTTTCGGGCTCCAACTCTGCAGCCCGAGCCAGCGACTGCTCAGCCTCAGGAATTCGTCCCATTTGCAGTTCAGCCACAGCTTGGCCCACCAGAGATCGCACGGTAGCTACACCTCCTGAAGATAGCTCGTCAAATATGTAGTACGCACTCTGGTAGTTCTCACTCCCGCCCTTGCGCAGGTTGACCCAGGCTTCGCTAAGATTAAATACAACGTTGTCCTGCGCAAATGCTTTTGCTTCCTGGACCTGTTTGACCGCAAGATCCACTCGGTTCTGGGCCAAGTAGATCTGAACAATGAGAGAAATGCACTCGAGACTGCCCTCGTTGCGTCGCAGCAGTGCAAGAGCGTCAGCATGTCGTCCTTCTGCGGTGAGAGTCAATCCTCCGATGAATTGCACCAGTTCCTGGTCGCCATGTTGGTCGATGATTTTCTCGATATTGGCCAAAGAGCCTTTTATTCCGTCGGAGTAGCGGGCGTATTCTCGAACAATCTCGAGGTCTTTGTTACCTGCCAGTTCCGTTGCAACTTGCTTGGCTTTTCCGAGGTGGATTTTGGCCCGTGCGACGAGGACTGAGGCCTTTAGTCGGTTGGCATCTTTGTAGCCTGAAATATCCAAGTTCACTACTTGATTGTAGTCAGCGTTATAAAAGGCTTGCTGGATGGTGAAAAGTTCTTGGTTAGCGTGATGTGGAAAGTGTTAATGCTACGCCGGTTCTCATTTGTTGTACCGTAGTACTTACCCCCAGAATCTGAAAATGGATCCATTTCAGCTGTGTCGATGAAAGAGAAGCGAGCTCTAGGTTTAACGTGTTTGTCCTACGTGTTTTCAAAGGGTGTGGTGCTACGTTGTGTTCGGGTGGGGTGGATAGTAATACATCAAATTCAAAGTTGAGCTGAAGCTTCAGCTAGCGGAGAAACTTCGCGCAACGGGCTCTGCACGGAACATTGCTATACGAGAGAGTCTAGCCTTACGCTCTTGGTTGTTGTTTTTTTTTTCTTTTCGGCATTGGCGCCTGTAATTGTCAATGTGAAAAGCCAATTGAACGAACAATGGCCTTCTTGCGTGCTGATTACTCTCTTGACGTACGCCCTGAAACTGTTCCCGTTTGTGTGCTCAAATACGAGGAGTGAAACCTTAATCCAGCTTTCGGAACCTGCCAGATATTGCGGGCGAACCGAAAAAAAAAAAAAAAAAACTGGATGCCCACCTACAGAACGTGCCTAAAAACGACTGTCAAGGTGTTGATTCAGACCCACCTGGTGCGCAGAAAGTTTGGGGTCCAAGTGTTATCTACATCTCCTACATCTCTTGATTAATCTACCAAATGGGTTTACGGGTAAGCATTGTCAGGATGGCTTGCTCTCAATTGCACGGAACGAAGTCTGTTTAGGACCCTAACGCCTGCAGATAGAGCGAGAATAAAAGCTTGATGATTTTTCAGGCTGCAAATACTGCGATTTGCATTTTCGCTACACAACAGGAAACTTATTTTGTAACGTCACATCCGTCAATTGACTTGAGGCAAGGTAATATGAGCATCACAAGAAAGAAAACATACCCAACTTTTGATCTTCATGCCATAAAATAAATTATCTTGCCCGTAAAGATCAAGCCTGCCTACCCTTGTACGCGTGCAATTGAATGCTCATCTCAAGCAAGTTGGATCAGCTCGGCATTACATCCCCCCCTGCGTTCCCAGTTGACACGGCTTTGTTCTTGCAAACCATAAAATCACTCCTATAAAGTTTAATTTCCAAAGACCCTTGTATTATATGCTGCGGGTATGGAATAGATTCTCTACTCCGACCCGACGGAGGTAACTTGGCGAGGTGCCGTTCACTTGGCGTCTTGATCTACTGTTATCAATATGCTTGCTAATTGCGGAACAACCCCTTCCAACCTACCTTTCAAATATAGCTAAGCGGCGGAGATCTGGTCATTAGTGGAACTGAAAACTGATTCATATCAAGTGTGTGCCGATAAGGCTCCTCCACTCAGCAATTGGCCAAGTGTCACAGTACCTCCGGCGGCCCCTCAGGAGGAGGGGTTGGTTCTGCTTCGCAGAAAGAGTACACTCAACGACTTTACCGAGATTCCCGTTCTGCAGCTAGGATACTGTTGAACTTGCATTCTTGTTTCCATTCATTCCTGGCCAATACCTCGATGCGATTGCCAGGCTTTTATTTTCATATATTTAATCTCCCGACTCTGGGTTCTGACAACCACTACCGTGAGCTAGCAATTCATTAATATACCCATCTTTGACCCATCATAATACAACAGAGAAGGCTAGTAAAATCCACGAGGGGTTGACTAATTCCAGCCATAGCTTACCGTTTAAGTGTGCGGAGTATCTATCTCTGCGAAGCAGAGCTATGGGGTCTGGGGCTGGCCCCAGCAGCTCTCAATTGAGGGCCGAGAGGCACCAAACTGCCTTTTGAATGTATCGACGTCAACGAGGGTGTAGTCCCAATTGGAATGCTACAATACTAATCAGTATAAAAGTCCTGTATATCTCTCAGGTGGGCCAAAAAGGATTGAACTCCTAATGATTTTACCAGGTCACTGTTTCATACGAAAGTTAGTACAGCAGCTAGTCCTCATTCTAGTTGTAAGATTCTTGGATCCCGCCTTTAGCTATCTTCATTGAGTCTTTTTGAGCGTCTTACACGAGTCTGAGTGTTGCGGTTCGTTCCAACCTCTATGAATTTGTATGTCCTTCTAGATATCTTTGGAGCGTCAATTTACTTTCCCTTTTATATCCTGTATTACAAAGTTTTGTACGATGAATACAGCTAATTTTTTGGTCTCGCAAAGTAGTTTACTTTCAAGCAGCTAAATCTCGTTCGGGTTGACTGATCATGATGCTGAGGATTCATCTCATCACTCCATGTAAACACTTTAACGTTATCTACTGAAGGCTGACTGTTCATTTATTTTAACATCTCCTGGCTTTTCGTGTTTTTTCTGGGCAGTTGAACCAAACCTCGCCGGGAGAGGCTGCGGAGGCATGCAGTCGAAGATTCATAAAATGGCCTGATTCCCCAATTATCGCCTCTTTCACTCAGCCTGAACTACTGCCTGCTTAAATATCTCGAAGCAGAGCTTTCACGCAGTTATTCCCCGGAACAAGCACAATTACAACTTCATGTTGAAAGAAAAGCAAAGCTTCTAGCAATGCTGGCACTCTCGATAAGTACCTCGAAATACACTTACAAACAAGTACTGTTCCTTGTGGCCCAATGGCAAGGCGTTCGCCTACGATGATGGTCACAGCGAAAGATTCCAGGTTCGACCCCTGGCAAGGAAGTTTATTTTTTTTGCTACGTGCTTTTCTTCTTAACTGGTTCTCTTTTTTCAATATTATTTAATAAGCAATTGAGATTCTCTCTATATGTTTTCACTCAATTTATATATTAAATAGATGCATTACACTGCGAAACTCTAACTTATCCTCTAACTGATGGCCCTGAGCATATCCACGATTAATGGTACCTGAGGTCCGATCCAAAGAGCATGATCGGTGTGATCTTTAACTTGGTCTCCAGTATGAGGGTGGATCAAAACACTGAGTGAGCCGTGATTCAATTGAAACCTTGTTAGATTGATTGAGGCTGTATTTGGCCTACGGCGGGCCCTGCAGGGTTGGTTCCGCTTCGCGGAAATCTCATAAGTGGATCACAAACTGCAACGTAGACATAGGAGTATTCCAACCAAGCGAAACAGCCTCTTCTACCGGAGCTGCCCACCGAAAATGAGTAGAGAAACTTACCATGGTACTAGCTTTGAAAACATCTCTGGGCTGCTGAAATCGCACTCAAACATTCCGTAAGGGTGGGGCCCAATCGGTTTAGCATGCAGCGCATAGACTCTCATTTTGCCACCTTCAATGTCTTTGGAAAAGTCTGTTATCAGCTTTTCTCTTAGACCAGTTGCTTCAGCAGTGGACTGTGGCCACGACTGGAAGAAATAAGTATGGATATCATACGATTTGATTTTATCACTGAATGCAGACATATGGGTCTGACGATAATGCGATATTAGTAAGAACGGCAAGTAATAACTGGGCTAGCAGTTATATTGAGTTTTTCCCTTTATTTCTTTAATGTTGATTAAATTGATGAAATATCGATGTCTCAAGAGTCTGATATAAAGTAAGCACGGCTTCAGGATAAACGGCCCTCGAACGGCATATATATATATACTAATATATACTAACTAGGTTCTGATTACTCAGTGAGGCACATATATGTGGGGTCGAGAGCCGTGAAGTAAATATTAGCTAATAATTGCTCAGGATTAGCCAAATGACAGTTGACTGACAAAATGGCCCGATGTTTGTTAATCCAAGCTGCTGTATAGAGCTAACAATAGGCAGCGCCCGTGCACTGCTGCAATGGCTTAACTGTGCTGTCCCCAAACTGTTCCAGAAAAATGTGGGCTACCAGAGCTAAGACGGGGCAGATCAACCATCACCATAGAGGCACTGCATCTGTCACACAATCCAGCCAATCAGCACACACATCCCATTTCGTCGAGCAGAACACCACCCCCCTCCCCAATCTCTGCGAAGCAGAGCTACGGGGTCTGGGGCTGGCCCCAGCAGCTTACCAAAGACTATCACCCCGGCATGCTCGCTTCTTTTCGCCCCATGGCGCGCCCCACGGTGCCCCACGCGGCTCGTAGGCGGCACACGTCAATGTCACGTGTTTGTGTGACTGGTGCTTTCCCAAAGCGGCAACTCAGTCGTGAAAAATAATACAGTGATCCTTTCAGAGGTTTTATCAACCATCCCAACCAACAAGAACCAACCAACATATCAGCAATGGCCAAGGTTTCACTCGACGTTTCATCTTCACGACGAAAGGCCAGAAAGGCCCACTTCTCTGCTCCCTCGTCTGTGCGACGGACCCTCATGTCTGCTCCTCTGTCCAAGGAGCTGAGAGAGAAGTACAAGATTCGATCTATTCCCGTGCGAAAGGACGACGAAGTTGTTGTTGCTCGAGGATCATACAAGGGACGAGAGGGAAAGATCTCCCAGGTGTACCGACTGAAATGGGCTGTTCAGATTGAGAAGGTGACCAAGGAGAAGGGCAATGGAGCTTCCGTTCCCATCAACCTCGACGCTTCCAAGATTGTCATCACCAAGCTGAAGCTCGACAAGGACCGAAAGGCTATCATCAAGCGAAAGAGCGGAGTTGACGCCGAGTAAATGCTCGACGCAAAGATATTGATCAAAAAATGTATAAATGACTTAATCCACGGTGTGCGTGACGATTAGAAGCCAAACCTGGACGCAAAACACACAGATGGTCGTGGTGAAGAATGCATGGAAGATGTTGTAGGGTGTAATTGAATGAATGAATTTATTGAAACTAGACTCGCCTTCGGCGGGACCACTCCGTGGAGGTTGGTTCTGCTTCGCAGAAAAACGACTAGGGAGGGGGGGTTAAAATATGTTCGTGGGTTCTGCGAGGCGCTTCTAGAGTAGGCTGAGAAGGTTCTAATGTAAAGGTAAAGGCACTTGGAAAACGGCGTCTATCATTGAAGTGTCGGACCGGGTGTGCGCAGACAGGCTTTCTTTCTCAGTGTAGTGTATATGTTCTGTGTAACGTTCTGCGAAGCAGAACCAACCTCCACGGAGTGGTCCTGCTAAAGGCGAGCTCCCACCGGCTCGAAGCTACACGTCTGTGTGCTCAAGCAGCTCCATTCCTTCAGTAGGGTTTCGTCTTCTCGGCCTGGTGCGGGAAGAGATCACTTGCAGGCAGATTAGGGATGTCGGTACAGCCCGCAGAGTCACTGCCAGGACCCAGTAGCCGTGACTTGAACTCCTGTGTGGATCGCGGGGTAGAGTGAGAAGTCGTAAAGCCTGAACTACAATCCATGCAGCTTCAGCAGCGACGTACTTCAGACTGAGTCCTTTTGTGTTTGCTTCTATGAAGTTCATCATCGTCTGGGGCCACAGTTGCACAACGGTGTTCAACGTTCCCACGGCCCACAACCAATGCACGAAATCCAACCACTGCAGTCCCAGATAGCCCTGGTTTCCAACCAGGTTTGTATTACAGCACCACAGGATGAACACCTCTATAAGACCACACACCGTGAACAGCACCCTGCATGTCTTCGACCACGTCTGAACCTCGGGAATCCAGGTCTGGCGAAGTCGATACTGCTGGCAGCACAGAACCGAGTAGATAATCGCTCCGTGAAGATGCACAATAAGCTGTACCCCGGACACCTCTAACTCGGGCGTAGACAGCGGGTATCTGAGCTGATACTGCGCCCTCGTAGCCGAGTTGAACAAATACAGGTAGTCGTAGCTACATAGAGCCAGATTTCCCACCGCTCCCCACGCACACAGGTCTACCGAGAATCCCGTGGTAGAATGCCTTGAGAGCACGTAAATCAGCTGAGCGTACGGAGAGTACGACTGGGGGTTAGTTGGATATTGGAAGCTCGCCTTCGAAGGGACCACTCCGTGGAGGTTTGTTCTGCTTCGCAGAATGTTGAGCTTACCTGGATCACAAAGCCTGTAAACGCAAATACAGCAAGTCGACCCACCTCGAACATGAAGTTGCTAGTCGCGCGTCGCGACACAACTGGCTTTTGGGAAGTAAAGGACCGAAAATGTTGATGTTCAGATCATCGAAGTGTAAATAATAATAAATCATTGAATTTATATAGGAAGCACCCAAACCAAACCAAACCAAGCCAAACCAAACCAGACCAAACGAGTCTGGAAAAAACAGCACCAGCAGGCCCCACACAATGGGTCTGCTCACGATAATAAAAAAACAGAGACTGAAAGATAAAGAGATCAGAGTGCTGATGCTGTAGGTAGTTGGTACATAGTTCGTACACTTTCTGCGAAGCAGAACCAACCCTCCCCGGGAGGGGCCGCAGGAGGCATGCTGAGATGACGAAGTTAACCAGAGGACTTGATAATGCTGGAAAGACCACCATTGTCAAATCGCTGCTGAACCAGGACGTGACTGAAGTGAGTCCGACATTAGGGTTCAACATTCAGACACTGGAGTATCGAGGGTAGGTTTTTTAGCTGTGTCTATTGTAGGCTGCTCTAACCAGGTTCAAGCTCAATATCTGGGATGTAGGAGGACAGAGCACGTTGCGACCGTTTTGGAGAAACTACTTTGAGAAGACTGACTTTCTCATATGGGTTATAGACGCGTCATCGCTCGAAAGACTCCACGATGTGAGCATTGAGCTCGAAAAGACACTCAATGAAGACCGTTTAGTGGGAGCAGGACTCCTGGTTTGGGTGAATAAAGTCGACATAGTCAAGCAAGATGTATCTCATCTGCTCGAGGAGATCACAAAGGTGAGTTCGCCTCCGGCGAGGCCCCTGCCCGGGGAGGGTTGGTTCCGCTTCGCGGAATATCGTCTAACTAGAATCTCCGTCTCGATCGTATTGCCAACCACAATTGCAAGGTAATGGCTTGCAGTGCATACACCAAGTACAATTTAGAGCCCGGGCTCGAGTGGGCAATTGATGAGGTGCAGTCGAGACTCTACTCGCTGGCCTGATAGATTCCAGCGAATGTCCCCGTCTATGTTTGCCTCCTGCCTTGAGGAATGAGCTCTGCTATAGCTGTATACTGTTGTAAATATCACCAAGTAACAGCCTCCCTATCTTTTTCGTTTGATGCCTTGCAGGCATGCATCATCATCTCAATCACTTATGGGCGTTAGAGCCTGGTTTGCCTAGTCTTATATAGTGTATGTGATCTTGTAATGGAACTGATTTATACCTGGCTTGGAGAGAAGAGAAGGATAGATAGATATATTAATCTTATTTAAAGTCTATGTGTAGTTTTGTACTCCATACGTCACCTCTACTCTTCCTGTATTGGCCCAGAAGAAAATGGACGGGCATGCTGAAAGCGAGTGGACGAGCATGCCGCAGTTATATTTAAAAATCCGTATAAAATGCATCAGTGACTGATCCCAAATCTATTCTACGACTCTGATGGGGCCACTCAGAAACGACTCTTAACTCTGTAAAACTGCTATATGGTGTCTAAATATGTCTAATATGTCGTATGTGCATACTGTTCAGGTGGTCACTGTAAATGTTATCTCAGACCAAGTCATGGGCAGAATGTTCTTTTCAAATCCCACATACTCTTCAAGTGAACATGTTCGATCGCATCTTATAACACACTCTCTGCCACTTGGCTCTCTGAACTCGCTGTTGTTGCCTTCAGGCTCTCATTATTAAGGTTCCTCCACACGCTAACCAAACATTTGTTATACGCCACACTTCTTAGTGAGCCAGTATCTACTCATAGCATGGAAATGGACGACTGAGAACACAGTACTGACGGGTTTAACCTCGAGCTGTGCATAATCCCGCAAAGCGGGACTATCTTCCACGGAGTGGCCTCGTCGGAGGCGATCTCACCGTCCCTCATATCTCGATACCTCGCCCTCAAGTCCAATTTGCAGTCCCCGGTTCAAACTGGCCCTAACCCATATCAATATGATCGCGGAGCGCCAAAACCTCTCGAGAAGAGATTCATCACACAGTAAACACAGTATGAGCGAGTTTGACATCGACGATGAAAAGGATGACTTATTCGAGGACGCTACCGATGAGGTAGAGCCTGAAACTGAAGAGGCTGACGTGGAGATGGAGGATGTGGATCCGGACGGAGACGCAGATGGCGACGGTGAAGGCGAGCAAGAGGCAGATTCTGATGGCGAAGGAGACGGCGATGGAGACGAGGATGAAGACGAAAATAACGATAATAATGAAGATAATGACGATAATGAGGAGAATGAAGAGAGCGAAGAGAACGGAGCTGAGAATGGAGCTGAGCATGGAGCTGAAAATGGAAGAAAATTGGCACATTATGAGAGCGTCGATGCGACTGCTGCTAATGGTTACACTGCATTCAAGGACAAATACCCCATGGTACCGAGCCCAGAACTGGTCAATTGCTCGTCATACGATATTGTGCCATATGTGGCAGCAATACACAGTTGCGAAGTGCACAGCATTGCGGTTTCCTGGGGGCTTAAGTACATGTTTACCGGAGGGCAGGACGGATATATCCGCAAATACAATTTCATGGACTCTATAAACGGGAAACTGCCGCTGACAGTTGCACAACGACACCCATTTGTGGACAGTATAACAAAGGCCGGGGTTTTGATGTCGTACTGGGAAAACGAGCAGCCTGTGCGGGAGAAGGAAGCCAAACTTGTGTCAGACGGACTTTACGAGCCTAAGCTGTCACCTGTGTATTCTATGGCAGTACAGTCAGAAGCAATATGGCTTCTGGCAGGTCTACAAAGTGGAGGGATAACACTGCAGAGTGTTCGATTCAACGAGGGTCAGATTCACGCTTATTTAGACGGACACAGTTCAACAGTGTCTGCGATCAAACTGGACGACGCCGAGACCCACGCTGTCAGTGGTAGCTGGGACAAAACGATTGTAGAATGGGATCTCAACACGGGCAAAGAAGTTGCTAAGTTTATCGGCGCGTCGGGTCAGATATCATCTATAGAGTGGCAGCCAGTAGGGGGTTCCTTAATCTCGCAGTCTGTCTTGAAGGAAGCACAAAAGGAAGCCGAGCATGAACGGCGGAAGTCTTTGGGCTCCCTTTTTGGTGACGATGACGAAGAAAACGAGGAAAGCGAAGAAAACGGAGAGAATGGCGAGACCAATGGGTCTGGGGGAGGAACAGGAACTTCAGGTGAAGACGCTTCAGAACCCGTCCAAAAAGTCGAGCAGAGTCACTCTGTATTTCTCTCGTCTAGCATTGATGGAATAGTCGACATATGGGACCGACGAGAAAAATGCAAAACAGCGACGCTCAAAGTGCCACATGGGACTCCCCCTTGGTGCACGAGCGCTTGCTGGAGCGCTGATGGGAATTTCATTTTTGCAGGCCGGCGAAACTCCAGTATCGACGAGTTTGACATCCGAGGCTCGCTTACCAAGCAGTCCAACGTATTCAAGTTCCCAAGTGTTTCAGGAGCCGTTTCATCCGTCAGAGCTATGCCGACTGGCAGGCATTTGCTGTGCGGGTCACACGACAACGTTCGGCTCTATGACCTGTCTGGTAAGTCGAAGATCCCATTTTACATTGTGCCAGGTCATCACGGTGCCGTAGTTTCCGACATCTACGTGGACCCCACTTGCCAGTACATGATAACCAGCAGTGGGAGTCGCGGCTGGCAGGGGAATTCTTCCGATGTCGCCTTGATCTACAGCATCCAACCGATTCCATAAACCAACGGTGATGGGAGGGAGCGGCATGATTTTCTGCGATTGTATGCTTGAATTTGTCCTTTGAGAACTATCCACATCCGGTGAGCTGCCTGCTGGGGATAGTGGATAGCATTGTTACGGGACCGAGAAAAAGGTGGGAACTTCATGTATATTTAGGCGGGATCAAGATGGGGTGCGAAGCATGAAAGCCAAAATCACTCCTCCAAAGTGAATACCGTTGAAGCGAAGGCGATCGCTTAATGCCCCATGGAACTATGGTAATAGGCAGAGACAGTTGTTATTCCCGATTCTCCGCGAGGGTTCAACTTACTGTGGGGTCACACACACGGACACACACACCATGTATTTCTCCAAATTTTATTTTTACGAATATTATTATTATTAATATTCGGATTTTTTTTGGTTTTTGAGTTTTGACCTGATAACATACCATTCGCTCTGGGGGCCTTGCTGCTGTTACACCCCTCAATCCTCTCCTGTCCAATGTAACATAATCTTCAAATTGAGTCGATTACTCGTGCCGTACTCGACGTATAGCCACGATCAATCAAAAGTTATTGATCGCCCTGACGCGTGCTCTGATCGTTTCCGTTCGCGAAGCATGAAATAGGCAAGCCAGTTGGGGTTCAGGAGAATGCTGTGGGAATTGTGACGGTGTGCTTTTCTGGCCGGGTGTGTGTAGTACCACAATATAGTCAACGCATTTTTTTTATATCTATCTATATATATACCTGTATATACACTTTTTGACGGGTTGCTCAAATTTAGGTTGATCAACCACTGACAAAAAATATCTCGACCTTTTGACCATAACAATAATTTAATCGGGAGGGCGGCCTAAGCATAACTTAAACGTATATAAGAATTAGCTGCACGCGTCCGGTGTTCATCGGTATAACAAAATCAGCACGCGTCAGCCATTTGTATAGGTTCTTTTTTTGTTTTGACCTCACTGCTGCTAGGTTCATCTCGTCGCTATTTAGATCTTTGCTTCTTTTAAGGGACTTTCCTGATCTGCCATCGCTCGCATCTCATTCCCCCACTTCACTAAAAAAACGACGCAGGTCCGCCATTAGCTGCACCGGTGGACCCCGCATAACTTGTGGTCCTATTCGAACCCAAGACTTTCCTTCTAAACAGAGAGAATACAAATAGAGGAGATCCACCCACCATATCTGAGATTACTTTTAAAATCTTGATCTTCTCTATTATCCCTCTTCTCTTAAAAACACTTCTAGCCAATGATACAAGTCTTCATATTATTGGGGCTGTGGTTCGGCCTGGTGTGGGGCCAGAATTTCCAAAATCAGTCAAGCCCCGCCAATAATACTCCAACGGCCTTTAGTCCCTCTTACTATCCTACAATTATTGGAGGCAAAGTAAATGACCCAGACTGGACTCAAGCCTATGCTAAAGCTCGTCAGTTTGTGGCCGGTTTGACTCTCGCAGAGAAGATTAACATCACCACGGGTTCAGGATGGGAAATGGGTCTGTGCGTGGGCACGACCAATGCTATTCCGAGACTTGGCTTTGACGCACTATGCCTAGAAGACGGCCCTCTCGGAGTGAGAAAAGCCGATTTCATCAGTGGGTTCCCTGCCGGAATCTCTGCAGGTGCAACTTTCAATAAAGACCTCATGTACTGGCGAGGTGCTGCAATTGCCTCAGAGCACAAGGCCAAGGGCGTAGACATTATGCTCGGACCAGTGGTAGGACCGCTTGGTCTGAAAGCTGCAGGGGGCAGAGGATGGGAAGGATTTGGAGCAGACCCTTATCTGGCAGGAATTGCCGGTGCACATACTGTGCGGGGTATCCAAGATCAGGGGATTATGGCTAATGCGAAGCACTGGATTGGCAACGAACAGGAGCATTTCAGACAGAGTAGTGAAGCCAACGGTCGCGGATACAACATTACAGACTCTGTCAGCTCCAACATTGACGACAGAACCTTGCATGAAATCTACGCTTGGCCGTTTGCCGATATGATTCGAGCTGGAGTCGCTTCGCTCATGTGCTCGTACAACCAGGTAAACAATTCCTACTCGTGCCAGAACTCGTACCTTCTCAACCACGTTCTGAAAGAGGAAATGGGGTTCCAAGGGTTTGTCATGAGCGACTGGGGTGCGACGCACTCTGGTGTAGCCGCTGTCTTAGCTGGCCTCGACATGGATATGCCTGGCTCGATGCTGGAAGCTCCGGAAGACAATGTCCCTACGGCATATTTTGGACCGAACTTGACGGTTGCTGTTCTCAATGGCTCAGTACCCATGTCCAGAGTTGACGATATGGCTACCAGAGTCATGGCTGGGTTCTTCAAAGTCGGATTGGATAAAACCCGACAGTCGATTCACGGACCGAGCTTTGATGCGTTTGACTATGACGACTTTGGTCCCATATACACTGTTGCTCAAAACAGCCCAAACGGTACTTTAAACCAGCACGTGGATGCAAGATCTCCTCTATCTTACTTCGCAGCAAAGCAAGTTGCTACTGAAGCCATCGTTCTCCTCAAAAACACCAATCAAGCCTTGCCTCTTGTCGTCCCCGGAAAAAAAGCGCTTGCTAGGAGAATCTCGATATTCGGAGTCGCTGCAGGCCCTGATCCCAACGGGCCCAACTGTCAGGACGATATTGGATGTAGCGGAGGCGCTCTAGCAAGTGGCTGGGGTTCTGGAGCGGTAAATTTCCCTTACCTGATTACTCCTTACGAGGCCATTAACTCTCGAGCTGTTCAGGCGCACTCGATTGTCAACTCGTACTTCCAGCCGGGTGATATCTCAGTCCTCGACATGGCTGTCAACGACGCCAAGTACTCTGATCTCAACATCATTTTTGGTCTCACCGACTCTGGAGAAGGCTATATCGAAGTCGATGGCAATGCTGGAGACCGAAAAAACACAACACTGTGGCACGACGTGGAGACTACTATTCAAAAAGTAGCCGCTCTCAACTCGAACAATGTGGTAGTCATCTCTACTGTCGGACCTGTCAACCTGGAACAATTCATTGACCACCCCAACGTCACGGCCGTTATCCAGACCACTCCTGGGGGCCAAGACGCAGGCGAGGCTATTGCGCGAGTTTTGTTTGGCGAGTTCAACCCATCGGGTCGACTCCCCTTTACTATTGCCAAAGATGACTCTCAGTATGTGCCTATTCTGACCACTGCCGCCGATGGCTCAGTTCCACAGGACGACTTCCCTTCAGGTTTAACATTTGACTACCGATACTTTGATGTCAACAACATTGAGCCGAGATTCCCATTCGGATTCGGACTCTCTTACAGCAACTGGACTCTGGGCAACATCAACGTCACCAACGTATATCCAGTGTCCAATACTCTGCCACGTCCTCCTCCTTACAACACTCTTCCGCCTACCAATGAGACACTGCCTTCGCCAGAGTCCCTTTTGTACCCTGCTGATCTCACAGTGATTGACAACTACGTCTACCCATACATTGAGAGTGTAGATAGGGCCGCGCCAAACGGAACCTATCCATATCCTCCTGGCTACGGTACCACTCAGCCCTCATCTCCTCCCATTGCTGGGGGTGGATCTGGCGGCAACCCTGCCCTGTGGGATGTCCTCTACCAGGTGAAGCTCGATGTCTCTAACAACGGTCCTTACGGCGGTGCTTACGTGCCCCAAATCTACATCGGATTCCCTAAGAACGACCAGTTCCCTACTCCCCCCAAGCAGCTGCGAGGCTTTGAGAAAGTATCTGTCCAGCCGGGCAAGTCAACTACTGTCAACTTCGACCTGTTGCGAAGAGATCTCAGCGTATGGAACACTCAAACACAAAACTGGCAGATTCTACGGGGTGAGTACACGGTCTACGGTTGCCACAGCAGTCGTGACTGCACATCAACAACTTCTTTTACTCTATAATCTCATATACACCCCTAGATGATAAAGTACTCCTACTTTCTAAGGCGATTCTGGGGCCAGCCCCAGACTCTGTAGCTCGGCTTCGCGGAGATTTGACTGCGTATACATTATATCTACTTGTTTAAGCTGTACAGCTCAAGTATTTCCGCGAAGCGGGACCAATCTCCCTCGAAAGGCCCCGCCGGAGGCGAGCTGGACACCGCGATGTCTCAGGTCCGCGCAAATACAAAGTTTGAGATGTTTCCAGTTCTCGAATCTCTTATGACCAGGTTGCGTCATTATGCAGTCGGTGCATAATACGGTGATCGTTTCCTTTAAATGTCCGCTGACTTTCATCCCACAGTTAACATCTATATATCAGCAAATAGAAATAGAAACCGTAGAAGAAGACCCAGACTTGTCGGAAAATAGCAAGAGATGCCGGGTGCTTTCACTCACGATGGTCCCCCAGAGGGTCTACATCCTATGTTGAGAAAAAAGTCCGCCAAGCCACCTCGACGGTCGAGTCTATCTATCTCTAAGACTATAAATTACGACAATCCCGAGGATGACGAAGAGGAGCAAGATAAGGAAGAAACTGATCAAGAGCCGAGAGTGTCTAGTTCGTTTCACCTGTGCCAGGAATGCAAAGTCAAGGCTCAGTCGGGGTCTCCCGTTACGGTGACTCCTCCTGGTACGGTTGTCAACAGCCCGAATAGCAAAAGCAAAAGACGAAGGTCGTCTTGCAGAGAGTCGCTAGTCGGATCGTATGAAGAAAGTTTGCTTTCAGGACGGATGTCGACGAGTTCGTCGGCCCCCGTGAAGTTCCACGCACGTATTGGAGTGCTGGGGAAAGGCTCGTACGCTAAATTTGGCGGACGACAGCTGAGTGTAGACTTTGATGCTGTATACTACGATTGGCCCGGAACCAGCAGCGAGAGCAGCCCATACACCGGGTGTATTGACTTGGATGCAGTCTACGCGGACAAACACAGCGTCAAGTTCCAGGGCTATAGAATTCCGAGCTATGGAAGGTTGCAAATAGTGGTGTCGAATTCGCAAAACACAGCAGTGCAACTCTACTTGGTACCTTACGACTTGCGCAAAATGCCGCTCAATTCTAAGACTTTTCTGCGCCAGAAGATATATAAACGAGACTCCAAGTCTTTGGTGCACGCTATACATTTGCAGATAGCATGCCCGCCGGGTGACAAAGAGCGACTTTATTTATATGGAGATATCCGACTAGCATTTCAGAACAGAAGACACGATTCTTTACCGGGGCTGTCTCGGGAAGTTCAGGAAGACAGGAGCGGCAGCCGAGGAACAAAGGGCCAGACTGGGTCCAGTAATTCAGTGGAGAGTGGACAGAGCACAGTCGAAGTGGTGGGTGAGTTTGGAGTGCTGTCGCCACCAGACCGGAAGCGTGAGCGAAACCACAACGACTTTTCTACACCTGAGCCTCCTGAGCGGTGTGCGGGTTGTGAAACTCCTATCTCATGAGAGTGTGATATATAGGCTTTTCTGTGACGGGTCACATCTGCCATTGTATAGACTTTTCTGCGAAAGGTCATATTTCGTGAGAGGCCAATGTATAGACATTCTTGTGACAGTCACATCTCGTGAGAGCTACGTATAGACTTTCCTGTCTATTTGTCAAAGTTCTTTTAGTGTTAGCTGTTGCCTTTTTGCATTAATAATATTATAAAAACGTCATTAGAAATCTAAAAATTCATTGATTTTCTGCGATCCCGAAATCCCGTGAACCGGGAACTCCTCCCAGGCTATTTGCAAAGTTTCTTTGGTATTAGCTGTTGCCCTGCTTCATAGATAAGAGTAATAGAAAAGTCCTTACAGTTCCAGTAATTCTTTGACTGTCTGGAATCCGGCTCCGTGGGACAGTGGTTCCCAGAACAATCCCAGCCGGAGGCGATGCTAGATTCTCATGATGTTCTATCGTGCAAGAATTCTTGAATGTGCTGCCACATCAGACGGGCATCATACTTGAAGAAAGACGACCCAACAAAGGCCATTACACCTACTCCCACAGTGAGTGTCAGCAGCGACCGCGGCAAGATGAGGTTGTGCCGTGTCAAACGCGTGATATCTCGGTGTAACACCGACCGCAAGGTCACAGCTTGAGCTTGAGGTGGCGGCTTGCTGTTGGAATGTATACGTTTTTCGCGCTGCTCGCGCTGCTTTTGTCTGTCTTCTTCGACCTGACCCACCTGGTAACTCAAATAGACCAAAATGTCAGACCGACTGTAGACCGTGTCAAGCCGGGTAGTCTTTAGCACAGAGTACCTGGAGATAGCAGACCACGTAGAAATGGACGCCAATGAGAACTTGTCTTGCAGGACGCTCGCCTGCTTGGCAATTTCGAACCAGTCGCCGGTGAAGTTGTCGGCTACGTTGGACAGTAGTAAATGCTGAGAATCGTGGTCTCCAGGCTCGAGTGCCTTGAGCGCTTGCTTTTGGTCAATTATCATAGCCACGAGCATGTACACCGGCAGAGAGGCAGTGCCAGATCCCAGGATGAAATCGAATATGACGCAGATGTCCTCCTGCGAGCGGATATGGTGGGAAAACAGTGTGAGGATAGGTGATAATGCGTAAAAGGGCTCAGTGTGAGTGAGCATCTCGCCCAGGTAAGGGTCCTCTAGACTCAGAATACTGGGCAGAAACCTCAGATGCTGCAGAGTGGCTGTGAGGTCTGGGAGCATGAAATCGCGAAGGTAGGCTAAAGACAGCATTTCGAGAATTTCGTCAGCGTTTTGACCAAATATGAGCAGAACCACCTGGGCAACGTCATGATACCCCTGGTAATATGACAATTTAGGGTTTCGCCGTAGTACACAGATAATCAGGTCTCTCAATTCGTCCTGCAAGACCACTCTCTTCTCCGGATCGAGGTCAGGATAGAAAACAAACGACCTGTCTACGTCCAACCGTACCTGCTCTTCTTCTGGGTGCGGTGTCAATTCCCTCCAGTCCGCCCGCAGCTCTGGATGATCCTCCTCTTCCTCCTTCTGCTTGTCCACAGTTCCTCGCAGCAACACAGGCCATATCTCTCTGCGCAGCTCGTCTGTCACCAGTCCCAGCCTGGATTTTGCCAACGTCCTCAGGAGATCAATGTCTCCCAGCCACCGGGCAGTTTTTATGCTTCTAATCTTCACCTCGCGTTTGTCGTTGTTAAATGGCTGCTTCTCAAATATGGACGTTCCCACGTCCCCAGCTTTCATCTCCTCCCATTCGCTCATTACACTTTGCGTCTTCGTACTCTGATTGATAGTTTAATTAACCGAGTTTGCCCACCATATCCATCTAATCGGTCAGCCGTGCCTCGATTAGCCCACGTAACTTGTTACGCAACACACTCTGTTGTGTGCGCGACACCGGCTACGTCTCAGGTTGCCTCCGGCGGCCCCTACCGGGGAGGGCTGGTTGCGCTTCGCGCAATTCGCACAGAAGCAAACAGATTTGCGCGAACGCGACCAACTTCCACGGAGTGGCCGGGGGAGGCAAATGTGCCTTCCCTCACTCTCACAGATGTTCTAAACTCGTAGGGATTTAGCCTGCGATGCCAAGTGGGGAGAAGTGGGGTTCGAGTCGTGCGCGGGGAACTTTTTAATTATTTATTTCATCCGAGTCAGATGTGTGTGGAGGTTTGGTCCAAGTGATGGAGAACTATGAGGACCTGAAACCAGTAGGAAGAGGACTGTTTTCTCAGGTATTTCGTGCCCGTAGTAAATACAGTGGAAGTGTGGTGGCCA
Organism: Spencermartinsiella europaea; assembly: GCA_030579595.1. Lineage (NCBI taxonomy): Eukaryota > Fungi > Ascomycota > Dipodascomycetes > Dipodascales > Trichomonascaceae > Spencermartinsiella > Spencermartinsiella europaea. Next base: position 73,125 of record JAKTRG010000017.1, read on the forward strand.
TCAAAAAGACGTGCCCAGAGGATGAAGTGGCTCCACACGACTCACTGAGAGAAGTCGAGATGTTGAGAGAATTGCACCAAGCAAACAATAATGGAGGAGGAGAAGGAGGAGAGGATTTCATTGTGCAAATAATAGACTCTTTTGTACAGGAAGTAGATGATGAACCGGAACTAGTCATCGTGATGCCGTTTATGCCGTTTGATTTGGCGCAATTGTTGAAACACCATCGCAAAGCTGATTTTCCCTCGGGATGGAGAAATGCCCTGGATCCGACGCGAGCAGCACAGATAGTGCAAAAGATAAGCGCAGCGTTGGCTTTTGTGCATGATCAAGGCATTATTCACCGAGATATGAAGCCTGAAAACGTGCTTTTTGAGACTCTAGACTCAGATCCGTGTCTGTGCGATTTTGGCATTTCGTGGAGGTCCCCTGACAACTACGGTAAAGAGACGGCCAAAAAAAAAGTAGCTGACGTGGGCACGGGCGTGTACCGCGCGCCAGAACTGCTATTCGGCAGGACTGACTACTCGTCTGCGATTGATATCTGGGGTCTGGGTTGTATAGCCTGTCAGTTGATGAGCCGGGACTGCAGGCCTCTGTTTGAACCTTATAATGGAGATATCTCACTTCTGGAGTCGCAATTCAGGATTCTGGGCACTCCCAGTTCTGAAACTTGGCCCACTATGAAAGACTCGTCGACTTTTCAGGGTCTGTTGTTTGAACAATACCGAGGTTCGCCTTTTAGTAAACTTGCACCTAGGGCGCCTGAATGTTTTGCAAAGGTGGTGGAAAAGATGCTGGTCTTTGAACACACCTGGAGGCTTACTGCCGCTGAGGTTTCGTCTTTGATACAAGGTCAACAATAGCTGAATGCAACCAGTGCGAGATTCTGCGAAGCAGAACCACTGGGAGGGGCCGCCGGAGGCAAACTGGAGATGCTGGGGCCAGCCCCAGACCCCGTAGCTCTGCTTCGCAGAGATATCGAAGGCTCAGGAAAGATCTGACTACCTCTATGATAGAAGTGCATATTATAATACTTAATGTACGTTTCTATTCAGTGTCATGAAAATACCAACCATGCCAGTAGCCAGCAAAAATAAATATAGTGTCGTTCGGCCCTCGGTGCCTTTGTTCAAGCTTTCTGCGAAGCAGAACCATCCTTCCCCGGGAAGGGCCCCGCTGGAGGCGAGCCGGATATCCATTAGTAGTAAATCTCTCTAAACGGTGTCCGCTGTTTCTTAAAACTCTGGCTGCATTCTGGCACCACGCATGCTTTTGCCTTGTCGCGCTTTCGATCTCGGTTTAATATGCTACTGACACAGCGGCCGCAGTAAACATGGCCGCACTTTGCGAAAAAGACTCGTTTTGACAATAGACGGTCTCCTTCGGTGACCATCGGGTCTTTGGTGGACTCAGGGATACCCATGCCCAGTTCCAGGTCGCAGCCAGGGCACACAAGCTGCTTCGCCTTGGATATTCCCCGGGAGTAGCCAGGCCGGGTTGTTGATGGTATTGGTGGAAGTTTCAGCTCGCTCAAATCCAGAGACGGAGCGGTTGGCTCCATCTGTGTGCTTTGTAACAGCGCTTGCAGAAGGTCTTCTTCCTCCTGGCCCCCTCGTCCCAACAGTCGCGCAGCTTCTTGAGCCCACGCGAATGAAATTTCGTATGGCGTCACGGGTCCGTGGACGTCCATTTGGGCGATCTGGGAACTCAGGTTCGCTAGGCGGCTGCTGGAGGCGCCTCTGGTGCGAGAACTGGTAGGCTGCGGGGTCCGCAGTCTGACGCGGCCGTCATCTCGGGTCGTGAAATAGCTAATGTAATGTCCTCGTCCTCCTCTTCCTGTAGCCCAGGGTCTTGGAGGAGAAGGTTCAGGTGGCGGAGATCGTCTGTTGGACGACACAAATAGCACTTCGTCTTCTTCAGATTCAGGCTCTAAGGGCGGGTCTAAATGGTTGTATCCTGTGATTTCCAGGTCGTCTTGCGAACTCGCCAACCGATGAGATGCCGGGATAGCTGGAGGAGCTATTTCCTGGATCTCCTCGTCATCGGTCAGCACTACGTTGTTACAGTTGTCTGACATGCTGCTGTGCTGAACATTTGCCACACCTCGGGGGATCTCACGTCCAATTTTTTTTATCTGAGATCTAAACTCCGTCCGATAAGCAATACTCTAAACTGATTCAGCCAGGAGCTCAACAGTTCAACAGTGGTAGTCGTATATAACGAAACAAAGATCCGTCAAATTCTTTTACTTCTTTAGTAGTTAGAAACCACGCTCAAAGAAAGAACAGCTCCTCCTGATCTTTCCCTTTTTTTTTCTAAACTCTCTTAGAGTTGTTGTTTATTAACGTTAACAAACATAAATATTAATATTGCATTCTATCCTTCTCAAAATCCTGCAGTGGGGGGCAATGAGTAAGCAAATCTGTTAACTACCAGCAATCGCTAAAAATGAATTGACGCCAAACGGGACAGCTGCTGGGGCCAGCCCCAGACCCCGTGGCTCTGCTTCGCAGAGATGACGTTTTTTACGGACGAGATCGACGACAACTCGCTTGCTCGTTTGCCTCTCTTCCGTTGCGGTGCTCGACTTCTTCTTTCTTTTCTGCTTATTCTTCTCTTGATCGCCTCACTGCTCAGCTATCCACCTCACTATATTTGACTGTAAAGCTCATTTAGCTACATCAACAGCTTGAAATTGGTGAAAACTAACAGAGCAAATTTCCTGCCTGTGCACAACGGGCCTCACTATAAATCTGCAACACGACTTTAAATGACCCATATCTGGCGTATAGTAGTAAAATATACTACCTTTTACCTGCCAGAAAACTGGCAAAAGTACCCTATATAAGGGGGTGTCTAATATTTTCTACGTCGCGCCACACCTGTGTTTCGATCCAACGCGACCTTGCCGGTTCTTTGTACAAATCACGTGATTGTTCTAGCTGAGGACGAAGGCAGACCAACCGTCTTCATTTCCGCGGTAGCGGAACAACCCCTCCCCGGGAGGGGCCGCGCCGGAGGCGAGCCTACCACTGTTCTATGAGTAGAACTCGTTTCCGAGCTCGTTCTCACTATCCTGCCCAGTTTTTTGCAGACGGCACTGTGTGGAGTGCAGAGTAAAACGTTACATGGGCCAAAACCCCGGGTCTGGGTAGGGGCGACCTAACCCATTTAGCCGACGTTAAGCGGGTCAGTCATAATAAATTTGGCAGTTGTGACATTTTTCAGTATTTTGATAGAAGAAAGCTTTTGAAAGCAATTGTACAGAGCCAGTAGAAACCGAAAAAAATGAGTGGCAGCGAGAACACGTTCAAGATCAAGGCCGGTCTGGCCCAGATGTTAAAGGGTATGCATTTGGATCTATATATATCTACATTGATTTACATACGTCTCGGTTACTAACTAGGTGGAGTTATTATGGAGTAAGTGAAAACGACAGTGACGGCAGGTGGTACTCGCCTCCGGCGGGCCCTACCGGGGAGGGGTGGTTCTGCTTCGCAGAAAACGGTTCTTGTGAGGTCTCTGCTCTGAGACAATCGCACGAAGTGCGACAACCCCTCTCCGGGAGGAGCCGCGCCGGAGGCGAGCTTCCCCAGTTCGAACACGAGCTAACGTAGCGTTGTGAATGCCGAACAGGCCCGAATCGCCGAACAGGCCGGAGCGTGTGCTGTGATGGCGCTCGAGAGAGTGCCTGCTGACATCCGGGCAGAGGGAGGAGTGGCCCGGATGAGCGACCCGAAACTGATCAAGGAGATCATGGAAGCGGTGTCGATTCCCGTCATGGCCAAGTGCCGGATTGGACACTTTGTGGAGGCCCAGATCATCGAGGCGCTGGGTGTGGACTACATTGACGAGTCCGAGGTGCTGACCCCCGCCGACCAGAAGTACCACATCTCGAAGGAGGACTTCAAGGTGCCGTTCGTGTGCGGGGCCAAAGACCTGGGCGAAGCGCTGCGACGTCTGGGCGAGGGCGCAGCCATGATCAGAAGCAAGGGAGAAGCCGGAACTGGCGATGTGACCGAGGCTGTGAAACACATCCGCACTATCAACGGCCAGATCAGACACGCGGCCACGCTCGACGACGCTGAGCTGCACAACTACGCCAAGGAACTGGCCGTCCCGTACGACCTGCTCAAAGAGACAGCCAAGCTCGGACGGCTGCCTGTAGTGAACTTTGCCGCTGGAGGTGTGGCTACGCCCGCTGACGCTGCCCTGTGCATGCAATTGGGTGTCGACGGAGTGTTTGTGGGATCAGGAATCTTCCTCGGCCACAACCCTGCCCAACGAGCAAAGGCAATTGTGCAGGCAGTCACCCATTTCAGAGATCCCAAGGTCCTGGCTGAGGTCTCGACCGACCTGGGTCCCGCAATGGTCGGTCGAACCGTCGAGAGTCTCAAGACTACCGAGAGGTACGCCAACAGGTTCAACTAGGTGGATATATAGACGTAGCATGAAATATATACGATTGGACGGTGGTTGTCGCCTCCGGCGGGGCCCCTCCCGGGGAGGGGTGGTTCCCGCTACGTGGGAAGGAGTGGGAAGGGGCCTCGCAGCCAGTGTAAGGGCTGAATGAGTCTCTTCATTGTCGACATTCTCGCCGGGTCTCGCATAGCTATTAGGTCTGGCATCCGACCCCAACCCTCGATATGCAGACCCAAACTTGTAGCCTCAGCTTGTTAGCATTGTTACGTAACATTGTCGTAATGTTATTCGCGCCACTTCGCTTAGGGGTCGGATTTCGGGTATAGGAAAGGTATTATGAGGCAAGTTTGACGGCTATAGACTATTGTTTTGAGAAAAATAGCATTGAGCCAAACTCCTGAGCGTGAAAGGTAAATCTGGCCCTGTTCAGAGGGTGTCATTCGGGTGTTGAATAACGGATCTGCACAAAATTACATAACCTGTTCGCACATTATTAGCTAACGAGCACAGCTTAAATTTCCATTTTACACTCTTTCACTCTGACAGTGAACTGACAAACACACCTTTGAACAGGTCCTTTAATCCTTCTGAGCCTTTTGTAATACTCTCCATCTCGCTTCTTACTTGTTCTACATATATATCATGATCCGAGCAAAATACAGCTCTCCTGATCGCAAGGAGACTTTTTCACCTCAGGACTTGTCAATCCCTGAGCACACTGACAGAAATGCTCCTACAGATCCTTCCAGCACGGGTCTGGGGAAATTGCGCAGAGACGTGGTCAATGTGCAGTACCAGTTGAACCAATTTCTGACTCAGCGAATGAAGGAGGACAGTTCTGCCGAGCAGTTGGAAAAGCAGATTCTGGATGGAGACGATGGCATAACTGAGGATTAGAATTACAGTAGTTAGTACTTCTACGAGGCACAAGAAGAAAGCTTTCACACAGACAACGTTATTGTTCTGCTTTTTCAGTATGTTGTCTGCAATTGTGGATGTCTGCAATCGTGGATGTCTGCAATCCTGGATGTCTGCAATCGTGAAAATGTCTAATGTATATAGCTACTTGATGTTGGTACATGCGGTTTGTGTGAGCGAGCGGCAAGTAGCGGAGCCCCGAATTAGTTGTGGTGTCCTCAGCACTGGTATTTTCGTTAGTCGTGATCATTAGAGGTGTGCTATGTTCTACCTCAGTAAGACCATGTTGTTCTTGGTCTGCATTCGAGTCCGAAGACTCTTTGAGGATACTTTGACGTCATTGAGCTTGGTTGATTGTTCCGATGTTCGTGACAGTTGCGACTGGTTAGAGGGACCATGGGGAGATGCCTCCGGCGGCCCCTCCCGGGGAGGGTTGGTTCTGCTTCACAGAAATACTGTGTTATGTGTTATATTAACCTTCGAAGCAGAACTAAGCTTCCCAGGTAGGGGCCGCCGGAGGCGAGCCAGACGGCTATACTCACACTGATGACCACAAATGGTTTTGGTTTCTTGTCGTCGAGTTTTTCTAGTTCCTTTAAAGGTACCCGGTTGCCTGTGTGGGTCTGTCGCAGTGCTACTGGCGAGTCTGGTGGAGGGATGTTTTCTTTATTTTGGGCTATTTTGAGGGCTGGGTTGAGTAATTTCGAGTGGTCTGCCGGGGCCACTGTGTCGCGAAAAATCTGCATGGTGGGATGAAAATAAATAATAGGACTGTTATAGAATGTGCGAACAAGAAAGAAAGAAGCAGTCCAAGTGTTAGCAGCAGTTTGAGCTACTACGTTCTGAGCTCTTGAATGTGTGGAAGAGAGAATATTACTGCGGATCGTCACATTCAAACTCTACTGTTTATCGGCTTCCCAACAAGGTTGATGATCGGCTTTTTTCTGCATGAACTGTTCTCATTGATATGATCTCAGCAAAACCCAGCTTCTTTTTTATTTATTGACTTGTCATTGAATATTGCAAATAAAAAAAACTGAGCTTTGGAAGAGAGCCTGAAAGACAGTCATGGACCCCCTGATTGACCTAAGCACCCCAGCGAGGGTTCCTAAGACGTACAGTGCAGATTTCACCCCGACGCTTTCTCGTGCTTTGGCCGAATGTTTTAAACGACGAAGAGAATCGCTCCTTCCAGCGTCCCTGCGGTTTGAGCGGTCGGAAGTCTTGCCTGGTGGCAGTAACAATGCCTCTTCTCGCATGAGAAGCATACGAGAAGACAGCGTATCTACCTGTGACGCTGATGAACTCGAGATGGAGCCCACGCTGACTAATATCTGGCCCAAATACGCCCCAGATGAAGAACCGTTCCTGGATCACAGCGAGTTGCAGCTCAATACGCCTGTTGCACAGCTGAAAACACCCGAGACGTGGAGGGAAATGGTTATCGAGACCCCTGCGTATGCAATGGCCTTTGCACAGCCGTCTGTGTCTGAAGAGACAACATTTGCAAATGTGCATCCTATCGACAGACCACACTCTCCAGCCAAGAAAACAGTTGCACCACGCTCTGTGCACACCCCTAAGCAGCAGCTTCTGCAGCCAAAGCTGTTCAAAAGACAGCCCACCACCCCGTTGACCCCGTCTTTCATGACTCCTATAAATACCAAGCGGCGAGCCCTGGAACCCATCAGCACAAATGCCACCCCTACCGTTACATCAAAACACGGCAGCAGTTTGTGGGCTATTGACTACAGTGCCTATGACGTTGGTTCCGACTCTCCACAAACCCCTGCTGCTCCTACCACCGTCGAAAGTCCGCTTCGCACCCCTGCCAGCGTCATCAAACTGCGGCATTTGGTGCATCAACTTCCCCATCAAGGAGGAAAGCAAAAGCTGCATCCTTTACGAAACGAACCGTTCGCACGCTATCCATCCTCGCTGGAAGACATGCCGTTGGAACTAGAAGATTGGGAGACCGTCAACGCCGGCAGAGATGTGGAGCTCGCCTCCGGCGTGGCCCCTTCCGGGGAGGGTTGTTCCGCTTCGCGGAATTCTCCTGACGCCGAACTGCAAACCTGGCTGCTAAATCGCAAACTGCAGGACCTAGAAGCCATCGTGCAGTTCATGGAACTGGAGAAATCGTTCAGCATCTGACCACCTTGCGCGAAGCGCAACTAACCTCCACGGAGTGGCCCCGCCGGAGATGATGTGGACGGGCGAGGGTGTTCCACGGAATTTAACGACAGCATTAAGACATTGAGCGTGAAAGCTCGGCATGACAGCAGGACAGAGGTTGAGAATAAGCTAATATGTATCATACAATAATACAACCTGGTTACTTTTATTGATGTTTTGACTGATCTTTTCATTGATCGCTTTCATTTAGCTTGGTTCTACGCTGCCGCAGATACAGGTAATCGTCCAAATGGTCTTTGACCGACTGCTTGATGATCTGAACTCCCTCGGAGTCAAAATCTTTAGCCCACTTGGCTTCCCACGCAGCAAAGTCCACTTCGTACGGCTGCTCTTTGCCGGTTCCTGTGAACCCGCTGCTTTTCAGCACAACGTCATGGAACCCGTTCCACTTTGAAAACACCTGGTTGACTTTTCCAGAGTCCTCTTTGTCCCAAGAGACCATCTCGGGGCTGAACTCCAAGCCGCAGCGGCGACACATTTCTCTGATTGCCTGCTCCGGGAAACTCAGCAGGTCCAGCGAGTCAATGACGAGAGGAGGAGGCAAACCCTTCTTGCTGTGGACTTCCGCCATGTGGTCATACAATATCCTCAGCTCGCGGAACCCGGCCTCCTCGTTCCGGTAGTGGTCAAACCCGGTCTTGGCCGACTGCGGAGGAATGCAGCACCTGTAGTACGACGGCACAGATAGACTAGGCGGCCTGACTAAGAAAACTACTCTGAACTCGTCCAGAATCTCATTTGGCAGCACCGTCGCAATAGGAGCCGCTCCTCGCGAGGCCGACGCCAATAAAGATGCGGCAACTTGCGGCTTGCTGGGAGCCGGTGGGATCAGATACTGGGCCATATCCTTGACGAGAACGGTCGATTGGCCAGCCTGCGACACAATTCTATTGAGAACATCTGCATACGTGGTCTCTCTGTGTGCATGCTCCTTCAGAGACTCCTCAGAGTACCGGTCAGATAGCCTCTCTGGGCCAAAGTAGAACGCATCTCCAAACGGCTCGTGGAACGTATGGATGTCCGGGCGCGTCATGAACGACCGTTCGAGGGCCGTCGACGTCGACCGAGGATGAGTGGCCAGAAAAACGACAGGATGCATCACTAAGTGGCAGAAAACACTAGCTCTGTCCTTTACTTAAATACAAAACTTTAGTTTGGTACTTCATGATGTCATGCAGCAGATCCATGCCCATCAGGGCTCGGCAGGGTTATTTAAGTACAAGCTTGGCGGGCACTGGCTTTACTTGGGGAAAAAGATGTTATAAGTAGAGGTTAAGCACAATGCTACATCGTTTAGATATGCTGAATTGCCGTACAAGTTGGTCTGGGGCATGTGAAGTAGAATATTAAAGTAAAAATCGAGATATCTCTGAAGCTGTGAGTATGTGGGAAGTATTATACAGTGGTTAACTACCGAATAATGTATGCACAACCACATTTGGCCTCGACGCTTCTAGTATATATCCTTCTTTTTTTCCACAGATCTGTGAACGCCTTCCATTCTATTTGAATGCCGAGCATTGATTTCTCCTCGATCAATTGACCTCGAAGTTGCTAGTCTCACATCTCCCTCTTCAGTTATTAAGAGCAGTAGTTAGTTACCTCGTGCTAAACATTCTAGAGTCATTCGAATTAAACGAATAAAAAAAATGCACACTAATTATATACTCTCATGTCACAAGTATTTCGTACATAGACAGCTAGGTACCTACGACGCTTCGCGGGACAACCCTCCCTGGAAGGTCCCAGCCGGAGGCCAGCAGTTCAAGTGCAATCATTAAATTACTAAAAACTAAATAGCCGCCTAGACGGTTGGTAGTTTTCCGCTCCTATTTTTTCAATATTTTGTTTACAAGTCCTTCTTCAAAGTACCCATGAAAGCCAGCTTCTCAGCAGGAGTCTGGAATCGACCCTTACCGAACTTGGAGGCAGTATCGATCCACTTGAGCTGAACCTTCTCGAGAGCCTTTCGCGAAGTGTGGACTCGCAGAGACTTTCGCAGAGTGACAACTCTCTTCTTGACACCAGGGATGGAACCCTTGATGATGAGGAAGTCGTTGTTGATCTCACCGTATCGCACAAATCCTCCCATAGGGGTGATGGTCTTCTTGGTTCGGTCAAACTCAGTGGCAGCGTTGGCCTCGTCGTCGCCCTTTCCGACTCGGTAGACCTTGTGGTTGACCGAGGTTCGGTGGTGGTAACCGTCCTGACCAGCTCGGGCCACAGTCCACTGGACGTGCGACGGATGCCAGGCTCCGATACAGGCGACCTTTCGCAGACCTCGGTGGGTCTTTCGGGGCAGCTTCTTGGTTCCCCATCGGGCAGTCACACCCTCGTATCCGTGACCCTTGGTGACAGCAATGACGTCAATGACCTCGTCCTGCTCAAAGACAGACGAAACGTCAACGGTCTTCTCAAAGTGCTCCTTGGCCCACTGGACCTTGTCAGCGATGGAACCACCGTTGATCTGGATCTCAGCGAGGTGGGCCTTCTTCTGGCCAAGAGGAGTCTTTCGGATCTGGGTGTGAGCCAAAACTCGCACAACAGTGGCGTACTTGGTGATTCGCTCGAGCTCTCGGGCAATGTCGTTGGAGCCCTCAGCGTACTTCTGGGCGTACTTGGTGAAAGCCTTCTTCTTGGACTTGTACCAGTTCTTGTAGAATCGTCGCTTGACCTCGTCGGACAGATGCTCGGCCCACACGGTGGTCAGAGATCGAAGACCTCGGGGGGTCTCAATGTAACCGACAACACCCACAACAACAAGAGGAGGGGTGTCTACAACAGTTACAGCCTCGACAATCTCTCGCTTGTCCATCTTGGATCCTCGTCGGTCGAGGTCTCGCACGGTGGTGGTCATACCAGCCTTGTAACCAAGGAAGGCAGTAAGGTGGACGGGCTTGGACTTGTCGTCGGCAGGGAACGACTTGACCTTTCCTCTGTGTCGGTCAGCTCTCTTTCGAGGCAGGAATCCAAGCGAACCGTGTCTGGGCTCTTCGTATTTTCTGTGAGACATTTTTTTGTTGGTTGTCGAAAAGTTGTCGAAAAGTTGTCGATTGGAAGTTCACTATACAAAAATATCTAGCAGTATTAACCCGTTTGAAAATTTCAGTCAATCTGTTTGCCTAATTGGGATTCTCTGTGACTGTGATGTGGGGCTCACAAGGGTGAGGCGCTAGTGCGGCGCAGCACTCTCTGCGAAGCAGAACCAACCCTCCCCGGGCAGGGGCCGTCGGAGGCAAAAGCCACCGGGCGGTATGTGGAGCTGCCTCCGGCGGCCCCTGCCCGGGGAGGGTTGGTTCTGCTTCGCAGAAAGCGTCGCGCCGTGAGCTGTGCCGTTCAACGAACTTTGTGCTTCCTGGAATGGCCGGGGTAAGGGGCTCGAAGGTCGGTTGAGTGTGCACGTGACCTGAAGAAGATCACAGTAGGGAAGAGCAGGGAAAAGCAGAGCAGCAGCCAGAAATCTGGCAAAGGTGCGTAGACTGACTACTGAGTGTTTGGTTCATGTTATGATAGAGTTTCAATGTCAATTGATCTAGACTTGAATATTATCACTGCGGTAGTGTGCTAATTATGCTGGGAGTTAGTTAGAAGGAGAGATCAGTCAGTCAAGTAATGTACGGCTGTGCAGAGGGTGAAATTTCATGCATGATTAGGGATGTTGATGATGGTTATGATTTTACTATCTCAGTCTAAAGACCTTGTAATTAATTAAAATTTAAGAGTATTTGAAGGCCACTTCTTGCTTTTTAGGGGCAGAGGATGTCTCGATCTGTTTAGTAGGAAACATCAGTCTTGTAACGTATCAGTCTTATAACGTATCAGTCTTATAACGTATCAGTCTTATAACGTATCAGTCTTATAACGTATCTGAGTGTAGTTCGAAAAGGCACATCTGTTTAGATCCATTGAGTAGTCCACACTGTTTACTGGAACCCGCAGTTGATAACGTAAGTTTTCAATGTACAGCATGTTCATGTACAACATGTATGGAGTAATTCCAGAGTGACTTTCAGCCAACGGCAAATTGCAGTCTACTATATTCTCTTGATATGCATGGTTTGCAGTTAAAATGGGTCAAACTACAGATAAGCAGTTCCGCGAAACGGAAACCAACCTCCCTGGAAGGGCCCCGCCGGAGGCGAGCATCACAGTCTGCATTATTCAATGGTGTCATTAACATACGTAGATATTTGCTGTGCACAGCGAGTCATGTCACAGCGCCTTCGTCTCTCTCTATATACGACTGCGGTGTCGCTCGCAGGCATTTTTTAATTTCAGCTTTATGCAAAGCAGAACCCACACCTTTTAAAGTATGGTAGGAGAAAGTGGCAGCACTTTCTAGTTGGCTGCGACAGCTTTCGACTTCTTCTCCTTTTGGACACTCTCTCGCGAGGATCGAATTACCTCGCACACCTCACGCAGGCTCTGCTTCCAGCTGTCCAGTCGCTGTTCGACCTGTTTCCATTCGTCGATGCCAAATTTTCCAATGGGAGTGACTCGGTGAATGTCAAATACCTGGTCAATCTGCGATAGACGGCCTTCAACCAGACCGGCTCGGATCGCATCGATTACCCACAGCTCGACGCTCTCGATAGGCACTTCGATGGCCGAAGCAATGTCTTTGTATGCAATGGTTCGAGACGAAGCCCGCGAGGCGGCCACACAGAGCGCCAGCACACGGACTTTCTTGTCCAGGGCTTCTTTGTCCAGACCAGACGGGAGAGTGGCCTGCTTGTATTGGAGGTAGTCTCCCACAGAAACTATTTCCAACAAGTTGAACAGGGCGGGTTCAGCTGATTTGAGACCTTGCACTGCGTCGAGGCCAATCACCTCGTCAAAATCGTAGATGCGGTCAGATACAAGGGCGAGGCTGACTAGTTTGGCGGCAAGAGGGGTGGCTGCGGAATCAGAGGCAGAAACACAAGCCGTGGCTTTGGCGAGGTAGTTGTACGAGGCCTGGGAATCTCCTGCCTCCGTGAGTACTTCGCTGATATTTGAAAACACCTCACGCTGCGCAGAACTGTCCAAACCCCATTCTTTCAGCCACTGGGGCAGCTGCTTGAGCTGTGGGACCAGCAAGTCGATGTTAATGGTAGAACTAGCAAAATCTACAATAGTCAAAAACACCTGGTGTCGCAGAGGAGACTCGACCGGCAGGATGTTAAATAGGTTCGTCAAAACCGACAATACCTGTAATGAACCGTTGGCAGTCTTTGGTGGGTTTGACGTCAGGTTTTTCAGCAGAACCGGCAGCAGCTTCTTGAGATCAGGCGCAAAAGTTAAAATGTGCAGAACCAGGTTGTACGAGGGCTCGAATTCCCGCTCAGACGCGTTTGTCAGGACCTGAGATCGCTGGACAATAGCTTCGAATGTTTTCTCCTCGGCTTCGTTGCCGCCTTCTTCCTCCATGAGCTGTGTAGTGTACTTTTCCAAAGATTTTTCACTTCCTGTTTCGACTCCCTCAAGTTGGTCAATATACGCGCTTATCTCCTGGATATAATCCCTCAGGACGCCGTCGACGACCATGTAGTTAATTTGAGCTTCCGACATGGTTTATGCAGCTATGGTTTTTAATCTGAATATTTCGTTTGTTTGAGATAATCAGTCCTAGCAAAACTAACGTTGAAGTTTGGCACGTCAGTCAAAGTTGTGGGGCTGGCATTTACAGCCTGTGTATATGTGAGTCCGGTCTATATAGGGATTAATGGGGAGAGTGAGTATTCCAACCGACACGGAATTCAGGACGTATATGGGATATGAGTATCATTAAACTTCATTCTATCCTACTACTCGTATTTGAAGAAATTGCACCCCTTTGGGTTCCTTACAGTGGATTTAATCATAGTTCTGTTTATCGTTCTGCTCATGGTCTTCAGAGCTTCGTGGGTTATGCATGTATATTAAGTAGATGCCCGCGTCCCATTTCAACGCTAAGATCTTAAATGTAGAAGAATGTAGAAGAACAAGAAACAGAGGCAGAAGCACGGAGTGTGTTAAGTCAACCTTCAGTAGATAGACAGTGATAGTACCATCACATCCAGTTAGTATCGGGGATGCCCTATGGAACAGTATCGCTTTTCTGCGAAGCAGAACCACACCTCCTCGGCACGGGCCGCAGGAGGCAACGTGCAATGGTCCCCGGGTCTAAGATCTCATCTCGTTTATCTTGTCTGCCAACAGGGTCATATCGAATCGTAGCGCAATCTTTGCAGCTGCGTCCAACGCCTGATCTTTGTGGATCAGCTTGACAATTCCCAGACTCTTATTAAGTTTCCTCTCTTTGCAGCTGGCCTGTAGTTGGTACAGTAGAACTTTGTCAAGCTCCAGTTTTATGGAAGACAGAGCTGACTCTTCATCGAGCTCATCCACTCGATCTCGCTCGAGCTCGTAAAAGACGCGCCCTGTGAGATACTGCTCCTCGGCCTTGTCGGTCGTGCTTGCTACGGGAACGTGGGCCTCGATTTCCGAAAACACTGGCATCGGCAGAGATGGGAACGGGGAGCCTTTGAGAATGATGCACATAAACTGCTTCTCGCGCAGTCCGAGCGGCCAGTAGGTTTCCCGTCTGTCTTGGGCTTTGGCGTGGGCTTTTGAATCGAGGATTGGAACCCATTGTGCCTGTGTAGAGTCGCGCCAGTGGATGAGGACTAGCAGCTCTCCTCGAGAATCAAATATGCAAGGGTCCCCTTCCTGGGAGAAAAACATCGACTTCAGAGACTCTTTTGGAGGGATCTCCAGAACCTGGTCCTTTTGGTACGTCAAGCCAGTAGAGGCGTCCAAGATAGAATACCGCAGGGAACCGTCTGGAACGGCCCCGACAGTCATCAGAAAACTGCCTTGAGCAGTGCACGCAATGATCGGACACCTGCTTTCTCGGTACACTCGAAGAGGGGTACCAAATAAATTAAAGACCCGCACGTATCCTGCGCCGGTGCATACCACTACCACTTTATCAGAAATGGCAACCGCGCGAACTCCATCGTCGAAAGACGTCTCCCAATTATCGCCGAAGCCGTCGTGGAATCTAACCTGAACTTTGCCCTTTTCATTACTGTATATACACGCTTCTTCAGACATGCAGGCGCTGTCGTATTGGGCGTAATCCGTAAAGTGGTACTCTCGGTGCAGACCACGGTCGAAAAAGCTAACGGTGATGGTGTTGTAGTCTTCCTGCAAAACCGTCCAGATGTATCCTATGGAGTTCATTGTCAAGTATCTTCGATTGCCTCTCCACGGTGTACTTCCTGGGGTGAACGGTTCGGCTAGTTGAACTTGATTTGCCGCCATATATGACGTTGATTTGTACCGCTTGGATGGAGGACCCCCTGCACTTTCGTTCTCCCTGTTATGCCCGTTGATTTCCCCGTTCACATAACCAGCTCCATCATCGTCTTCAATCCAATCATCAGCTTCCTCGACGCCGTCGGCTAGTTCTGCTTCCAAGTCGAGTTGAGCTTGGCGCATAACATTGTCGGGAATTTCCGCATCTTCTTCATCTATGCCTCCTCTTGGTTCTGAGGGTTCCACGTTCTGTATGACAGTCACTTTTCCATACGGAAGCGGTCCATCAGCAGGAATGACAGATGACAGCGTGTACAGCTGGCCCTTGTTGGTGGTGAACGACAGGACATTGGCGGTGGGGTGCCAAGCTACCGACAGAACGCCTTCTACCTGATACCGCGATATGATTGATTTTTCCTTGGACGACCATACTATGAGCTGGTTGTCTCCCCCAGTTGATGCCAGATAGTGTCCATTTGGTGACCATGCTACGTCGTTGACTGGTCCAGAGTGACCCTGGAACCTTCCTTTTTCGAGCCAATCTGCATTAGAATACACAGCTATGTCGAACGTCTTAGTTGGCACTGCAAAAGTTGAGCCATGCGGGCTGAATAACACCTTGGTAGACTTTTCTTCCTCCGCCTCTGAAATACTGGGCACTATACCTTCAAGTGTGTGCAGCAATTCTGGTATTTCAGACGAAATAGAGTAAAACCGAAGAGTTCCGTCTATACAACTGGTGGCAATGGTGCTGCCCAGAGGGTCATATGCGACGTGTTTCACACTTTGCGGGTGAGTGGGCAGATCAATAGTTCGCAAAATATCTGAAATCTGAACTAGTTTGACCTGACCTTCGTCTCCACATGCCGATACGAATTCTCCATCTGGGCTCATCTCGACTTCTCTCAAAGGCAGACTGCTTCTCAGCACGGTACCTACTAGGTTGTTCGACTGTACTTCGATAACCTTGGCAGTTCCATCTTCTGAACACGTAACCAGCTGCTTTGATCCGCACGAGACGCTGTAGATGTTTTTATCATGGAAGTCGAGCGTCTCGGGCTCCTCGACCGATCCCACTGTGAATTTTCGAATCAGCGCATTTGATCCTACTGTGAATAGATATCGTCCATCCTTGCTATACGCCAGACGAGTAGTTCCCGGTGTGTGTGCGTATTTAGGATGGAGTGCCATCTTTTTCTTTACAGTATTATTAACGTTACGGATTTGAAATTTGACGCGTCTTTCAATATAAATAAATATCAATTAAAGTGGTTCGTTCCTCTTAGACGCGTCGGTACATCCGGGTAAATCTTTTTAATAGGTGGTGGCTATCGTGAAAGAATGTTAGTCTCCAGCTCGAGGCCCTTCCAAGATGGGTTAATTCAGCGAAGCGGAATTTAATTGACTGACCGAGTCGAGCAAGCTCAAGAAATGGTACTCTTAGTCGCCATCCTGGTTCAGCCCAACTCCAATTGTATCCGGCTTGTGCCTTCACTTCGTTAATTAACACCCAGTGTGGTGAGCAGCTTTTGCCCTGAGCGAAGAGAAGCCAGCAGCGCCAAATGTGCCAATCTGACCCGGAAAGTAATATATATTATCATGTATTTTATCCTAGTTACAGTTATTTTACTCCTGACTTTGATTTAAGGCCAAAAAGACCCTCCCATCTAGCTTTTTCGGCTGAAAGATGTAGTCAGCATCATGCTTTGGAGGATTTTGGGATCATACCTATGTGAGTTGTATTTATCAGACATACATATCGAGTAAGCTTGGTCGAGCAGACAACAGAGATACAAATCTTTACCTTGTCTAGTTAATCAAACTTATCTAGCCTCAAGCAACAGAATACGACGCTAAATAAAATATAATTCGATAGAAAATTCAGCTACAGTATAGACTGTTTACACCCGTGGAATTATGGATGGAGATGAACAATATTGATCCTGCAGAATTCCTGCATGCACAGAAGATCAGGAACTTCTCCAAGTATTCCGCGAAGCGGAACCACCGACCTTTGGAAGGGCCTCGCCGAAGACGAACTAGGACTTATTCAGTACTATACAAGCAATGTGTGTGTACAGACCTAGCAAGTACATCCAAAAAAGTATATTCAAACCCTATTTTTCATAACAGCTAGGTTATATAATAAATCATTTTCTTTTTCATTTACATGTGGCATTGTCTGCAGTCCATGACCTCGACAGATCGGTTGAACTGCTGCACACTGGGAGGAACGTCAATGGAAGGGTTGCCAGTAAAGAAGTCATTGGGGGTCAGAGCCACCTTCATGATCTCAACGGGCATGACGGGGAAATCCTCAACTCGAGGGTGGTGAGTAAGTCCAAAGGAGTGCCACAAAACCACATCATCATTTCGAACATTCTCATTTCGGTCAACGGCGTCCTGACACCCTCCAATCTCTTTGGAGCTCTGGTTTGTCCACACACCACCAGCATAGAATTCCTGGTCCCGGTACTTGGTGACCCAGAAGTGGTGAGTGGCAAAGGCAGCTCGCTTTCGAGCAATGGTTCCAGGAGGAGCCATTAGCAGAGCAGTAGGGGCTGCATGCAATTTGTATCCGACAGGGTTGCCAGAGACAGGGTTCTTCTTGTTCTCGTTAACAATCTTGACGTACCTGTTGATGGAGGTGTTTCCGTCGAAGGCGCTAGACTTTTCAACGTATCTAACAGTATTCTTGAAACCATTACCCTTGGGGTTCATGTGATCCCAGGGCACCAGCTCGGTGTCACACACGGCAACAGTGTTTCTGTGTCCATCGACAGCAGGGTCGATTCGCATGCTGAAGATGTGCTGATGAGAAGTAGCCAAAACACCGGGAGACACGACAGTTCCCCACTTTGATCGCTTGCCGTGATCTATGAACTGGGTTGACACAATACCGGTGGCTCGGATCTCCATGGCAATACCAGCAGCTTGATCCAAGTGCCAAGCGAAAATGTACTCGTAGTTTCCGACGGTGAGGATGGTCTGCAGGATCAGAACCCGTCGTCGGGTAATGGCAGGCACGTTGGTTCGCACGTTTGTGTGCTTCCACTGGATACCGTCGTCCTGCTCGTGCATGCAAATGACATTTTTGCGCACAACGTGTTCTCCAGCCGCGTTGACCAGATGGCCGTCAAAGTACTTAATGACTCCGAGACAGTCGCAGCCGAGGGTCAGCTCGTTGGCAGACATTCCTCCACCGCAGTCGCCAAAGTCAAAGGCCATCTTTCGGTGAAGAGGCGGTCGTGGGTCACCGTAAGGTACCGTCATTTCGGACATACTCAGTCGGTAGAAGACGCTTCGACCATCGTAGTTGATATCGTGCAGCACCATTCCCTCTCGGGGGTTGAATCCGACTCGGAAACTCCACTTCTGCCAGTGGACAAAGTTTCCTTGCTCAATTGTGAACGAAGGGCCGTCCGGCTGAATGACGTTGTAGGGCTTCAGATCGGTTCGCAGGCTCGGCTGCAATTCAGGCAGATACTCGTTGGTCTCGCACACTTTAAGCGGGTTGTCACCGTGCTTTCGCGTGGTGTAGTTGATGCTGACGGCGTCGTCGTCATCTCCACCAGTAGCACACCAGTCAATTCGCACAAAGCTGCCGTCAAAAACGTCAAACACAGGCACAAAAGGCAAGGGGAAAGCGTAGATGTTGGAATCCGGGTGGTTGGTTTTCGGGTCTCGAGCGTACATGAGGAAGATCATGTATCTGGTGTGATCTCCCTCTTCGTCACACCCGTACATCCAGGGGTCTCCAACTACGTACTTGCGGTCGTCACCTGTGATTCCACATTTCTCCATAGCTTCAAACACAGCCGGGTGAGATTCCATGATCTCGCACATCCGGTCCATCTCATCCTGATCCAAACCTGGGTGGTGACCGTTGGGAATCTCCCTGTACTGGAGCACTCGCTTGTCTTCGAGATTGATCCAGATCTCGCAGCCGAGTCTCTCCTGCAGGATGTAGTAGATCGAGTAGGCAATTCGAGGAGGAGGAGCAATTGGTCTGCCGGCCTTCTCTGCTGCCAGGAAGGGGACTAGGAGCGACTTAGGAGGCTCCTCGCTGTTGATCTGCTTGAAATGGAGAGTTTTTCCGGCATGGTGCTTCTTGATAATCGAGGCAGCGGTTTTAAGTTCAGCTGGGGTCAACTGATCTAAAGGGTGAGGCATTCTCTAGCAAAGTTGGAAAACGGAAGAAAAAGAGAAAGAGTTATAATATATCCGAAAGCTTTTTGTTTGTATTTGAGATAAATGCAAGGAATGCTTAGTTCTACTTGGATTTATGTGATAGATAGAAGCGATAAAGGTTGTTGAGAGCTTTCAGATCAGCTTGTAACTGAGACTTTGGTCGTAATAAAGTGAACGGGGGGGAAAAAAAGAAGAGAGACCCAAATCTACCAATCGCTACTAAACTATATATACTTAGAGATTCGTTTCAAGACTAAGCTATGAGAGATCCCTTTTCAGTAACTTGATGCGGTAGATGGAAAGGACAATAGGATAGACCTTCCTGATCTGGTATTTTTCTTGTTGTTCGGTCGAAGCGTTTTGTGGAGCTTTCTGAGCGGCTAAATCTTCTGTGAGTTTGTGAGTTTTCGGATCAGAACGGGGCTCAGGTTCCGCGCAGATGCGAGGCAGGCAAACATGTCTTATGTTCACATGCTGGTTTTTTTTTTTGGCAATGGTTACATTTAGAAAGCTTCCTTCTGGTGCGGACCCTTCTCGAATGAATTGCGTGTCCCTGTTTAGTGGGATTTCAAAATTGGGGCGTTCGAGTGGTATCTCTTGTTCGTATGTTGTTAACTAAATGCGTTATCTATCAAAATATGTCTAATAACTTGTTAGTGTGGTGTGGCAATCGTCTGCCCTAAAAAAAAACTTTTCTTTCATCCACCCCGCATCTCCCCACTCCGAAGTAGGATTGGATTCCAGACTTTTTCAAGGGCGGGAAAATATTTCTTACCCATTGGAACTTGGACGTGTTAGTTCTGAGAGAGGGTACGCAATAACAGCCGCCTGGCTTCAGGTGTGCACATTTACTGTAGCAAATGTGAGGACATTGGTTTAACCAAAACTACAATGTCAAAAGACGGCTGTTTTGTAAGTACTGTAGTCGTCTGAGACTGAACAATCTAAGTGATGCGATAACCAATTCAGTGTCTGGACGACATTACGGTAATATAATATGGTCCAGACTTTACATACTATATAGTACAAGTGTGACGAGTAAAGTTCCAGAATCCGCTATACTCCTACTACTACTATTCGTTGAACCCGTTATATCGGTCAAACTTGATATTTATTTAGAGAGCTATACACATTAACTACCTCCTATAAGATTATAAGATTATGGTTGTTTCCCTAGCTATTTTTTCCCAAAAAGAAGCGGTCTAGGATTCCGATCCATATCAGATGGGCTGAACCTCCAAAGATTAGAACGGCTTGGAGCCCACCAATACTTAACGAGCAAGGTAACAAACCAAGGGAGTGGTGGAAAATCTGAATCTTGACCATTTCTATAGGTTTTGTCACACAAACTCGTGAAGAGAGGTAGAAAGACTGCAGGATCCGTTTCTTTGAGAATCTGACTCCTCGTCGTCTCCGCGATCTCCTTGAGAGGCTCGTTCTCAAAGTGGTTTTGTAAATCCTCCAAGGTACCTATCTCTTCAGTGAGGTGGAGAGTCAGATGAGGCTGAACTTCATCCAGCAGTTTCACAAGATCCGCGGCCCTGAACTTCTTTTCCTCCAGAGCACTGTTCAGGTACTCTTCTAATTTCTCAAGGCCTTCATGAATGGGCTTGTGTTGCTCAATATTGTTTGCCATCAACCCTTTTTTTTCTTTCTCAAACACTGGGAACACAATTCTCTCTTCGTGATCATGGTGGATATTGATATTATCAACTAATATTTTAGTATATTCTAAGAAATCCTCGATATCCTTCGGAGTGCCTCTTTTCTCCACTTCTTCGGCTTGGTTGTATACTGCATTGAACCCACGAAATAGGCAGTTATGGACTACAGCCATAGTATTGGCCATTTTAACAGCTGCTAAACTTTCATCCTTTCCCTGGGATCTTGGAGTAGCAATGAGAGTAAAGGGGGAATCTGCCATGGGGGTGGGGTCTTTCGTTTTCAACCAGTGTGGCAATTTGAGTGGGATGGCGGTTATGTAATAATAGTAATAATAATAAATGGACTTTAAAAAACGTTGATTTATTACTATTATTCGTGGCTATGTTTCATCAATAGCATCTTTCCCTTAGATATAGTTATCGATATTTCGTCGGGACACCGAATTCTGCATCAACGCCGTACTGTGGTATCGATGAGTCGATGATGACTCGTATCGCAGCGCACGGCTTCTTTTAACTCACATTGCAGATCTGGAGATCCACTCTCCAAACACAACTTTATTTCATTACTGGGGTAGATGATATATAATATCAAAATGGGCAATATATGAAAAGAAAAGAGTTGGACATTATTATATTGCTTGGTCGAAAATGTCCACAAGACAGCAAGAGTCCACCTCCATCTCTAGACTCTTTGATTTTGATTTGTATATTTCACTCGCTCTTTATCTGTTTACTCTCACTCCTTTTTTTTTCGTAATTTTTATATTGGTCAACAAACTTGTGCTAAAATGCCCATTGAACTATTCTTGTTACCGCTGATGCGCCCAGCAGTACTAGGCAAAGCAATCCATTTCCATTCTCACCGGCCAGGGAGTAGATATGTTCCAAACGTAATTGAATTGTCAGATGAAGCAAAAACATATACCATTCGTCGCGAATTTGGCCAGGGGTGGCAAAAGTCTATAGTGTGTTTGATAATTCTAATTTCGTAACTACTCTAGATCAACGGCTATACCACATGGTCCGGTCCCGAGCCGTAAAAGGTGCCTACAAATTCTATACCCAAGGCAAAGAAGAACCTACTGCTACTCTACGTGCGGGGCTGAGGAGTAATGTACTATTGATATCTTCGAATCAAGAAATCTTTGACTGGAATGGCATGTAATTGGCCATAGAGTTGATGCACTAGATTCCTACCGCCTATTTGAACTTTCAGATGGCTCTACCTATCAAATGGGCTACCAGAGGGAAATTCCTCGAAAAAGTCATCAATTTGGGCGAAAAGGAAAGCGAGATCCGTGAGCGCGTTGCTTGTGACCATTAATGATCATAAAGGGTTCACTATTAAGATTGAGTCCGAGAGATCTTGCGCGAGATGGCTATATGTAGCGCTATGATTAGCTATATCGACCAATGGAATACTCAGCTTGGGGTTGGTAGGTATCTATTATCCATATCAACCATCCAAGGTTAGATGGGCTAGAGTTTAGTGCTGTTTGTATACCTATAATTTATAACATGTTTTCATGTGATGCCACTTCCTCAACATAGATTCTACCTACTTCTTGACGTACAAGCCAAAATAATCTTATAAAAGGAGTCAGACATAAAGTCGCCCTTTACCCTTTACTTCGTAGCACGCTCGCAGTAGGATTCAATTATGGCACTGTTATTTTCGGTACTCCCTCTTTGTGCTGTCACTCATACCCGCGTTCGTAGGAATAGTAGCTGGAGAGCCAACTGGCCGAATCGCAGCTGCTATCTTCTTGATGGGGATTGTAGCTTGGGCAATGTATAAATTGTCAGGAATATGCTGGAGTGTTTACTGTGAGACGTATAAAGAGTATATTATTAGCTGCGATTCTTTGCAAAGACCTGATACTTCTAGATCAGATTTGAGCATGTCGTGAAGCTGCTGAAATGTTGTTGTGCTCTCGCTGTTTATATCTCCACTCCAATATTAGGAGCCAGAGATGGCCATTCTCCAGGTCGCCTCTAGTAAATAATCTAACAGCTAAAGAGTGATTTTAGTTCAGTTGAGGTAGCTACTTTTGATGAATACCGAGCAAGATTAGACATTGTAGAAAAACGAAACACACTATCAGTGGACGCGCGAAACATTCCAATAATATTACTAGTGAGCACCGTTACCAACCAACGTGCCAGATATTAGGTTGCGCCACAAAATTGGACAGCATGATACACCTCGAATAAGATGGTGCAGCACCCGAAAATCGTTGCCAACCTGTTTTCACCTCGTTCTGGTGATGTCAGAAGCCTACTATTGGCAATGTGTCGTCTGTCTCACAGATGGTTACGTCCATAGCCAGCATAGGTATATGGACATTTAGGGGCCGCGTGTAAACAGCGTGTACAGACCCAATTGAAGCTTTCTGACACGGGAAAGTGTCTCTTACACTAGACTAAGATGATGATATCCCTGTAGTTTCAAGCTTTTATATGTGTTTATTCCACTGGGTCTTAAAATACCATCTCAGCTCTTAGTCTCACCAAAATATGTAGTTTTGGTACATATTCACTCTCTTTAATATCGTTGAGTGAAACATGACTCTGCAAAGCATTGAAACTTGCTTCCTCGGCTTTCTTATGTAGGTTATATCCAATAAATCACGCTATATAGCCAGTTACAATAAACATGCATAGGCTCTCTCTAGCACAGATCTTAATATATCCCATCCTAGATAATGAAGGACAATTGGAACCACACCGATTGATACTCAGTGTCGAACATTTATAGTTCACCATCGTTTCTCTTGCATCTCTAACTACAACTATTCATTCACATTCCGCGAAGCTGAACCACCCTCTCCAGAGAGGCCACACCAGAGGCATTTTGTTTCTCGTCCCACGGTCGGCGAGGCCCCTGCGGGAGTGGTTACGTATGGGAGCCCGCTGGGTTCATCCCGGCATAGACTTCATGGGCAAAGCTGTGACATTGCCAACTCACTGTCCATCAAAGTGGAGTTTTCTCCAGTGGAAGGTCCAACGGGATGCTATCGATATCCCCATCCACAACTGGCGTTCCTGGATTTAGCCCTAACCGGTTCTCCTTGGGTAGCCATTATTCACACCGGCCATGACACATATGATCACTCCCGCTAAAGCAGATATCATAAAATTAAGTGGGCCCGAAGCCACGCAGACAACGACCGAGCCTACCGTCGCTATCACAGCTACGCGCTCATTCAACTTCCAGGTTGCTGACGTGCAGCCAGCCATTAAAGTAGTTAATAGCAAAAAGTTATAGAGCAGACCTAACTATAGCGAGCACCAATATTACGAACAAACGATTAGAAAATAACACTGACTTGCGATTGCATTAATAGATTTTTGCACGCCAGTTGATAATAATAATGATAAATATCCTAATCGTCGATATGTATGTGGACTGGTTACGTGTGTTACAATGAGTGGTTATGGGTGCATTATGCATGGGTAATCTTGTTAAACTCCATCGTGCTGGGGATAGAGCATTGCAATTATTGCTCTTCAACGAGGAATCCCTAGTAAGCGCAAGTCATCAGCTTGCGTTGATTACGTCCCTGCCCTTTGTACACACCGCCCGTCGCTACTACCGATTGAATGGCTTAGTGAGGCCTAGCTCTGCTTCGCAGGGAGGAAGATATTAACCGCTGTCTTCGGCAAACAACAAGCTGCTCTCCTTCGAGAGTGCAGTTAGTTGGAAGAGAATGTCCCATAATCTAACAAGACTACTTTTTGGAGATTGAGAGTAAAAATGGCCACCCGAGCTGGACCGTTTCTTACTCAATATGGGGCCGCAACAATGTCAATGGAGACTTGGCTGCCCAGCATCTCGTGTCTCTCGATAATCTATACGTGGTTGCTTTTTATGATGGGTCTAGCGTAGGGGCATCTGCTGAATTGCAGAACAAGGCTCGATGGGCATATCCCATGGCGTACGACACCTCTTCTGCTGTCACAATTATAATATTGCAGTACTCTGTGGATTCTGTAGATTATGAAAGGTAAGATCTTGAACGTAAACTACTTTTACTTCTGCGAAACGAGACCCAGTCGGGGAAATGAACTCTCGCTCCGCGAGATTCCGCCCATGGAACCAGTCGTTTTTCTACCGGTTTCAGCAATAGCATTCCAGATCTTAAACTGCATATTACACAGATCTAACCTGGGAACGTTGGGTTATTGTCGTCTTTCATATTGACTCGTATTGACGCTTCTGGAATACACAATAGATACATTCACTAGAATTGTGCACTCAGTTTTCAAGGACTTTCCAGGCCCATTGCCTCTTTAGCATGCATTCGTGTAGACCAATTTAATATTTGTCCATATTAACTAATTAATGGTTATGTGCGTGCCTGGCATCGGTATGTACCGTGTGAAGAATGGACGGGGACGCGAGAGGGAATAATACTGGGCTGGAAGTGTATTGGTAGACCTTCTGATAATATGAACTCCGCTGCTAAAAGAGACACCTTTTGATACTGATAGAGATATTAAAATTTACAAAAAAAAAGGTCCACATGATTTCATACCGTGTTGAATATTTATTTTTCTTTGAGTAGAATCTCTTTTCATCAGTTATTTGATCTCCTCATTACTGGGCACTACCCTGAAATGAGATCTATAATGCAGAGATACGCGTACGGGTGTTATTCGGCAGTGAGGAGAATGATATACAATAGAACGAACGATTTAGGGCCCTCGACTACTTTGAACAGGCCAACTTACGTTTACAAGTCAGCCTATGTTTACACTTTTTCATCTCATTTTCGAAACTGCACATATATCTCTATATAACAGCTATAATGTCAAGTCTAAACTTACTCCTCACTCACTGCCATACAAATCCCCCACCTCTAGCCTTACCGAGGCCAGGGGTTACAAAAATACCTCTTCTCCTCCCCCACCACACAGTAGAACCAGCAATCGTCTCTGCATGCCACTCAAGCGATCGCGCACACCCTTCCCATATGCTATAATTATATATACCTTGTAACCGAGTGATTGACCCGGTGATAACGTTGACTGTCCCAACGAGTTAAAAGCTGTGTTAGCCGAGAGATCATCTGGATCGGGTCCTAGCTCAGGTTGCATTTGCGTGTTCCGTGTTGTGTTTTCATTTCGACGACTACTCCTTTTAAATATCACGAACACTGAAAGACAGGATTTCAACGTTTTTGGTCGCGTTTTTGTTGAGCCAAACTTGCCAGACGCTCGACTAAACTACCATTTACGATTTGTCCCACGTTGCCCACATAGACTGAGTGCAGTTAACATTTTTGCGACCGTTTATTTAAAGTTTCTATTATACTTTTTTGCGACGGTTTTGAAAATTTCAATCCAAGGAACCACTGCTCGAAGACGGTGAGTGGCATCCGCAGCATTCACCACGTCTATAAGAGCCTTGTGCCCTCCTTCAGACAATTGGAGTTTCTGACAGTTCAACTCTTTCGCGCACTCCTCTCTTTTGCCCCTGAGTAGATGCTGGCCGAGCAATTGAGTGTTTAGATTTTCGTCGTCGGTGATTCACAATAACAGATATTGAACCAGACTGAACTGAAACACCTCATCTGGAGAACCGTAGTATAGTCGGGTGATTTCTTTACCAACGTGCTGACTGCCGGAACCGGTGAGGTTTTTTTTTTTTTAGCCTTTCTTTATTTTATTTTGGATTTGGCTGCCACCCTCCTGACGGATCTGAACCTGAGAGCCAAAGTTTCTTTATTTCTATCTTTGGCTCAGGGGAGAGTTTGTGCGTTGTGTACGCGCGGGTGAGGGCCGTCGGTTTTTCACTTTTGATCTGGACCAAAATAACCAAAAAAGTTCAGATCTAGTCAAATCTATACCATCACCCAGTCTAAGACAGGGGCCAAGGAGAGTGTGCGAGGTCGGAGTTCTGAACAAAGTAAAACGAACGCGATGAATTTGTCGACCCCGGCTCCTCCCCCTCCCTCGCATCAGAGAAAGCATTCGTCCAAGTCGTCACAGGACTTTGTGTTTGACGAGCATGTCTTGGACGGCCTGGCTTTGAATGGCGGTGCGCTGGGTTCAAGCCCCGTGTCACGAGTTAAGAGGCCTGTAATGAGCGAACAACAGCGACCGCTTTCTCTCAATACGGTTCTGGCCAGTAACCAGAAACTGCAGAATGCTCTGGAATACGAAGAAATCGAGACCCACAGGCTTGAAAAATCTTTACGAGATACAAAGGTCAAACTGGATGCCGCCATGCTCGAACAGTCACGGCTCGAAGATGACGTAGACACCCGCAACAAACAGATCGCGGCGCTGGAAGCACAGGTCAAACAGTTTAAGAAATCAAAGCACGAATTGGAAACGCTGTATTCGCAAGACCAGATGAAGTACATTAATGAAAAGCAGCAATGGCTAGATGCAGAAGCCGACTACAAAAGTTCTATTAAACGACTGAGCGAGGTTTCACGAGAATCTGGTACTGGAGACCCTAGAAGTCCGACCTTTTCTGCGCAGCAGAACCAACCCTCCCCGGGAGGGGCCGCCGGAAGCATGGGACAACAGCCATATTTTCCAACACAAGTACTGCCTTCCCCAGCCAAACCAGGCAAAGCTAGCAAGCCTACCGAAAAGGCTTTGGAGCGAACTAAAGCAGAGCTGGAAATGGTCCAGCAGCAAATGGAAATGGTCACCAGAGAATATACTCTACGGCATGAGCAGGTCAAACAAGAGATGGAAGAGCTCAAATCCCTGAATGGCCGGCTGATGGAGGAAAACGAGGGGTTCCAGATGTTGCTTGCCGAAAAGACAATTTTGGGAGGGTTCTCCTCACTGGAGCACGAGCTGGAGACTGGGAGCATGAATGACAGTCGCAATAGCGACGAGGACGATGATGAGGAAGACGAGCAAAAGGAAGAGCAAACAGAAGATGGAAGCACAAGTCCACGGACAGCAGGACGACACCAGGACCTAGATCCTGACGTCAAGCAAAAGTTGTACGATCTGGAATTTGAGAATCGGTCCCTGAAAAACCACAACAAAGCTCTGAAGCTATCCCTTGAGCGTCTAGTCCACCGGCTACTCGAGTTTAAAGAGTTTGAAAAAGTAGTTGAAGGCTCGTCGCACCTAGGCCAGCGGTCCATTTCCACATTTCAAGATCGGGTTAGTCAAGAAGAGCGCGTGTCACCGGGAGGGACTCCTCTATTCATTCCAAAGCGACGCACGAGCTCTCAAACATCCTCATTGTATTTGACAAACAGTCCCACGACCCAAACCCCTCGCTCTTACCGAGGCGGACCTCTCAAGCATTCCCAGACATGGTCCAGCATGTTGTTCGCGCACCCAAACAGCAGTGTGCGGAACAGTTCCCACAGTGCCGAAACTGACTCTCGTATTTTCTCAATGGGAGTTGATGACACTCTGTCACAGCTCACTACTTCATCCAGCTCCACAGTGGGAGCTTCTTCAGCATCATCCATAGCCAGCGACGAGCAGAAGCTGGATCCTCCTCCCAGTATCGGCTTGGGGATGCGACGCTCAGTTGCAACAAATGGGCAGAACCGTCTGAGACCGCTGCGACTAATTTCTCCGACAGGTTCAACAGATCCAGCAGTTACATCGGGTGGCACTCAGAGCACCCAGAGCTCACAGAGCTCGCAGAGCAACCGCAACTCCAAAGACCTTTCCCCCCCTTCCAGTGCATATTCCTCATGGTCATTTAGTTTTTCCTAGCATGTAATTTTATATATAATGACAGTATGATTAATTAAAGAACACGGTTGTTCGCTCCCGGCGGGACCAGTCCGTCAAGGGTGGTTCCGCTTCGCGGAAATATACACCTTTGCTGAGACGACTGTCGACTCTGTAATATCAATAGTATATTAACTGACCCTTGCATATATATTTCAATTCATATAGTTTTTCATAATTTAAGCATTTCACCCCAAACTCGATAGCCACGACATAAAAAAACCATTTCCACTGCATATAAAATTGTCATCACACCTCTTACTCCATAACCATATTGTCATCACACCACCCACTCCATAGCCACATTGTCATCATTCATTATCAATATAAAAAAAGGCATGCCTCATATCATTCGTTGATTCCACCGTTTCTCATTGTTTTAAAATGAAGAAGGTCCTCCACTGAACGCTGCCACAAGACCCAACCCTTCATAGTTCCCCTTCGAGTTCTTGCGCTGGTGCCGAGACGTCGACTCGCGTCTTCGTGGAACTCCAAGGTTCTCAGACTTGCTACCAGTACCTGCAGCGCCAGCACGAGATAGATTTAGAGCCTCGTCATGAGAAATCATCGACTGGGATAAGGTCCGGGGTCTCGCATTCCCAGATCGCGGAGAGCTGGAAAGATTCGAGGGACCACTGGAGTTGCCAAAAGAAGAACTGCGTCCCTGTTTCGCCTGTGCCTGTTCGATGATGGAGCTCGAGGGCCGGCGTCCGCCGGTGGCGTTGGCTAGAGGGGAGCCAGTAGGCATATTAGGGTTGGCTCCTGGCGAGCCAAACGACATAGCCCAGTCGAAGAACGATTGTCTTCGTGGAGGAGGGGCTGCTTGAGCACCCGGAATTGGCTGAGGCTTAGAGGGGCCTGAGGGTTGATAGCTCATCGAGAGTAGGTGTAAAAACGCGCGAAATGAAAATGAGCCCCGTACAAAGACGGGAAAATGATAGTAGTGTACTTTAGGATTGTTAACCAAGCAAGAAGTGTTTTGCCAACAAAGGGCTTTTAGTCCACACGCCCCCTTTGGATATAAATTTGAGAAAGATTCTCTTTCAGTATTCCGTAGTCAATAAATAATAATTTGGCAGAAACCGCGCCTTCCTTGTTTTTTTCCTAGATTGTGTAAAGATGAAAGTCCTAAGCCTTAGGTTGTTACGGGAGATAAGTAATTTACGCCAACAGATAGTGCGCACAAATATAAATGAGTCAACCCCTTGTTGACTAACGGTTTACCCACTTTTAGCAAATCTGTTAGTAGGAAGTTCGGATTCGGATGGCAGTGTTGTTAGAATTACAAAGCAAGGGGATTCGTTAATGCCAATTTGACTTGGTGTAAAAAAGTCAGACTTTTTTTTTGACAATCAATGGGAAATTGCGGGGAAGTGGGTGGATGGCCTGAGTTGGGTAGAAATCAGTGGCTAAAGGAGGGATAAGACGCACATGACGTATTGCTTGGTCACGTAATGGGCAGGGCAACTCAGCGGGTGATCGATGACTTTTTGCGGCTATGCGCAGTTCAGAAACTTTATTCAAACAGGTTTTACTCTATAGCACGTGATAGATACAGGATGAGGATGAGTGCTCGTACTTTCGTGAGAGATACAAAAACCGCCATATAAAGTAAAAATTATAGCTTAGATAAAACCTTGTAACATCTTCCTCCAGTACATGGGCCTCGGGAGACAAGCATTCCGCGAAGCGGAACCACCCTCCCTGGAATGGCTCCGCCGGAGGCGAGCTCATACTTCTTTCTCTAGCACATGGGCCTCGGAATCAACGACCACTTTTCGGCTCTGGGTCGAAGCCTTTCTGGGATAGGGAGCTTCGAAGACGTGGTCGAGCTCCTCCAACGTGAAGCCCTTGGTCTCGACCAAGAAAAAGTAGCTGACGACAGTCTCAAATGCCACCCAGCATGCCCACACAATGTAGATTTTGTATCCAATTTTCTGAAGGGCAACGGGGGTAGCAAATTGGTTGATTAAACCGACTGCCGACATGACAAACGAGCTGAAAGCCTGGCCCTTGGCCCTCATTTCATACGACAGCACTTCTGCTGGGTACAGAGCTTGCAGAGGAGTGATTCCAAACGCGTACAGGACTGTGAAAATGAAGAAAAACACAATACCGGCCTGGGCCGCCGATTTGGAGTTTGTCCTGGAGAAAATGCCTGTGCCAGCTGCAATTGCAATCCAGGTCAGACAAATACCAGACAGAGCGGTCAGCCACACTACTCGTCTGCCCAACCGGTCGCACTGAGACGCTCCAAAGTAGGAGACTGTGGTGGTCAAGAACGAATTGCCTAGGTTGTAGTTGAATACAGTCTTGGGGTCAGTGACGCCGGCAGACTTGTAGAATGCTCCAACAAAGTAGGAAATACCGCCGTTCGAAAGCTGTCCAAAGGCCGACAGCACCAAATTGCACGCCAGACGGTACCGGTTGGCCCTGGTTTTGAACAAAATTCGGTAGTCCCACCATTTCTTGTCGGCACCGTTGAGGTCGAGGAGTTCGCTGAATTCAGCGAGTTGGAGGCGCACATAAGCATTGTCTAGGTCATCCAAACCGTGGTATCTTTTCAGGAACGCAGTAGCAGCCTCTTCCTTGCCATGGGTAAAGAGCCATCGGGGAGACTCAGGGAGGAACCAAACGAAAAGGCAGACTATAGACGGGAAGACCATTTGGATCCACGTGGGAATGAGCCAAGCCTGGTTGCTTTCAATATTTACTGTGCCACGACAAACTCCTGCTGAGAGGATACCGCCAATACCGTAAGTGCAATTGTACGCACCAGTGATGAAGCCTCGGAACGCGGGATGAGATATTTCCACAATATAGGTAGGAGCAGCGGCAGTGGCCAGACTGACCCCGAACCCGAGAATAAACCTCCCTCCCAAGAATTGGTTAAGGTTTCCATGAATAGCCGACGTGCCTTGAAGAATTGTACCCAGGCCGACGAGTGCACAGCCGATGAACATTCCAAATCGTCTCCCATACAGATCCATGCTCTGGGCGATGAATGGAATAGCACACACGCCGCCTATTTGGTACATGGCAGAGATAATACCGGCTCGGATACCCACGACTTCGGAGCCAAACTCATCCTGGAAAGGCTTCAGAACCATGAGGGAGCTCATGAGACTGCCGTCGTAACCATTCATGGACGAGCACAGGAATCCTACAATACAGATGGCATAGAGCTGAAGAGACCGACGACCAAAGGGCTCGGGGGGACTTTGAAGACGAGCTTCCAGGAGTTCGTTTGAACCTTGGAGTTTCTTCCTGGTCATAGAGTCTGTGATGTCGACATTCTCCAAGTGAGTGATGTCTAATTTATTGTTGGTTGGTTCTTCTTGCTGAGGAGTGGTAACAGGAGGGGTAGCAATAGGGATACCACCCTCTGTTTGCAATTCAGTCATGATGATTTGAGAAGAAGAAAAGAAGGTAACTGAAGTAGAAGATAACCGAAGCTAACGGGATAACAGATTTCACTGAACCATCTTAACCTCGGGGGTATTTATAAGCCACCGAAGCATCCAAAATATCCGAAACTGACATTGATAACCATGTTTGCGGGGGTAGCGTTTTGGCAAATACGCGATAAGGCGTACGTACCCCACTTGAAGCGTCAAATCAATCGAGATTGAGATGTTCTGATGATTCAACTGTGCAGGATAAGTTTCAACGGCTCTCTGACGGAAGTTGCCCTTCGCCTTCATAGCCGCGTCCAGTTACAATTTAGGACATCAAATTATCAGTGTGGACTATTTATTTCATTTGAACACTTAAATTCCTCCTTCGTCCGGTTATTCTCTTTCTCTCCCTTCTTTTTTTTTTGGCTTCACGGAAAACGGAAATCTCGCAAGGCATATTACATTACCCCGCCATTTAGAGGATGATCGGTGCATTTCTGAGCGAGCATTTCTGATGGCCTTTCAGGCGTGTGGATGGACCCGGGTAGCGCTGGAAAGGGTACCAATTAAAAGGCTATTTTATCCAGAAAACATATTCATGACCCACGCCGAACACTCAGACATGGTCTGGCAAACTTCTTCTTCTTCTCTTTTCTCCTAGCAACTCAGGGAGATCATCAGGTTGTGAAGATCCGGGGATATCGAAGTTCTCCGATTAACTCCTTGGAGCCCCCATTTTTGCTGAACCATGTCTGAAGCACAGGAAAGCTAACATTTTGCTGGTTGAACCAGGAGCTGCAATGTGTAGTTTCCGCTCGAAATTCCGTGCGGGGTGGTTTAGTGGGGAGGGTTTAGGATGAGAAGATTCAACATCTCTGGGAGCTTTGCCAAAATAAAGACTCAAACAGGAGAAGGAGTCTAATACGAGAAAAGAGTCCAACAAGAGAAAAGTCCAAGAGAAAGAGAACAATTGTAAAATGCGACAATATCAGCAAGCCATAGAGCTGAAGTACATGCTACCTCTTCTTACGCTTGACATCTCCACTCAGGTCGAATTTTTACAATCTGCCCCATTCACAATCTGCTTTGTCCAAAATCTGCTCGTATCCATGCACACACCCAATAGAGTTTTCGTTACTCGATATGTAAATCATCTTTCATTAATTTCACAGCCAATTACGAGGATGAAAAGTCTAATGTAGCATTTTGCGGATATGCGCGACACCACTCAACTCTAATTACTCAATGAGAATTCAGGTATCGTGCTCGCCTCCGGCTGGGACCCAGCCCAGGAGGGGTGGTGTTCCGCTTAGCGGAATGTTCAATTGCACCCTTTTCCTGAAAGGCTGCGTCGACTTCTGCCTTTTACAATATGCGAAGTCTATCTTAGGGCAGTCGACAATATGAAAATTGCCTGCAACATGTAAGGTACAAACATGCCAAGGTGATGCCAAGATATCGTTGAACACGATGAACCCTACAATATGAGAAAGGAAAAAGCGTATTCTGCGAAGCAGAACTACCAGAGAGAGGGGTCGGCGGAGGCATTGTGGAGTTAGAAAATGCATCATTTATACAATTATATAACAGGGTTTGGCAGAGGTTCGTGAAGAATGTAATTAGGCATGGTCAGATCATCATCGTCGTTATTGGCTCGAGGAGGCAATGGCAGCGGTTGGTCAGGCATATACCTGGTGCTAGGATGCGAGTAGCCCTGGTCAGGTGGATATGTGTCGACGTGCTGCTGCATGCTCATCGAGTTGTTGAGAGTATTGACCGACGCGTCGTGGTTCAGCATGTGCTGATGCATTAAATGCTGGCCCAAGGGACTTGCTTGGCTCCGCCTAATGTCTGAGTTGTGTCTGTTGAGATTCTCCATGGGGACATAGGCCGGCTGATGTCTCATGTCGTTGTACAGATTAAAATCTTCTTCTTCCTCTTCGTCATCTCCATAGTGGTAACCACGGTGTCCGCCTATTGGCATTGGAGTGGAGCCTTTTTCGTGTCCAACGAGGGTGTTGTCGTACGACACAAAGCTAGGCTCCTGTCGAACCTGCGAGTGGAAGATGTTTTTGGAGTGAGGCTCCGGCGAGTGTGCATGGTCTATGGAAGACACTTCGCTGACAGCATCGTTCATAGCTTCGTCCGAGTAGTCAGACTTGCCAGATTCGCGCTTTCGCCTCCTGAATCTGTCCGTCTTGAGAAGTACTCTCATTGCCGGCAGACACGCTACCACCATCGAGGTGAAACACTCTACTGCAGTCAGCACGGCAGAAAGCGAGATGTTGGCTGATATGGCCAGAATGACGGATCGCACCACGGCAATAACAATGGTGAAAATACCAATGGAAAATGTGCCTACGATCCCGTACTTCTGCTTCTTGCTGATGGTCTTCATGGTCTTGAGGATGGGGAAGGGGATAATAAAAATGCATATATCTACCACGACGTTGGTGATCACCGAAAAGACAAAGGGAAGAACCTGAGTGGACGCGTAACACGAGTCATTGGTATCCAAGCTCCAGTTCTTGCTGATGGGCTGGCACAAGAACAGATTTAGCATCAGTACCGCCAGACCTCCGGCGATGGCCAGGGCGAACGTGAAATGCAAGAACCATCTTGTTTTGGTGCCAGTGGGCACCAGACGGTAGTACAGGCCGATGATAGCGTACTTGATGAACCACAGACACACATAGTATGGAGCAGCCGAGGCGTACACCACCTTGAGGACGGTTCGTTTTGTGTCGTCGTTTCCACGCACTACTTCAGTAAGGGGTTGGTAGTAGGAGTGGTTATTATCCATGAACCCTTTGGTTATGTTGAACAAGTCCATCGATATCCAACCGAAGAACAGAAACTGTGAAATGATCAGAAGGATATCTTCTCTCTGGATGCCTACCTTGACTACTCTTGTTCGAATGTATATTCGAGTAGCGAGAAAGACAGCGCTGGCAGTGCACAGCACCCACTCAGCGACTGCTGTAGCTACTGGCGCGACCATAGGGCTTAGTTGTTTCTCTCAAGCGGGGGCCTATGTGGACCTAAAGGGGTGCAGACCTTATTTCTAGTGTGAGAAATCAAAAAATGAAAAAGGATCGGGGGTCAAAATGTTCCAGTATTCACAGCTTTCACGCACACTCTCTCCGTACATATAAATAAAACAAAACCCTTACGCTGCTTGCTCGTCCAGACGAACAATCGCACGATTCAGTTGCGAAGAAAAAAAAAAGTACCAGCACTTCTGTATGTAATTAAAGAAGAAAAACGGGGAACACCAAGAGTTAAATAAAGAAGGAAAAAAAAAATGTACCATCTACCTGCACAACCTTGCTTCCCGACCGCTACTTTTTCTATTTTTCACTTTACCTCAATACCCCCTATATATTTGCAAGGTTTATACTGTGTAGGATTATAATGGGCATTCACACTGCCAATCCCAATAAGGCTACCAAATATTTAACTGGCAGGATTAAAGACGATCGAGAGAAGATCATAAACAGAACTATACCAAGATCGCTGGTTTGGACAGGGTGCATCAATACGGTCCCGTCCCTTAAAACAAAATTTACATACTACACAGTGTATACTAGGTTACTACTTGGTTAAAGATTTACAAGGACCCCTTGCAGGCCCCCTGTCAGGGTTTGGTAGAGAGCAGACACATGGAATAATGTACAGAGTTATAAAAAAGTCGTGGTTCAGGGGCTGGAAAAGAGAAGGGAACTTAAAGAAGACAAAGAAATCGAATCATTCCAGGATGTACACTTGAAAGGAGAACAAAGAAGTTTGAAATCTCCTTCGATAGAGTTTTCTGGCTTTCCATTGTTCTAGCCATGTGGCCCATGGAGTTTAAAATTATAGTTGAGACGCCAACTTGGTCCGGGCTTACAAAAGCCTTTCCCTCCCACCCAATCAATGAAAAAGTTGCCTCGACTGGAAAGGTGTGGTGCAGTGCGTATGTACTCTTTTTCTGCGTGTGGTATATAACGTTATACATTTTGACGTTGGTAAGGTCTCACATTTTGAATCTAAATGCTAGGTGCAGTTTAGTCAAGAGAGCAATGAATCATGTCTAGTAGGCGTCTCAGTCACGGAGCAAGGATGTTTGAGACCTTTTCTGCGGCGTTGGACGAACCCTGGTGATTGCTGCTCCTTCGATCTCTATGTTTCCTTGTGTTGGAAAATCTAATAACACGTAGTCCCATTTTTTTTTTACTGCTTGCACGAAAAATAAAAATATATATATACAGGATTACAACTAGACACGCACAGTTCTTTTCCTACTTCAGCTCTTCCTTCCACGCTTCCTGTAGTCAAACCTCAACATAATCCCATCCACACAACATTGAGCCCCCTAATAACAGCCCTGGCCTTACGGCTGCTACCAACATCAAACGCAGGAGGTGGACCGACTGGGCTTGCATGAAGATTTGCATCAGGAAGTTGACCCGAGAATCATTTCAAAGAGGGGACAGAACATAGGAAGTAGAAAGCCAATCCATGGTCTGAGAGAAGTCTTAGTACCAAAAGCGTCATTTGTGACACTGGGAAAACCCTCGAAAAGAAGGTTTTACGAGCTTCCAATACCAATTGAAATCGTCCACAGATAGCGAGGGCTAGATACCCACTGATCTATTATTTGAGCAAGGCAGCAAAATGCAGCAGTTAAGACCATCAACCAAAGTCGCTGATATCCTTGGAAATCAGGAAATCCAAAGGAGAACCGCTCGCTGGCCGAGACGAGAAGTTGAAGAAAGAAATCAGAGCGAACTGGAAAGACTCGGATGACTCAATGCTGTGAGCAGTTGCTTGCTCCGTTCATTTCAGAATGTGCTAAGAGCAGAACCCACACGCAGTATCCGCACGAGTATATATACATCTGACCGCGTTCTCATCATCCCCCACCGAAAAATCTTCTTTAGTGATTTCTTCTTCAGTTCGTGTTTCACCTTCTTTGTGATCCTTCATACCCAGAAGCACGAATAAATGCTAGTCCGCTAGTGACCAGACCCAGACTGAGAATCTGACTATCACTGCTCTTGATACCGTTCCATAATACAGTAAAAAACAAAGCTGAGAGCCCAAGGGCCGCCAGAGGAATGACAGTAGCAGATCCTTTAACCTGAGGAAAGCACTGATACTTTTAACACAAGACATGAAGCAAAGAGTTCCCCCAGCATAAAAGCAGGGTGCCTCCTAACAAGATGGGAATCCTGTGTTCTACGCGGTCAATCAACAATCCCGCAATTGCAGACATCAGTATAACCTCCGTCGACGAGTCCGATTAGTTCCTTCTGACTCGTGGTCAAGCTCAAATATGTCCTCCAAGTCAGTCGAATATGCCCGAATAAAGGTAAAGGGTTCCTCATCCTAAGCTCATAAATAACGCACTCCATAGCACAACAATGTCTCTCCAATAAAGGAACCGAGTATATGACCAGGCATAGTCTGCTCAGCGCTTGGAAACTTCCCCAGACTGTGAAAAGTTCTCATCTCGCGGTAATCAGACCGTCATCGTACTGTCGGACTCCAGAATAATGTCTGCAAACTTAGCGAACCGTCCAAGACTGGTTAACTCCCAAAGCCCGACAACCGGGTGGGAGGGGAGGGGCGATACGAGATTTGTTATACTATATACAAGAGTGGTGTCTGATGTTCAGATAAATGATACTGGTAGTATTCATATTTATTTTATTATTTTATGATTTATTTTACTTCACTCATAATAGATTTGAACTAACTTTTTTCCCAACGTATTGATTCCATTGTACCATCAACCCGACTTGCCTGTATGCATTCAATCGTTAAAGTACGATTTATCGAAATGCTAGGAGTATTTACCATCCTAGTAATACAATGAATTTAGCACTAAGTCACCCACCCAAACATCAGACATGTCATTAATAACATAGTCTGAAGCAGACGAGAGGTAAGTGTCACTCCCTATCTCCTCCAAACAATTACACTCTAGATCATTCTGAAGATATTGCAAGCATTTAGTGTTCATATCACATTGAAATGGCGGTATTGTACTTGCCAGAATATTGTGATAGTCGTACACATTTGGCAAATAGTACTATGGGCAGTGTGGCTGTTTCGGCGTTCTGCCCTTCGCACAATTGCTCCCGTGTATTGAACATCCACCTCTGACAATATATACATTCTTGTTCATTTCGATATCATTCCACCTGCTAGAATCCATTTAGACCTACAAGATACTCCTTCATAGGATATCATGATCACCCATATATCTAGAGAGCCAAGTATTCCGCTTCGCGGAATACTGAAGACTTGGCTGGGAGTCTGACTTTTTCACTTACCGATGATCACTGCCGTTAAAGGCCAAAACTACGATAAACTTTGGTGATCAAATGCCTATCCAAGGTACCGATCGACACGATAAGGTAAGCTCTGCCTAATGCCTTGCATCGGTTTTGCTCGAAATTGACATTCCGTTCATACACAGGGCCGAATGACAGCTTCACAGACTACGTCGGTCCACCGCTGCACTTGGAGATAACCACCGTGCGGCATGTTTTTCCCTCGAATGCTCTGCACCAATATCCCACCTTCAAACAGTGTCTCTACTGGATTTTGCAATTCATGAGATATCTTCATTGAACAGTTTCGGCCCGCCTCCGTCGAGGGCCTTCGAGGGAAGGAGGTTCCGCTTCGCGGAAGCCTACTTACAATACTGAGTGATTCTCTCTTCTGCTTTTCCTTTAGTAGTGGTTCCTGTGATCCCGATAAGTCTGCAATAAGCACGCGAATAACTGATCCGGCCAGGACACAGCTTTCAGCAGTGTTTCACGGATTTGGCTCTTCACAGGATGCGAAATTGGACGGCCCTTGTAGGTGTCAACAGTATTCCAATGTGTCTGGATGACAATCTTCAGAGTCAGCAGGACCCCCTGCAAAAGGTTTATCTCCACATTATTAGAAATAAGTCCCAAAACTGACTGCGCCAGCTGATCTGTATTTGTTTTGGCCTGATGGAGCAACTCTTGTTCGCAGATGTATCTGCACACTGCTCGCCTTGAATAAAGGCCAGAGTATTGCTCATTTATGCAGTTTGACAAATTAACGGTAAAACGTGCGCCGTCGCGTCTTCGTAAATCACAAAATAGTTCACGTGATCAAGTGCCGCATAGTTCATGAGGCTCAAAGATGACTCCATCGAAGACCAGCTAGCTCTTTACTCGATGCAAGACTATTCTGCGAGATGAGCTGCCAAGTAGGGAATGTTTGAGACCTGGTAATTGCTTTAGCATTTGAGCATTTGTTTGAAAAGTGGGAATAGCCCACGCCATATATCTGGCTTTTGCATTCGTATCGATACATGTATAAGACCTTTCACAGAACGAAAATTGTAATTGACTACTGTTGGTTGCAAATCTGTTGTCAAATGTATATAACCATACTAACCTTGAGATCTTTTCTTCTTTCTGACTGCAATTCTTTAGTTCAGTTTCGATTATGCAAAGATGAGACTCATCATGCTATTTCAGATTAACCTCAGTGCAATAGCCAAAATATTATCTGGGAGATGTAAACTGTAGACACACGATTAGTTCATAGCTTCGGCGGCCATCCCAACTCTGTTCCTGGCTAGTCCCACTTGATAAATAGGGTTATAATTTTCAGGGGTGCCCACGGGAAGATTCTTCAGGGAAGTTTCGTTCGTCTATAAGATTCAATATACAAGAATTCCGGATTATAACTCAAATACTCCTTGATATGTTTTGCAGTAGTTATATGGCTCTTCAACTTTAAAGGACTGGATAATGTCACATTCCTTTCACTTCCACGCTAGGAATATTTCTCCAACAAAAGTCTATACCCAGTTCGCACAATAGAATGGGTTTCCTGTCAGAATTTTTATTGGATAAACTACCGGCACCACATGTTTCTTTGTCAGGCACATTAATCAGTATGTACATGCAATGGTTAACAAAAATACTTTTGACTTTGACCCCTGCTTGTCACTTAATAATTGCAATAATAAAAGATGCTGAAAACTCGTGGGTTATTATTTGGACTGAAATATTATTTTCAATATGATAAGTAAAACGAAGAAGATACTGGTACCTTGGAGCTTTAGTCTGAGTTGATAACTATCTAACACCTCAGATTATAAAATATAATTTGTGCTTTACAGTTGCTAGTCAAGGGAGGCGGGTAGATATTCTTTCCGGCTCTTCAATATTTTATCGCACTCTTACACTTACAAGCTATTTACACCTTTATCGAAAAAGCTGTAGTTGACTCTTCGTCCCTCTGTGGTCCCACATTTGCAGAGTTCTTTCGGTAGTTCTCCCACACTTTGGTGCATTTTGGTGTACTTTGTTTACGAGAAACTTTAAATCGAGGATTATCGCCTATGGACTCACAAAGTCCTGTATGAAGCAGATTTTAAAGAACGCTTTCAAAGATAGATCTCTGTGAATAGAGATGTGCGGTGAAGCCTCAAATCCCCATCTGTTGAAAGGACTGTTGGATCGTAAAACGTACTTAGGAAGGCTACATCTCACGAAAGTCTGTACGGAAAGATACTAGCATAATTAGTAAAACTTGGAATGGCCAGTCAAAGGCGAGCAGATTGGGAAACTGATTATAAAAAATATCACCATTGCGATCACTAAATATACCCTACTACTACTACTACTACTACTTAATTAACTGTCTCGAGGAGAAAGCTTTAGAGTAGCACGCTTAATACGAGCTCCTAAACCATCCGAAACCTTAGAAAACATTTCAAAAGCCCGATCCTGAAGTACAGGAGTGGCGTCCTTCAAATGGAGAGAAACATTGTGAACAAAATTGTCTTGCTGCCCTGTCTTTCCAAATACTTCCCATAATCGATAAGCCTGATCGTAGTCAGCATCAGTGGCCGCCCAGTGAAAGTCGGTGGCAGCACCAACCCAAGTCTCTTGGCTCTCTGCGAGTTTGATATCTTGACGATAAGAATTGGGTTCTAGAGAGCTGGGATAATTGGGCTTGTCTCCGTAATTGCCATTAACAACCCCATACCCATCTCTTTGAAAAGGGCTAAAAGAGTGGAGTGGACAATTGACAGGCAATTGTTGGAAATTAACTCCCAGACGATATCGTTGAGTATCATTGTAGGCAAACAACCTGGCCTGTAAAACAGGATCAGCCGATGGCTCAATTCCAGGAACAGTGTGAGCTGGACTAAAGGCGGCCTGCTCGACCTCAGCAAAATAGTTTTCGGGGTTTTTGTTAAGAACAAGCTTTCCAAATCTTCTTCGCGGGTAATCAGCGTGGGGCCAGATCTTGGTGAGATCAAATACACTGAACGGAGCCTTTTCGGCTTGTTCAGCAGTCATTGTCTGCACATAGACAGTCCAAGACGGGAAATCACCACTCTCGATTGCATCGAACAAATCTTGCTGATGGTGGTCCGGATTATCGGCCGACATGGAATGAGCCTCTTCATTGGTCATGTTTTTAACCCCTTGATCTGTGATGATATGGATTTGCACATAATGCCAATCGCCCTTCTTGTTGGCCCATTTGTAAGTATGTCCTGAATACCCGTGCATGTGTCGATAGGAATAGGGCGTGCCTCTGTCAGAGAACAGTAGCATAACCTGATGGATAGATTCAGGATTGTTACACAAAAAATCCCAAAATGCATCGGGATCTTTAAGATTCGTTTTGGGGTTTCTCTTATGACTGTGAATCAAATAGGGAAACTGAACACCGTTTCTGATGAAGAAGACAGGACTATTGGTATTGACCCAATCGATAACACCCTCTTCAGTATAAAACTTAACCGAGAATCCACGAGGGTCACGGACGGTGTCCGGAGTTCCTCGTTCACCACTGACAGTAGAGAATCTAGTGAAGACTTTTGTCTTCTTCCCAACTCCATTTAAGAAATCGGCGCTAACCAGATCCGATATATCGTCGGTGACTTCAAAGTAGCCGTGAGCACCTGAACCCTTAGCATGAACGACTCGTTCGGGTATTCTCTCGCGATCAAAATGGGCCAACAGATCAATCAAATGATGGTCCTGGAGCAGGTTGGGACCGTATTTGCCAACTTTGACAGAGGCATTGGGGTTCTTAACCGGGGTCCCGTTAGAGGTAGTATAGAGCGAATCAGACATTGTTTATTTGATAGATTTTGAGAATCACTATCCAATTGTTGTAATTGGACTGAGGGAATTGGCCCTATATATAATGTTTAGACGATTTGT
Source organism: Spencermartinsiella europaea (assembly GCA_030579595.1). Classification (NCBI taxonomy): domain Eukaryota; kingdom Fungi; phylum Ascomycota; class Dipodascomycetes; order Dipodascales; family Trichomonascaceae; genus Spencermartinsiella; species Spencermartinsiella europaea. Next base: position 115,149 of record JAKTRG010000017.1, read on the forward strand.
GCAACTTCTTTGTTGGGCCCCCTTGGGTTTATGTGACAAAGTCTCCGATTTAGATAATCTACATTGCACAAACCTTTCCAGTCCCTGCAAGTGGGGAGGAGCTTAAAATAATGAGCTCAAGATAATCGGTCTAACTTTCTCTTCCAATAAGATTTTTTTGGGAAGCGGTGCTTAACTCGGCAAGCAGATGTACTGATGAAAGCCTAGAACTTGCGCCACCTCGGTCTCAACTCCAGTGGCATCAAGGCTAGAGATCTGGTAACTGAGCGGTCAGCATAAATTAAGAATTGCAATAGTACTTTGCCTTTCGAGACATAGGATAAGAAGTGGCGAGTGCTGTCAGCTCGTCAACCCGCTCCGGGGTGCAGTAACGATCTACATTTACTTCGATCGGCTCATAATTGCTTATTTCCTCGGCTGAAGTATGGTTCTTTTTCTCCTGCAGCCACATGCAAGATTATCCGAAACTTCCAGAGCTGGACGCGGCTTTACGCGATATTTGAAAAGACTCTCCAACGTGAGCCAGGAACCAAACCGATCCATACTAGACTCGTAAATTGGGCTAGAACCGTCATGCTGGCCTATGCAAGTTGAACAAACCTTACAAAGTGGGGCTTTAGGTTCACCTTGCGTCTGCAACGCTTGACAAAAGCCCAAATTGCAACTAGACAAGCAACTACCATGGGTAATGTCTTCTGCAATTCAATTCGTATGTAAAAGACAAAGGACGCGAATCAGAACTTATTTCCTTTTCAGAATTGTCCAGTAATACCACTTTTAGCCGAACGTGCCCCGCCCTAGAACCAATCCATCTTACTTCTCTATATAAGATCCAATATTTGGCACGAAGCTAATACAACAATATCATCTTTCACAATCTTACTCAAAACAGTCAATTTCAAATATTTTATCTTTTTGTCCGAATCACACAATGGTTTCTTCTCATTATGACTTTATCATTGTAGGTGGAGGCACCGCTGGCAATGTCGTGGCAGGCCGTCTCGCTGAGAACCCTAATGTCACTATCCTGGTGGTCGAGGCTGGTGTGACCAACTCTGCCGAAAACCCAGATATTCGCACCCCTTCCAACGCCATGAATCTTCGGAATTCTGAGTATGATTGGGCGTACAAGACCACTCTTGTAAAACGTGATGACTATGAGCGAATTGAGAAACCAAATACGCGAGGCAAGGCTTTGGGTGGAAGTTCCTCATTGAACTATTTCACTTGGATTCCTGGCTGCAAGCCCACTTTTGATCGCTGGGAGGAGTATGGGGGCAAGGAATGGACTTGGGATGAACTTGTCCCATATCTCAGAAAAAGTGCAACGTATCACGATGATGCCAAGCTCTACTCCCCAGCTCTCAAAAAGATTGGAGGAGGTGGTCCTCTGCCAATTTCTCACGCTGAGCTTCTTGATGATATGAAGCCATTCCGCGACGCTCTCACCAAGGCCTGGACATCTCTGGGAGAACCCTTGACCGAGAACATCTACGATGGTGAAATGATCGGGCTCACTCATTGTGTCGATACCATTTATAAAGGTAAGCGATCTGGAAGCTTCTTATTTGTCAAAGAGAAACCCAACATCACCATTTTGGGCCATGTTCACTCCAAGAAATTGATAATTGATGGGGCTAGTCATACTGCCAAGGGAGTGACGGTAATTGACCCGTCTGGAAAGGAGCTTAGCTTTTATGCTTCTCGTGAAGTGATTTTGTCCCAGGGTGTGTTTGAAAGTCCCAAGCTGCTCATGCTCAGCGGAATTGGTCCCTCCAAGGAGTTGGAGAGACATGGAATTGATGTCGTCGTCGAGTCCCGCCATGTAGGACAGAATCTACTCGATCACCCCGGTGTTCCCTTTGTTCTTCGCGTAAAGGACGGGTTTGGCATGGACGATCATCTTCTTCGAAGTGGCCCCAAACACGACGCTGCTGTAGCAACCTACAACAAGGACAACAGTGGCCCAGTGGGATCAGGTCTGCTGGAGATGGTCGGATTCCCTCGTATTGACAACTACTTGAAAAATGATGCCGACTACCGAAAAGCTAAAGCTGCTAATGGCGGCAAAGACCCCTTTTGCCCCGAGGGCCAGCCCCATTTCGAACTGGACTTTGTTTGTATGTTTGGCAGCGCTTTCCAGTGGCACTATCCCGTGCCCAAATCAGGCTGCTACACCAGTGTGGTTGTCGACTTGGTCCGTCCAGTTTCAGACCCAGGTGAGGTAACTCTTAATAGCTCCGACCCTCTGCAGCAGCCTAATATTAATCTCAATTTCTTTGCCGACGATCTGGACATAATTGCCATGCGAGAAGGTATCAGGTTCAGCTATGATGTCCTAACCAAAGGTGAAGGGTTCAAGGACCATGTCGTGGCCGAGTATCCTTGGGAGATGCCTCTTGATGACGACGTGGAAATGAAGAGAGCGGTTTTGGATCGGTGCCAAACTGCTTTCCATCCTTGTGGAACCGCGCGACTTTCCAAGAGTATCGATCAGGGTGTAGTTGATCATCAACTCAAGGTCCACGGAGTTCATAATCTCCGAGTCATTGATGCCTCTGTGATTCCAGTCATTCCAGATTGTAGAATCCAGAACTCGGTTTACATGATTGGAGAGAAGGGTGCAGATATGATTAAGGCTGCACACAAGGATCTATTTTAAAAATCAAAGGATTTGGATCCGATTACAATTGCGAAATTTTATTGAACCAGCTATATAGTAAATAAATAGGTATATAAATATACGAATATAAGTGAAACAAGGTTTATACACGGTAGCTAGCTAACGAACATATACAACAGACAATAAGCAATTTGGTGACTTCAGGGTAATATAACTGTCAACCGCAGTTCAGATCATGTATAAGATCCGTATTGAAGCAGTAGCTATCTAACGATACAATAAATCTCAGTGAATGTAGTACCAATTGATGGGTATTTAAAGTCCATACATTACAGATCAATTAATTCCCTTGATCAAATAAATATTTAACATATTCTATCTCTCGAGAATCTCTGGCGTCATAATCTCGGGCCAATATCGTTATTAAAATGATATACAAGTTAACATGATCCAATTAGAGTCAGCTTTCTTATTATTTGACTGGGTAAAGTCTACGAAAATATAAAACATATTTTCAGGTCGGGGAGATGTCTCAAAAGTATGGTGTCAAAGATTTGGTCAACGTTATCGAAGTTTTCTGAAAACTTTCCATGAAGCGGAACCACCCTCCCTGGAAGGGCCGACGAGTTGAAGTCGACTATCGCCTCCGGCGGGGAAAATAGCTCGCGGGAAGTTTGAGATTATTTTATAAGCATTGCTTTTCAAATGATAATTTGACAAAAATGGGAATACGAACTATGGGTTAGATTATATTCACAGGTATTATTTAGTCAAAAAGAAAAATCAAAAATTTAAAGGATGTAACTGAACTCTCACCTCTATGCTGCATACATGACTAAAAGTTATTTGTTCGGGAGCATCTACAATAAAATATAGTATTGCTACAAGTACCCTTCGAGCCTATATTCAACATCCACGATCAACATTTACTCCTGCTTGGAACCGCGGTTACAAATCTGTGCATAATCCAGCCCTTGTGGTTCTGCTTGTTACAACTCTGTACATAATCGGAGTCGCACTGGTTCTGCCAAAAGAGGAAAAGTTCTAGGAAAAGTGAATGCGTACGTAAAGAGAACTTGTTTACGTAAAGAAAACTTCTTTATTTGACCTAGCATTAAGCGGTATTCTGTACGATCATATTGCTGCCCCGCACAAAGTATGCAAAGATTAGTTTCACAATTGGCATGATAGGCCAATGTAACCCCTGAGTCCAGTAATCTACTTTACTTTCTCCTATTACAGTATTACGGGGCTTGTAAAAAGATGGAACTCCAGTGCCTCGTTCATCCTCCTGCAGAACATCCCAATCATAGTTATAGCAGCAACGTAAGGAGGTCACACGGGACGCCCTCAATGCGGATTAGGTATAAACTGTATTACATGCAAGGAAACCGCGCGTATTTGCCGTGGTTGCTCGTTGAATTATAATATTCAAAGCCCTTTTGGTCCGCATCCCAGGCCCGGTTTCTCATGCGAGATCTTGCAGTATGCATTAAGGAACTTAGCTTAACCTAGCTAATCCCTGCATGGAAGGCTGAAATGTACCCGAGCCGCTGCGGCTCCGTTCAAAAACTCCGCATTACAAATGCAGAGAACATAGCCAGGAACCGATCCCGTGCGGCGGCGGAACCAAGAAAAAGCAACGTTTGGTAGGTAGGTACCATATACGACGAATATGCTGAAGTTAATATTATTTTGGACGAATATTTCTAATCGTCGTTCAGATCTGGCAAATTCTGGAAATTTCCCCCGGATAGGCCCTGGTGATGTTCGTCAAAGTCCGAGGTCTTGCGGCAGTTCCACCCCCGCTTGCAGATGTTACTATCTTGCAACAATAATCAGCGATCATTTCTTATAAGCATTGTTCAAATTGCTAAATAAATTCGTTTTATATCAAGGACAAAGCAAAATATATTGAATACATTGCTTTGTCGTGCCGCTATTCCGACCTGGCCATTGTCCTCCCATTACCCGAAAATCGAAGACCTTGGTAAGGACAGTCTGGTAGTGATAACTGACGAAATGGAAAGAAAACATTAGAGCAGACTTGTATTTATCAAGTATTATTTCAGAGAGAAAAAATATCATTTCAATCCTTTTATATGTACTCTAATTGTTGTTAACAACTTTTTGTTTGCATCTGCACATTTTCCCTACCAAGTTGGAATACTAAAAGAATGATGGCAAACGCTTCGTTAGGTATGCTACATTCGCGTGGCTGGTACTGCCGGATGATATGATCTGTCCACACATTAACGCTAATAGGGGTGAGAATACTGCGACATGACTGGATCTTAGAATAAGTGGTACTAGGAAATCACATTATACATTTGCTACTAAGAAAAAAAAATAACTAATATAAAGACGGCTTCGTCTCAAATTGGAAACCCCATTCTCTTTCTTTATCTATTCATGGCAATAAATGATTACAAGAATTTGATTTGTCAGTACCATTCATCTGACACGTTTTGATATCATTTGAGCCCACCCGTACGGCTCTTTCCTCTTCTGTTGAAATAGGTTTTAGAGTAACACACGTTGGTAAGTAAAGTACAAAGCATGACTGGTACACTAACCAGGAACGTTGATTTCTATTACAATATGTCATATATAACGGCGATTCAAAACATTCACGCTTGCTATTATCTATCGATTTATCGGATGTGTACCGTTATCTTAAATCTCCGGCGAAGCGGAAACAACCCTCCCTGGAAGGCCAGGCCGAGGCGAAATCTTAAAATAAAATCAGAGGAATTCTCTTATAAACATCGTTCAAAGATCTCGTGTAAGACTCCCCAGATGGCATTTCCCAGAACGCTTCTAAAAACTCTATCACCGTTGCCAAGGACGGTTTACACAGTCGAAGCTTTAGCGTCGTGGCGCGTCCAATGATCTGCTCTCTTTCCTCTGCCGTCTCACAAAATATTCCTATCTGCCACAGTGGCCACGTATGCGAAGTCGACACATCACTTTCAATTGGAATACCATTTAATAAACTCAGGCCCTCAGCCACCAGCCTTCTAATAATTGTAGCTTCTACTTGTGGTTCTAACCGCACGTAGAAGTAAAGCAAGGAAGAGATCTTGAAAAGACCGGCATTGAGCTGCTCTTGAAAGGTTTCCAAGAAAACTGGAGGACTCCATGTAATGATACGACCCAGCAAATCTTGCATTTTCTCACCCTCCTCCTCTGATAGGGCCCTTGATACTGGAAATGGGCCAGAGCTTGCAATTATATTCCCCTGTGCCATTACGATCACCTCAGACAACAGGAAAAGCAGACCTTGTACCGTATAGTAAAATGAGTCGGACCTCGGTCTGGAACTTATCGCATCGCATGGCCCTGACGACGTCGTAGGCTCCCATATACTTTTAAATACCGAGTAAAGATGCGGAACCCTATCAGAAACCAATGTCGACACAATATCATGGAAGTACAATAAATCGACAGTTGCCATAGTTTGTGAGTCAGTTGCATATTGGTCTAAGATAGTATTACAAGGCATCTCGGGCGGTGCCACAATTCCTCGTACAGCTCCTTCAATATGACTATTCCAGGCGTCTAAATTGCACTCAAATACTTCAACCGTAGCCAGCATTATTATAGTAGTAAGGGTCAATAAATCCATGGGTCGATTCTCAAGTGCTTCACGTAGGCTGTGTAAGGCCCTTACTTTGAATGCAGTGGCCACTTGGTCACCCCCTGTCTTGTTAGCAATACTCCAGTGTCGAGCGGCTAAACTGCAGGTAGCATCCAGAAGAGCCTGGCTGTTTGGCTTTGAGCTTTCCATTCCACAGAAAGCTCTTGAGAACAATATGCTATCTTTGCCAATACTGAGACAAGGGTTCACAAAAATCAGGAAATATTCCCCGTAAAATACTTGGTCATAAGAATACGGGAGCTCTGAGCACCTGTCTCCTAGCAATGCGATCACGTCAAACACCACGTCATACCAGGTGGATCCCAATCTATTCGTATTTGTCGATGAAAGGTACTTTGATTTGTCAGATAAGCCATTATTGTTGGCTGAAAACATTGATCCTTGTTGATGCGGACTCTCGCTGCCTGAACTTGAGCTGGAGTTTAATGTACCTTGAAGAGATTCGAATCCAGAAGTATTGACAACAGATGGAGATATTTGGGGAGATTCCTGAACGTCCATAATTGTCAACGACTCACCATTATTATATCTTCGAAGAGAAGTGCTCTTGGAACCACTAAAACTGGATCTGCGGCCGCTAGTGGGATGCTTTGATTCCAAATAAGAAATCTTAGCTTGTCTAAACCTTATGCGGATCCCAAAACCTTCACAAGCCAAGTTTGACCCTACGCAATTGTTACAACAAGGTCTTGCTCCATCACATCGATAACCTTCCCGTCGACATGTCCAGCATCCTGTACCGTCCAGATATTTTTTTGCAGCTGCTCCCCCCATTTGTTCAACCACTGTTGTGGCCTTAGGTAGACAGGCGCCGTGTTGAATAATTGAATAAATTAAACTTACGGATTGTTCAATTCAAGAGACTTTCAATTGTGAGCTCTATATAAAGAAGCCAGTCTTCGTCTACTGTCTTAAAACAGCCGAGGAAGTGTGGCTCATGCACGGAACACGATGATCCGTCCCTGTGCGGACGCAGCACATCGGACGGGAGAGGATCCAAGTAATGCGGCTGGCTTGGACAATAAAAAGCAATGTCTGATAGCGTAGTTTCGAAATCGAAAAAAAAACGCTTGGATATCTCTATCTAGTTGCAACAAATACACGTGGGTTCGACTCTGTTTCACAAATGAGTTCAAAGAACAGTGAAAAAGAAAGAAATTGGAGAATTCAGTCTAGCTGCTGTTATTGGACGATTTGCCATTAGTACATTTGATGCCCCTTGTTCAGGTCCGAAGCAATTGTGCACGTCGCTAACGCAAACAACGTCCACTCTCTATGAACTGTAAGAAGGCCTAATTTCGCTACAATTAAATTCTGGGTCGGTATTATCTAGAACAAAGGTCAGATCGCTGGCGTGCTGCCTTGATTCGTTCCTACATTAGTTCCTGCGAGGCGAAACGCACACTTTCGTTTTATTTTAGCCTTGCCATATAAGACCATCGTAGTGACAATTGTAAACGAGACAACTTATAACTCCTTTTTGTGATTGATTATATCGCTGTCAGTATCATGCCAATTGCACCCCCGATTGAAGAATTGCTCTATGCGACCCTTCTATTACGTGGCTCATGGCTGCTCTCCGTGACGAATATCTGTGGCCATTAATGCCTCAAGGTCTTGGAATGGCAGACCTGCAACCAGGCTGTACTCGTCCAAATCTGTTCTATTCTCATTAACCACGGAGGAAACTCTTGCCGTGAATTGCAAAAACTAGAGCCCTAGGATTAACTGTGAGTGCCGTTTTATCAGCGTGTTGGTTGCAGGTAATGGCTCATATTTGCCCAGAAGTCAAAGGAAAAGATCCATCAGGTACGACTGTGACGTTAATCTACGACGGTATTTGAACGAAAAGGGATTTGGAAACTGGATCTCTTCCTACCAATACGTTCTCCGCGATTTCCCCGGTGAGCTTCAGAAGAGCTTTTTTTTGTTCGACACTGGGCCGACGATTTTTTAAAGAAATGAACAAGAAACTGTCTTCGAGGCGCAACCTTATGATGTTTCATAAAGGGGCTCTGAGCATGATAGACTTGGATATATTTTACAACAGTTCCAAACGATTGACACAATGTGAATTTGCCAACTTGGGTGCCAAGGAGATAACTGGTCTCCACGCGAAGGTTTCCCAGATGTATTTCTTCCAGGGGTGCGATTGTCTAAGCCCTTCATATAAATTGAGTGTTATTTCTGTGAAGAACGGCTGCATGCCATTTGCATTATCCGCATCTGAGGACAACGACAAAAATGAGACTTGTCATGAGTTGAAGCATCTCTTTTTGGGAAACGTGGCAGACTTTTTAAAGAAGCATTGAGGGAGAAACATGCATCATCGTGCTGAGAAGCAACTATTTGATAATAAATTTTCATTTAGACCTTTCAGGCCATGCATCGTAATATATACTTTCAACCGTCGTGGTCATTGGGAGGATCCATTATAACCTTGACCATGCCTCGCCAGAAATTCATGCGTTATTTCCGACTCACTGGAATATCTACAAATCTATCACTTCTGGATACACTGTTGGGCCGTTCTTGGTACCTCAGAATTGAACGAGGAGCAGAATGATCGAATCAGCGACCTTATTGACAAGTTTGGGCTAGATGAGAGCTGTCTCTTTGGAGATCTAAGTTTAGCCGAGCAGAAACTAACACTGCTTCTTTGTGCTGTCGTTCGGAACCCCAGATTCTTCTTCTCGATGAAGCATTCTCTGCCATGGACGAAGAGCTTATCGAGAAGTGTAAAGATTTTGTAGATTTCCTACGACGGCACAGTCATCGCTGTGGGTCATCTACAGAATGACATCCCATTTGTGACAAGTTTATTCAGCTGACGAAAGAAGGATCGATCCAGGGAATGGTCGAATATGAAATGTAGTTACCGTACGCCGATTTGCGGGATTGTTTTGTATGAAGGACAATAACCGTTGCATAAGTCCCAGAAGGACATATTAGAAGTGAATGAGAGCCATAATAGTGACTACAATATTTTCGTTTATAGAGAAAAAAAATGTGTTTATCAACTTCCCTCGGTTCGCCAAACAGAACGATTCGGGATTCTACGACTGAGGGTGGTCGGCAGTCAGAAGCGATAAAAAGAGTGGTTTTTCCAGATACGTTCTCACCTCTCAAATGCCACCTCTCGCCTCGCCTTATTTGTAAATTGAGGTCGGCAAACACCGGCTCTCCTTTGTTGGCAGCGATCACTCCATCTAGTTTAATGACAGGCTCTTCAATCTTGCTCAAACGGTGAGTTTGCCGGTCCCATAAATCCGACTCTTAGAGGCAAGAGAATAAACGTGGCCCTCCCTCAATTTCTCGCCACGTCTTCCAGAGGCCCCCGGTGCAGTGATCCCACTCTTGTCAACGACCGCCACATGTGTGATCCAATCAGGGAACTCGTCCTGGTATCGCAGGCCCAATATCACATGAGGTTTCGGGGACAGGGACTCGAAAAAATTGAGGAAAACTTAGTTCTGCTTTTTGGGTCGAGGCCCAGAAACTGCTCGTCGAGAAGTATAAGTTGAGGCTTAGAGAGTAAAGCAAGAGCTATCCGAGCACGACGGTTCTGGCCATTAGTCGACCCCACAAACCACCGATCCCCGATCCCGTCGAGCATTATCCCTCTAGATATCACAAGGCGGTTTATGTTACACCAAAATGTCGTGCACGGCGAGGTGCCCACTGTAGTTAGCCCACCAATAGTGAAGTTCGCACAGTACGTAGCTTTGCACATACAGCGGTTAGTGGCTAGTGCCTAACCAAAATTTCCAACTTCAAAACTATTTTTGAGAAGCGTACCTATGAATTCTAAACGGCCTTACGCACTGCGTCTAGCTTACGCGTACTCCAACCAAAGACAGAAGTGTTCTGATGTACCTTAGGCGTGTGTTGCACCGCATCATAGTTTCGGTGGGACCTTCCATCCAAGAGACAGTCGCTCCGCTTCGAGGAATGTATCAGAGATACTTAGAGCATACATAAGTTTCTGACGACTTTACATTCTACTTGATATGACCCGAGCGGGTTTGGCAGCGTGTCCATGTAATTCTGTGTTATCTCGCTTTACGGTGCAAAGTCTTGACCTATTGGTTGAGTTTTATTTGAGTTATTTGTGAGGCAAATGGACTCTTGGTCCCAGTTGATTTTGGACGACTTCTGCGAAGCAGAATCTCCCGGCGCAGCCGGAGGCATGGGGCGACCATAGTGAGTGGTTATCTGTTGGCTGCCCCGAACTGCTATTACTTTCAATCCCAAGTATGGCGAAAGGCTCTAAGACTTTGAGACCATGATATAACTGCGATAGTTGAGATTCATGCATTTCCATCTTCGCCAGGGCATGGGCCCCTGCCGAACGCGTTCTGTCGTACGACCACTGTGTCAGAGAGGTGTCTCAGTTTCACGTTTCATCCTATTTCAAACCCAATATATGCCAAATTGATGAACAACGACCATTGTTTACGAAACACCATGGCTGCACACCAGCCTCTCAAACCCTCCTGAGTGGGATGGCTGAAAGACAAAGTTCCCTTGTTTGGTGTGTCGGTGTGGAACGATATTGAGTAGACAGTCAGACTTTCCAGAAGGCATTATGAAGGCATTAAGATCTGGAGGTTGCACACCTGGGGCAGGTTTTGTGAAAGAAGCCAATGCTGGAGTTGCCTAGCTTGGTGGTCTCTGTCATGGCTTCTGGAAAAGAAAAAAAAAAAGAGACAAGAGATGGTTTCTCCATTGAGGTGACCCAATAGTCAATTCTATTGTGACTTTGTCAGTTTGCAATATTGTAACAGTTAATGCCCGGTGTTTGAAACCCTCTGCTTACTTTTGAAAAAAAAAAGGCAAACGAAACAGACGGAAAGAAGGAAACGAAATTTTAGCAGACGTCCTTGGTTTTATTTTGACTTTATGCTGCTTTTTCTTTTAGGCACCAAAAAAATCTAGAGGAAAGCCTGGTATATTTTTTGTTACACGCATTCCCCTCCTCGGCAGGTCTCGTGTACATTTAGATGAAAAGCTCAGAGTCGGCTTTCCAGACACTTAATAATTGCATCACCTGTCCAAATCCCGGAAACATTGAATGTAAACCGTGCCCATCGGGACAATCGTGTTTACTGACAGCTCAATCCTGCGAGCGCTGTGCCCAAGTGACTTGCGTGGATGATTCAGATGTTGGCCCTCTTGGATCAACCGCTAGTACCATCACACCTTCGTCTACCATCACTATGAGCTCGCCTACCTCGTCTCAGCTGTCCTCTAGCGGTGGCTCCATAGGCGAAATGAATGCTGCGGAAAGTTCCACTTCACACCCTTCTTCCTCAGCTATAGGAAAGCATAACAGGGTTCTAGGCATAATACTGGGGATTACTTTCGCCGGTCTGATACTTGGCGGCGTTTTATATTGGTTTTTCTACAAGAGAAATCGAAAAAGGCACCCTCGGTTGGATATCGAGGGTTCATACACGGATGCTTATGCAGCTCGGGAAAAGGTAGATTCGACCAACTACAAATCTCTAGGCCCTCGCAAGCCTGAGCAGTCTCCTATGACTTCATTTGAGCCTACTGTGCAGTACGATGCGACAAAAACACAGACTGGAACTGGAACGACGGCCCAAGTAACCAGCAGTGATCAGAACCGCACGGCATCTACTGCTAAGTTTATTAATTATCCAGCTATCGATACAACTGGAATACGGCGCTCTCAACACTTTAGAAGCAGGATACGCCAACGAACGTCAGCCTTGCTACCGAATCGTCTCTCGCGTGGTCCTGATAAGCTTACAGGAATTCGATACAGTAGCACTATTGATCTGAACCCCGGGACCACAGCCGAGTCCCGACAGCGTCGAAAATCAAGTAATATAACTCTTCTTCAGAAGAAATGGGCCAACATTTCACGAGGTCGAAAATCAGAAACTCCCAATGAATCGCAGACTCCGACTGTGCACAACCAGCCTCCCCAACTGCCGAGCCTTAGTAGCCTTGGACCAGATTCTTCCTGGTCGATATCTAGTAGGCAGCCTGGTGAGCATGCAAGAAATGGCTCGAGATCGAGACGGCACTATCTCAGCGACGGTCAGCTATCAATTCTTTCAGCTGCGGGGATCCAGAGACCTCCATCGCGATTGTCAAAAATCTCACGAGCTTCGCGAAGGCCGTCCCCTCTTTCAAGATTTAGGCATTTTGAAGAGGCCATGCAATCTGAGCTCCCACCTTCTCGAATGTCTGCATACAGTCGGATCTTGAGTAATACTGAACAGCAGAGAGGTGAAAGGAAAACAGTCCACGCACCCATTTCGCGCAAACAGGACTCGTACTTTGACAAAAGCCCCAGCCGCCTAGCTCGTTCTCAAAGCTCATACATCCCCATTGGCATTGGATTTGATCCAAGTGCACACTCAGAAAACTCGCCACTACCAGTTACGACAATTGATCGCAAGGAAACACCCGCCATGGAGCAACGACCAGAGCCAATATTGGAAACAGAAACTGGGAATCATGGGTCTGACAGTGAAGCTGAAGACATGGTGCTGCCGAGAAGAGATCTGAGTACCATGTCATGGGATGCGACACGAATAAGCAAGCAACCTGCTGGTCGTCGAAGGTTTTCACAGGACAAGAGACATTCGAAACGGGCGTCACTGCAGAGGATGTGGGCCAGTGCGACAGAATTGCGAGAAGAGGAAGAAGATGATTTGGTCGATTCTAGTATTATTAGAAGTGGTGACATGTCAAATGTGGAACAGAATTATATGATGCAACTGATGAAGCCAAAAGGGCTGCCGGATTTCGGGAATGCGTCTCCACCACGTCGTCTTTCTCAGATTATTACCGCTCATGATGATGGCGAGTCTTCTGACCGATCTGTTATATCGTATCTGCCATTTGCAGGATCGAAATTGTCAGTAGATGACCGACGATTTTCGCAAATGTCGATGCAAATTCCAAATGAGCCAAGCCCGCGACGGAATCCCAAACAGGTCCTGTCTCAGATTTCTCGCGTATCATCTCCCGGATCGATGCTCCCACCAAAAGTTCCGCCCAAGGAAGGCACCAGCACCAGTCCGGGGTTTCCAGGGTTTGAGACCGTTCGACCGCTAGTGATTTCAAAGCCTCGTTTGCACGATCACCAAGAGAGTGAAGACTCGGAGCCCAACATCATCGGACAGGACATTTTTGTTGTTTATGAAAACCAAGATATATCACTAATGACCCCTAGATAAAAAATAGTTTTACTAGTTGAGCTTCTCCACTTGCCTCCGTCGGCCCCTCCTCCCTGGGAGGCAAGTGAGGATCTTTTTTTTAAAACACTTTTTCTTTCTTTAAAGTACAACTAGAGAAACTAGAGATAAATGCCTTTTTTTATATATATATGCCGCATTTCTACTGGCCCACGATTGGCCGTCTCTCTACCTCGTACTGGAAATCAAAATAGGGCTTTTCAAAATGATGAACTCGGATATAACCATCCTCTGCACCACTAGCATACGAGGTTCCCTTGGGGTGAACTTTCAGGGTGTTGATAGGACCAAAGTGGCCTTTCACACGACCAATCTCGTCCTCAAACACTTTGTGGAAAAATCTGCTCTCAAACCTACCCTCTCGCGAAGCAGTTGTAGTGACATCCTTGGCATCCTGACCACCACCAAGAATGACAAAGTCTTTGACAGGAGTAATGGTGGCAGAGTTCATCGGGGTCTCAGTTACATACGTCTTCAGCACCTCGAGGTCGTCTACGCTTATCAACTTGGCCGTCTTGTCTTTTGATGAGGTGACAAAATATGTTTTATCGGGAGAGGTCTGGAGATCGGTGATGGTAGCCTCGTGGGCTGCCCGGTTCATGAGCAGTTCGCCGGTCTCGGCATCGTACTTGGAGACAGACCCGTTGGCATGGCCGGTCACTATGCTCTTGCCATCATAGGTCCAGGCAGCAAATGTGACTTTTGATTCTCCCTGCGGATTTGAAATCACCAGGCGGGGCTCGACCGACTGAGCTTCAGCCTGGACATCGACGTTGAGAGGGAAGATGGTAACTGAGCCTCGCTGACCCATATGTTCTTCAGTGACCGCGAAAAACGACGTGCCATCGGGACTAATCTCGACAAGTCTGGCGGTGGCCTTGGTTTCCCACGTGAAAATACATTGCCCGTTTTGAACGTTCCACAGTTTGATAGAGTTATCAGCAGCTCCGGTGACGCATACAGTAGAGGTTGGGTCGACGTCAATGGAGTACAGGGCTCCTGCATGGCCCGACAACGTTCCTAGACGTTCGCCATTGTGTGAAAACCAAACAGAGGCGCTTTGTTAGTTTGTTATCTTCTCTAACTTTTGAAAAAAACCTCCTCCATCTCTTTGTTAAACACTTACACTTGATCTCTTGCGGTAGAGAAAAGGAGATCTCCTTCGCGGTTGTATTTTAACTGAGTCAGAGGACGTTCGTGTCCTTTACTTGTTAGTTCTTTTTCTTACTTTTCGCACATTGTAACCGTTCCTGTCCCCTGTTGCAAACATACATAATAATAGGCCTCATTACGCGGTTAATAACTGACTTCGTCACTTGGTGATGAAAAAGCTGTGGTCTTGTGGGAATTTTTCATCTGCGTATTTTCAAGACTGCAAAAAGAGAGTGTGGTGCATAACGGTTGTTACTAACAGTATGTTTGAGAGGGAGGAGGTGATCTCCTAAGCTTAAGCTTGCTATGCAGTCTTAAATATGAACGTCCTCCTCTTACTTTGCTTAATCCCAAGTAACTAAATACCCTTATAAAGAGTGGATAAAAAGTGTTATTTATTTATTGATTTATTTATAGTTTATATTTCTGACATCACGGTTCAAGAAGAAGCGAATTGGCACACCTTGAACCTCGTACCTTAAAAAAAGAACCTTCAAAAGATACAGCAATGATACCAGAGTATTTAGAGAAGAGAAAAAAAAGCTATATAAGAAGTTGCAGACCCCTTGAAGAGACTAGCAGACATGCTCAACCTCAGCTACAGGTCCAGGCTGGCCTAAATCCAACTTCAGCAATCTGTCAAACATCTCGAGCAGCATAGTAAAGCAGACCCCAGTAATCGCAGCATCATATCTTCCTTTCGACAACTCATCACGCACAAAAGCATGCTGAGCACCTGCAATCTCATAGAAAGAAAAGTTGACCTTGTGATCCCGTAGATTCTTGCGAATCACGTCCCGTCCTTCAGGAGGGACATGAGAGTCCAGAGTTCCAAATATAGTGAGGATCTCTCCCTTGATCTCTCCGGTTCTGCTCAAAGAGTGCAATTTGCTGTCGCTGGTTTTCCCAAGAGAATTCGAGTGGATGTCAGTGCCAAAAAAAGTCACGGTGGCCAGGACTCGGGGATCAAACGCAGTTCGATACGCAACGTGCCCTCCTAGACACATTCCAGTGGCTCCGAACCTACCATTGCAAGTCTCCAGACTAGCCAATAGGTCAATGGTCAGCTTGATGTCTTCATCATACGATTCCAGCGGCTTTTCTACCTTGTACTTGTTGCCCAAATCTGTCCCTTCATTGTCATAGGCCAAAGGTTCAGGTCCAACAAAGTTGTGGTAAAGAGAAGGAGCTGCCACGATGTAGCCATGACTGGCAATCTGCTTGGCAAATCTAGACACAGGTCCTAATGTGAGTGAGGGAAGGGAATTTCGACCTCAGATGAGGGTTCAGCATTTCAAACATACCAGTAACTTGTTAGCTTAGGGATTATTGGACGCAAAAACACCTTGAATTTTTCACTCACCTTGATAGATCTCGGAATTCACTACCACACCTGGAAACTTGGCGTGCGGGTATCCGGGAACCTTTGGATGATAGATAAACACCCGTAGGGTTGTTCCATACGATGTCTTAACGTCTTTGTAGGTCTCGTCGATTAACATGGCGTGATGTGGGGAAGTTGTAACATTACGAACATCATGCGGAAGTGGACGACTAGTTAGGCTCTCTCGTAAACCCACCCCCCACCAGAACCAATCTCCACGGACTGGCCCCGCCGGATAAATGCACCGATCTAGAAAATGGAATGAATTGTACAAAAAAGCAGACAATTTTAAAAGACTATTCTAAGCTTCTACTCAGCAATATTTAAAGCATCGCGAACGAATGCCTTTTCCTCAGCCAGATGGACATTCTTGAAACCAGTGGAAACACTGGCACTCGGTTTCCGGCCAGCATATCTGACCTTCAAGTCCTTGTACTTGTCGGTTTTGGCCAAAGTGGTGAGCAGTCGAGGAATGACAAAGGAGTGACCTCCGTTGTTCATGGGTTCTTCCTGGCACCATACTACTTCTTCCAAGTTGGGATAGCTGTTGAGAATGTCTCTGATCGGTGCAAACGGGAAGGGATGGAACTGTTCGACTCGGACAACGGCTGAGTCCTTTACGTTGTTCTCGGTTCGGCCCTTGAACAGGGCAGCAAATACCTGACCAGTACACAAAATGACTCGCTTGGTATTCTCCTTGCTGTCGATGCTCTTGCCGTGCTCGGGATCTTCAATTACCCACTGGAAGTGCGAGTCTCCAGTGAAATCAGAAATCGAAGATCGGGCCAGAGGGTGTCGAAGCAGCGACTTGCTGAAAAGCAAGATCAGAGGCTTTCGGAATGCTCGGTGCTGCTGTCGTCTCAGCAGATGGAACAGGTTGGCCGGGGTGGTGGGGTAAGCGACTTGGATGTTGGCATCCTGGTGCTGACGGTGGAGTTTGTCTTCCGAGGGGAATATGTTAGGGTGCTCATTACACAGCTCCAAGTATCGCTCAATACGCGCAGAGGAGTGCTCGGGACCCTGTCCGTCAAATCCGTGAGGCAAAGAAAGAACAAGGCCGCTTCGCTGAGACCATTTAGCCTCGGCAGAAGCAATGAACTGGTCGATGATGACCTGAGCGGTGTTGGCAAAATCTCCAAACTGAGCCTCCCAGATAACCAGGGCATCAGGCGAGGTCAACGAGTATCCGTATTCGAAACCCATGACACCATACTCAGACAAGGATGAGTTAGAGATGACAAATTTCTCAGGATCGTCGGTCACATGTTTCAGAGGAGTGTAGGTGCTTTCGCTCTCTTGGTCGTGGAGAACAGCGTGTCGCTGGGAGAAAGTACCTCGCTCAACATCCTCTCCAGAAACTCGAACGTGGTAACCTTCCTTGACCAAAGCACCAAACGCAATAGCTTCGGCAGTGGACCAATCAATGTTGGCGCCATCCTCGACGGTCTTGAGACGAGACTTCAAAATACGTTGCAGATTCTTGTGGACCTTGAAGTCCTCAGGATAGGTGGAAATAGTTCTCCCAACCGCCTTGAAGGTCTCCTCGTCAATCGAGGTAGGGAGATGGGGCAGGATCTCAGTAGCAAGCTCTTTGGGGGTCTTGAACCCTTCCCATGCAGACGACAACCATTCACGCGACGTGGGCTCGTAGTCTTTCGACCGGTCAAAAGAGTCCTGCAGTAGCTGCCAAACCCATTTTTTGTGTTCCTCGATGTCCTCTTTGCTGAAAGTCCCTTCCTCGATCAGCTTCTTAACGTAGTAGTCCAAAGAAGTTTTCTTTTGGGAGATTCGCTGGTACATGAGCGGCTGGGTGAAGCTGGGCTGGTCGGTCTCGTTGTGACCGTACTTTCGGTAGCAAACAATGTCGATGATGACGTCGGTCTTGAACTCGGCTCGCCAGTCAGCGGCCAGGTTGAAGATAAATGTCAGAGCCTCGATGTCGTCACCGTTGACGTGGAATATGGGAGCGTCAATGGACTTGGCCAGATCAGACGGGTAAGGCGTGGATCGCGCAAATCGAGGGTCGGTGGTGAAACCAATCTGGTTGTTGATGATAATGTGAACAGTACCACCCGTACTGTAGGCAGGCAGGGAGTGGAATCCAATGGTTTCGTACACCACACCCTGACCTGCAAAAGCAGCATCTCCGTGCAGTAGGACTCCCATGGCCTTGTCAAATTTATTTTCGTCTCCCTTGTAGTGTGCCAGAGCCCGCGTTTTACCGAGGACCACGGGGTCCTCTGCCTCGAGATGCGAGGGGTTAGCAACCAAGGACAGATTGACCTTCTTACCAGACGGGGTTGGTCGCTGGTAGTTCATACCCAAATGGTACTTGACGTCTCCCGAACCCTCGTCGAGGTCAGCTGAGCCGCTGAACTCGGAGAAGATACTCTCATTGGGCTTTCGCACCACGTTGGACAACATATTGAGACGACCTCGGTGAGGCATTCCAATGACGATGTCCTCGACGCCAAAGTCGACAGATCGATCAATGAGGGTCTTCATACCGGGAATCATGGATTCGGCACCCTCTAGACCAAATCGCTTGTCGTTGGGGAACTTGGAGGACATGAAGGCCTCGAAGTTGGTGGACCAGATCAGACGGTCGAGGATTCGTCGCTTCTCGTCTGTCGAGTAATTGTAAGGAACCGGAACTTCTACTCGCTCTCGGATCCAGTCGCACTGCTCTCTGCTGGGGATGTGAATGTACTCCACACCGTACGAACCGCAATACAGCCGCTCGCAAGCCTCAATGATGTCCCGCAGCTTCTTTTTGCTCTCTCCGTGGCTGGCAAAATGAGGCAAGATACCGGGACCAAGGGTGATTTCAGAGTCCAGGTCCTTTTCGGTGAAACCGTAGTGCTCGAGAGTCAACTCTTTAGGTCGCGGTGCGTTCGAGTACCCAAAGTTGATTTCCAGAGGATCAATTTTGGCGTACGAGTGTCCTCTCACCTGGTAAGCTCGGACCAGTAGCTGGACCTTCAAGTGGTTGAGAACGTTTCCGGTTGCGCCAGACCCACCAGACGGAACAACACTAGCTACGCCTCCTGAGGGAGTGGGTACGATACTCGGGGGAGCAGTAAACGAATCGGCTGACGATTTACCCGAGTCGATGTTTTTGAAGTAGGACTGCCATGATATATGGACACTACTGGGGTCTTCTTTCCAGGCCGAGTACATCTCATCAATGTAGTTAGCATTGTTGGACTGAAGAAAGACGTCATCAGACTGGTTAGTAATTTGTTCAGAACACGCACAACTCCGCGAAGCGGAAAGCGTAGACACTCGAAAACAACTCTAAGCGAAGAAACCTTTCCGTTAATTAGGTCCGGACACAGCAATCGAACGCAGACGCCGCGGAAAAAATCCTCGACATAGCCACATATTCAGTGATTGCTACACGCGCTGCCGTAGCGTAAATGACTTCCGCACTGGTCCTGGCTTCGTGGTGGGATATCCGAACATCCGGCATAAAGGATCAGTTGCTCTCTCCTAAAGTTTCTCGAACGTCTGAGGCCACAGGGCACGTAATGAAAAAAGTAAATGATGCACTCAGCACTCGCTATACTCCACAAGATCGCCCACTTACCGAATAGCTTCGAAGACTGACGACTCTAGAGGTCCTGAAGGATCTCAGGGCCCTCGATGAACGCCTGAGTGAATTTCGCAACATTGTTTTTATAGGCGAACGAACCTATCTTTTCAAGGAAATGCAACTAGAAATAGATCGAGCAGAACGAGGTACGTCTAAAAACAATCGTAATAAAACCTCTTTTCGTTTCAACCTAGCGTGTATTCCACGTTTGATGGTTTTCAATTGGGTTTCACTGGTTGCGCAGTGCTTTCTTATATTTTGAAGGTTTGGGATTGGTACAAAAAAAACCCATGCGGCAGCGGCTCCGACTCGCATCGGGAAGGGCCCCATTGGCTGTTGTAAGTAAGGGGGGATCCTTAGGGGGGCGCGTATATGCATACTCCTTACATGACGATGAGTTGGTGATAAAATTGAAGGGAGCCTTAAATGAGAGTTAGAGACAAGAAAAGTAGCCAGCTAAACTCAAATGGAGCTCGACAAATCTATTAATTCTTCTAACAGCAACAGCCATTTGTGATTCGAAAATTCCGGTTCCGCGCATGCCCCTATATCCACTGACCCTAGGAAACACGTGATCCGGAGGATCGCCCCGGGTGAGGGGATTCCATCTCATCACGTGTTCGCCCCGCCGCAGGGACGGATGGTTCCGCTTTGCAGAATCATGTGGTTCAGGGTCACAATATAGTCACAATATCGTCACAATAGTCACAATAGTCACAATATACACTCCATTTTCACGAGTATGTTCCAAATTCACGCTCTTGTTTCCCGCAAAGCGGGAGCAACCCTCGCCAGGAGGGGCCTCGCCGGAGGCGAGCCGCAGATCCTCGAGCAACAGATCCTCGCTCGAAGGTGCTCGAAGCAGAAAGTTTCAGTGTGGTGGTGCCGATAACAGTGTGTTGTGCAGAATCTGTCACAGGTTTTTGCCTCACATTTTTGGAGACACTGTGACATCTTTAGATATACCGTAATAAAAATATACTAGCATACAATGTCCGACGACTCTAGTGAGGTTCTGCACCCCAGCTTACAAAATATAATAGACCAGAAGTCCCTGCGGTGGATATTCGTAGGCGGGAAAGGTGGAGTGGGCAAAACTACGACGTCGTGTTCGCTGGCAGTCCAGCTAGCGAGGGCCAGAGAGAATGTTCTTTTGATTTCCACAGACCCGGCACACAACCTGAGTGATGCCTTTGGCCAGAAGTTTGGCAAGGATGCAAGGCCGGTCAATGGGATTGAAAACCTGCATGCTATGGAAATTGACCCCAGCGGCAGCATCCAGGAGTTTCTCGACCAGCAGGGCAACTCGGGTGTGTCCAATATGATGCAGGATATTGCCTTCAGTATCCCCGGTGTCGACGAAGCTCTGTCCTTTGCTGAGGTCATGAAGCAGGTCAAGAGCCAGTCGTATTCGGTCATAGTGTTTGACACGGCGCCCACAGGCCACACTCTGCGGTTCCTACAGTTCCCCACCATTCTCGAAAAGGCGTTGGGCAAGCTGGCCGAGGTGTCCGGCAGGTTTGGGCCTATGCTCAACTCTCTGATGGGCCAGACTGGCCAGAATGCAGACGACATGTTTTCCAAGCTCGAGTCGACACGCGAGACTATCAAAGAGGTCAACTCTCAGTTCCAGAACCCCGACATGACGACTTTTGTGTGTGTGTGTATCGCCGAGTTTCTCTCACTGTACGAGACAGAGCGTATGGTGCAGGAGCTCACGTCGTACAACATCGACACCCATTGCATTGTGGTCAACCAGCTCCTCTTCCCTAAAAAAGACAATAACTGCGAGCAGTGCAACGCCAGGTACAAGATGCAGCAAAAGTACCTCGAACAGATCCTCGAGCTGTACGAGGATTTCCACGTTGTGAAGTTGCCCCAGCTGACCAACGAGGTGCGCGGTGTGGAAAGCTTGCAGGAGTTTTCCGACATGCTGATCCATCCTTTCCATCCTCAGCAGTGATACTGGTGCTTTCACTACCTCACGCTCGCCTTCGGCGGGACCACTCCGTGGAGGTTGTTCTGCTTTCTTTCCAAGCTGCAGACAGTTTACCGGGAGGCCGCAATGTTTCAAGTGGCAGCTACACGCCGTATAAAGTTACAATGACATAGTTAACTAATTCATCGAGAAAGCAGCAGAACCACATATGTACTAACTTTGTTATCATCACGAACAAAAATATAGAATTATGTATATGTACCATTCAATGCTGTGTGAAAGACTGTAATATCCTATCCAAGACCACGCAGTTTCTGCGAAGCAGAATCAACCTCCACGGAGTGGTCCCGCCGAAGGCGAGTACCGGCTATAAGATCACAAAAGCCGCATGCGTCCCCCCTGAATCGTCTCATCCGCAGACTTAATGTTTTGGTATTCGTAGAAACCGAGATGCTGACCGTCCCTGCCAGAAAGATTTATATTTCAGTAGATGATAATGAACTAGTATGTGCGAATGGTTTGTTTTATACTTTCGTAACTAACCAGATCCTCCAAACTAAGGGTCAAACCCACACTTTGAGCTTTGTAGACCACAGCCTGCAGCCGGTAACGGACCGTAAGTTATCTGAAACCAGACTTGTGAGCTACGGGATTATAGGACAACTAAACTACGACAGCGGATTCTTGATTGCTATAACAAAAAGACAGTTGGAAGCTGCTATACACGGCAAGAATGTCTATAGGATACAGGATGTCGCAGTTATTCCTCTGACACGAGACGGTGCATTAAAGGCTATAGCTTCAGCTAGTTCAGCCACAGAGCAACCTGCGGCAGAATCTGAATCTGAAGAAGACAGCATAAATCTAGACAGCGAAATATCTCACGAGATTGAATCTTATTTGACCGACCCTGAAGTAGAGGAGAGAACGATGGCCGAATCTGTTAAATCATCGAGAACCAGTATAATAGAAGAGGTACTGCTGCGCCAACCGCCGTCAAAGGGCTGGAAACGATGGTTTTCGCGCCGTAAGTCGGCCCAAGATCAATCCCAAATCCCGACAATGCCTGACTACTTAGAAGAACAAGGAGATATCAGGTCGGACATTGAGTCCAAGTTGATTAGGGAACTGAAGGGCCTCTTCAGTCGCAAGGCTTGCTACTTTTCCTACGAGTATGATTTGACCAATTCGCTACTACGCGATCCCTTGTACCCGCCTTTTCAGGACATTCGACGAAATTTCGTCTACAACAAGCATATAAGCTCAGGTTTTGCTGGCACAGTGCTTCAGCTTCCTATTTTACAGGGTTACTTTGAGCATTTCCACTTTCAAGTACATTCTGCTAACGACGTGGACAACGCATCAGATAGTACGAGACTCGAGGATGGCCCTTTAAAGAAAGGCCAAGAGGCTCCCCTGACGGATATTCAAGAAAAGAAAGAGTCGAATATTGAAGACGACGACTGCGACGAGGTGGTAGAAAAGACCCCTGGTCCGGAAGAAGACCCCGCACACAGCGCGTCTCTGTACATTATCTCGCGTCGCAGTACGAAGCGACCTGGGGTCAGATATATGCGTCGAGGAATTGACTCAGACGGTTACTGCGCCAACTGGGTAGAAACCGAACAAATTCTAGCCCACCAAAAGAGTCAGAGTGGATATGCACAGGTCAGAGGTTCGATGCCAATTTACTTCACGCAGTCTCCCTACAGGCTGACCCCTACGCCGAGGCTGGTTAAATCAGAGGAGGAAAATTTCAAAGTTCTCGATACTCATTTTACCAGACTTCTAAGCTATTACGGTCAAGTAGCCTGCGTGAGTTTGGTGGAAAAGATTCCCAGTAAAGAAGCAGCAGTCGGATCGATGTACGAGCGACTGGCTCAGCGAAGAAAGGTGCCGATAGAGTGGTTTGATTTTCACCGCGAGTGTAAAGGAATGCAGTTCGAGTTGGTCAAGGGCCTCTTTGAAACGCAAATCGGACAAAAGATGGCGGATTTTGGATACTCTGACAGGGCTAGTAATTCAAGTCAGTCTGGCATTCTACGGACAAACTGCATCGATTGCTTGGATAGGACAAATGTTATACAAGCGACATGCGCAAGGAGAATATTGGACGAGCAACTCAATCTGTGGCGCTACGTGATTTCAGATCCAAAGAAGTTTGATATCCAATTCAACAGTCTTTGGGCAAACAATGGCGATGCAGTTTCCAACCAATACTCCAATACTAATGCCCTGAAGGGTGATTTTACACGAACGCGGCAAAGAAACTATAGGGGCGTTCTCACAGATGCCTTTCTCACCCTGTCTAGATTTTATTACGGAGTGGTATCTGACTTTTTCACCCAGGCAGTCATTGACTACATCCTCGGGGTCGCTGGAGAAGACTGCTTTGATCTGTTTGAGCAAGAGCTGCAGGTGTCTGATCCAGCCCTCGAGATCGCATCTTTACGTCAAAATGCCATTGAGATCACTCAGAGCATTGTACTTGCGTCGGATCACGAAAAAGTCCTCGGGGCATGGTGGCTACAGACACCTGTCAAACCTAACACTGTGCGACGGGCCCGCATGAAAGACTGTGTAGTGCTGGTGAGCGATGCAGCCTTGTATGTTTGCGATTTTGATCTTGTTTCAGAGAAAGTGACAGACTACAGAAGAATTCCGGGCGATGCCATACTAGGAATTCAAGTCGGAGAATATTTCGGAGAAATCCTTTCTAAACTGACTCGCTCCCCAGATAAAAACCAAGGTATAGCACTGAAGTTCAGTCCCCGAGGAACTACAAGAGCTGCTTCCAAGAAAGAAGAAGAAACCAAGGATTTAATTAATTTGGCACTAAAAGTCCCGCTGCAACACCGTGTTGATATTGCTGAGCTTTTAACATCTCTTCGGACATTATGTCCTGAAGTCGAATTCGAAGAGAAACCGATTGTAACTTTGGACGAAGCTATATCTGACACTCGAGTATGGGATGCACTTGAGTATCGGTTCAAAAAGGCTATCTGGGCTTAGCAGGGCAATATTTTTGGGCATTTGAGTATTTTGGGGTTTTAGACAATACTTTGGGTACTGGTACATTACTTAATCTTAATTTCTAATTTTCAATATGATGAGTCTCGGCGAAGCAGAACAATCCTCCACGGAGTGGTCCCACCGAAGGCAAGCTTCAATAACGTGGTCGCCAAGCTCGCATTCTGTAGAAAGACGGTATGCTGCTGTTGAAACATGAGCGGGACCACTCCGTGGAGGATTATTCTGCTTCGCAGAATCACCCAAATTCGCTGATTGATTGATATTCCTGAAGAAGAAAAAGCTTTGACCCAGAATAGCAATTCACGTAACCTCATTCAGTAACAGTTCAGTGTGGTATACGTTAAAGCCTAAAGTTCATTTAGAGGATACGGTACTCTCAAGTTACGTACCCCAGTTTTAATCGTAGTACCACATTAACAGCGCCTTAAACCGCTCGACATAGGCGTTAGCTATAAGTATGTCGGAACTCGCTGTAAAAATTGGCGCTAGCTGTGTAAGTGGATCTCAACGGCGCCAGTCTGTGCATGCCTTCCATTCACGACGAACTATATTGCGTTCATGCCATAATTGTTGTTCATTGTGCAATGTTCAACAAACAGAGATCCTAGTATTTCTAAGTATAGTCTGTCTAAAGGAACCTTTGTCGGATAATTTTCCCGACAGTAGAAAAGACGTTAGTAGAAATACTAATGTTATTGTCAACGAGCAGTAGATCTCAATATCAATCGACAGATCTGCCTGATCTTCATGCATGAGCCCCAGGTCAGCCACATCGGATTCATTCCGGGCGAATGTTCATTTCAAAGTACTTCAACTTCTATTCACAGCCTATAGCTCTTATTTTCACCAATCAATGCGAGAGATGCTCTGAAAATGCTTGGTAGACGGTCAATTCCGGGCCAAGTGGATCCTCTGATAGTCATTGATAGGCTGAACTTGTATGGTCGCGCCAAGTAAGTATCGTCAGAACTCGTATTTACGAGTAATCGGATATGGTAACCGTTCTAAGACGGCTCAAGGCCCCTTTCGACAAATGTGAAGTGATGCGGATTATCTGATCCTCGCATGATAATCAGATTAGATATTTAAAGCTGTCCTCCTTCCGTTTAGAGAGAATTTCCAGTTGTGACAAAAATGGCTTTCATAGGGCTGAAAATTCGAGAAGCGATTTGGGATACCTTAGCGAAACCCAAAAGTGAAAGGAAGTTTGTTCGCAAGCTCGATTTCTTTCTTCTGACTTACTGCTGTATGGCTCAGTTTTTGAAGTACTTGGACAACACCAACATCAGAAACGCCTATGTGTCAGGCATGCAACAGGACCTACATTTCCATGGTACGCAGTACAACTGGCTTACTACTTGGTTTTCAATTGGATTTATTATTGGACACATATTTTGCCTTTTTGTTATCCACAAAGTGCGCATCTCTTTGTGGCTACCTACATCGGAACTTCTATGGGCTGCTTTCCTCATGGGGATGGCTGGAGCCAAGAACGTTCGGACACTCTACGCTATGCGATTCTTCATTGGAGTCTTCGACGCTGGGCTGTATCCTGGTGTAATCATACTGATGTCTAATTGGTATAGACCTGAGGAAATCACAAAAAGAGCCTGCATCTATCAGGTATGCAACGCAGCTGCTCAAATGTTTGGTAGCTATCTGGAGACAGCTCTTCATCACAATCTGAATGGAAAAGGCGGACTGCAGTCTTGGCAATGGCTTTTCCTCATAGATGGGCTAATTACAGTTCCGTTTGCTCTGTACGGGTATTTTGCTCTCCCTGATACTCCTGAAACCAGCCGGGCTTACTGGCTCAATGAGACAGACCTCGATATCGCAAAGGCCAGATTGGAGTCTATCTCTTCAAAGAGATCCCCTTCCTCTTCATCATCGAAAATACCTTATTACCAAATGGTAATCAAGTGTTTTTCAGACTGGCCAGTGTATGCTTTTTCAGTTGTATTCATATCACACACTGTTGCTAATCAACTGACAACCTATTTCAACCTTTGGCTCCAGTCTCAGAATTTTTCAGTTTCCCAGCTTAACAACATTCCTACCGGTGGGTACGCGATTCAAGTGGTCACCACTCTTTTATGGGCTTGGATAGCAGATATACTGAGGATTCGCTGGCCGTCAATTCTTATTGGAAGCGGCGTTGCAATTATCGGAGCCATAATTTTATCAGTACAACCAGATAATCAAAGTGCGTTGTTTGCAGGATGGTTTCTACTTTTCTTTGAATCCGGAACTGATGCTGTGTTTTTAGTATGGATAAGCGATATGTTCCGCAACGCTCCCCGACTCAAAGCACTCAATATCGTTGTCGTGCAAACAGCTGCATTGGTAATCAACGCGTGGTTCCCTCTATTGGCATATCCAGCAGATCAAGCTCCCCACTATAAGGTTGGTTATTTTCTTGCACTGGGATTTTACTGTTTGGAGTTTGGCCTGACAATAGGAATTGTTCAGATGGAGAAATTCACAAAGAAACGGCCACAACTCGAACCTTCACAAGAGAGCTTCTCAGACGACGAGCCGACTTCAATTGAGCCATCTGTCCAAATGGACGATGCGAGTACTCCAACGAAGGAACTGGGAGTGGTAGAGAAAGAGTTATGATTCGAATATGTTGCTTGTATGGAGTTAAACAAATTAGCTCGAATTGTTTTTTGCTTTAATTGTTTAGTTGGAAGTGTTTAACTTAAAAGTGTTTATAGCTTGAAGTGTACTGTATTTGATTATAGGACCGGGCCCTGGCAGATGAGTTTCATAGTGTAATATATACTGTTATCGAAGGGACAAACTGCCTTTTACGAACTAAACCTTCTACACTTAACGGGTTACTAACTCAGACCCATAATTATTACCCCACAGCTTATTTTCATGGTTCAACTGTATTTGGCATTTTATTACCCGGAGGCTAACACTTCAACCGTTAAGACGTCAGTATTGCGTGCTCGTCCAAGCGGCCTATATCGGCTAACACAGACTCAGACATAGTTTTAAGTATAAACTTCTCATGGTGGTGATTTGAAAGATGCCAGCAGCAGACCGTAAGGTGTTTTTGCGCAAGGGAGACAAAATATTTAAGGTTCAGCCTGCCCGAAACCGCAGAGTCCTAGCATGCAGACACTGCCATGGACGCAAAATCAAATGCTCTCAGACCCATCCGGTTTGCTCCAATTGTTCGAAAGCAGGGCTTCAGTGTGAATACTTCGAAAACAGGCCCACCCCTATTGTCAGTGCAGGGCCCTCACCTCCGCACAGTTCGGCATCAGAGAGCTTCTCGCCGGACAATACGTCGCCAGCATCGATTTCCTCTTTCGACGTCTTCTCGCAAGGAGGAGGAGGGGAGATAGCGGGATGTACAAAGGACGGAGACTCGATCTCAGAAAAGTCATATTCTGGTGGACAGGCCAATGGAGTAGAGTTCACGGTAGATACAGTTGGGCCATATCAGACGGCCCAGCAGGCGTGCTGGCCGTTTCGTCAACATGACAAAAACCGGCCTGGCCAATCTAATTGGTTAGAGCAGGAGCTAACAAAGCCTTTTGAGGCATACAGGCCGTCATCAACGTTCACTACAATTCTTAGCAATGCGCAATTCCAACCATCAGTAGAGAGCGACTCGCTGCCTGTAGATGGCGGATCATCATACGAAGTTGATTCAAACGACTTTTCATCGCCGAGACAGTTCGATAATTCTGAAGATAAATCAGCTCGATCTATTGGATCAGGTTCTTCTTCGTCTCTGAGTCCTGGTTCGCCTGGTTTGTCAGATTTCACGCCTACCCAAGACAACTCATTTGTTGAATGTTTACCCAGCTTGCCAGTGAGCCGAAGGTTGCTGGCCAGATTCGCATCCTCTGTTCATCCGATCATTCCGATATTGGACATTTCTGAGCTGGTTGCTAAGTCCGAGTCGCTTCATGAAGATGTTAAAACAGGACGCGGTCCAGATATGTCCTTTATACCGCTGTATTTTGGAGTGCTATATGCCGCATCGGTTTCCTTCTACGAGGAGAGAAACGTCACAGACGCAGATCCACAAGAGATGGCACAGTTGAAAACGGACATACACCGTTTTGTAGGTGCAGCAGAAGTTTGCTTGTCAATGATTCATTTCCCTCGAAAACCTTCATTATTAGGTTGTACCATAGGCATAATTCTCTACTCTGTATGTCGAAATGACTGCAGGACCGAAGACAGTGCGGGGTTGGCTGTTTTAATTCGAACGGCTCAGCTGATGGGACTGCACAAAGAGCAGCCGCCTATTGATCATGAGGAGCCTGAGATACAGGAGAGGTGTATGCTATGGTGGTACTTGGTATATCTGGATGCCGTCAGTGCGCTATCATCTGGTCTACCACCATTGATTCAGGCCGAAGAATTCACTACACCATTCCCGAGTTATCGAGGAGATGAGAGCGACCAATATATTATGTTTGCAATTGCACGATTTGAATGGGCTCAGCTGACAGCCAAGATCATGAGAGCCTTGCACAGACACACCATACATACTATGAATGATATTTTACGGAATGAGATTAAGAACTTCTCTCGGACGATGGGTTTGTGCATTCTGAATTTCAAATCTACGGCCCGAAGTTCGCCTTTCTCCAGGTGGGCTGCAAGTTACATGTCTACGCTCGATTGCAGGCTATCCATTGTACTTGACAGAGAAATAATTTTGCGTCGCTCACACCAGCCCTCAAATACATCATCAGTACCTGATAGGATGCCTGTTCTTACTGACTTTCAAGATAAGGCTACGATTAAGAATGCAGTTCGCTTCCTCGAAAATTTCAGGGCGTACGCCGATATCGATTATTATGCAGCCTTTGTTTGGGAAGTGCGGAAATTCCAACCTCTACAAGCAATACTGATTCTCCTTGGTGCATATGCACTGGAACCAGAGGTCGAGGTGGGACAATCTTTGAAATCAACGTTTGACAGGGTCGGATATTTAGGGAAGAAGACGACAAGATTATGTATGAAGCGATGGGAATCCATAGGCCAGCTCTGGGACTCAGTGTCCAAGAACCGGTTTCCGGACAAGGACTTGACGCCAGATAGCACAGCTACGGTGGAGTTTGATGTTGAGCAGTTCCAGGACTGGGTTCAACAAAGTATGGATTTACAGCTTTGGGATCCCGTATCTGGACACTACGTTGCATGATCAAATTGGTTATTACCATCTGGAAAATATTCTATTTATTTATTTTGAAGAAGTCAACATAACATAACCAGCGGAGCCTTTTCGCCACGTACGGTGACCTAGATCTGTTGATAAATCGTTCATGTCTATTTGTTTTATGATTCTTCTTTTCCGTAGCCACCGCCTCCTGGAGTCAGGATTGCAACACGATCACCTACACCAATATCGATTATCTCTTTGCTTCCTAGCTTGGTGGTGGAATAAGTTCCATCCTTTTGCTTTTTATACCACAGATTTTTGCCTCGCTCACCAGGTAAACCCCCGTCAAGTCCGAATGGGGCGAAAACTCGCCTTTCCGACAGAATCGACACTCGCAGAGGGATTTTGGTTTCGATCTCGCGAATGACACCGTTGCCTCCTTGATATTTGCCTTTACCACCTGAGCCTTGCCGGATTTTCCATTGCTTTATCACAACCGGAGTTCGATGTTCAATTATCTCTACATCAGTCGATCGAGTATTGGTGGCATGCACGTTTGTCGCATCAGCTCCATGCCACGTTGGTCCCGCACCGACTCCACCACCGAGGGCCTCTCCATAAGTGAATCCCTCTAGTACTTGCCCAGTGAGAGGATCTTTGCCTCCAGTTCCCCAACCGAAGCTATTGGCACACCCTTGAGAAGCAGCACAAGTGCCGAATGCCTTTAGAATCACATCAGTAATTCTCTGCGCCGCTATCGTGGATCCACAAATCGCACCGCTTCCGCGAGGATTCAATATAGTACCTTCAGGTATTTTGATAATACATGGGGTAAGGCAACCTTGATTCAAGGGAATATCCAAGTTTATCATGCATCTCAGTATATACATGATGCAAGAATATGTGATAGACTCCGGTGTATTCATGCATCCATACACTTCTTCACCAGTCCCAGCAAAGTCAAAAGTGATACTACCTTCTCTTGAGAGCTCAACAGAAACGCATACTTGTGTTCCATCGTCGAAATAATCACTAGCTCTCAGAATCTGTCCAGAGAACTTTTTATACTGCTCCCTAATAAAACCTCTGACTGCTGCTTCAGCGTTCTGCCTAATTGCAGCCATGTAAAACTGAACCATGACTTTACCATACTCTGCAAACAGAGCCTCAACTAGGGCAATTCCACGTTGATTGGCAGATATCTGGGCCCTGATATCCGATATATTATCATCAATTCGACGAGGAGAACTGCTTCCGGGGTACTTCGCCGGTTCTTTGAAAGCATCTATGACCGCCCCTTCATCAAATATACCGTTCGAAACGATCTTCAGGCTCTTAACGGCCATGCCCTCCTGCCAGAGCTCCTTAGAATTAGGCATCATGGCAGTTATGCCAACACCTCCAATATCCTGATGATGACCCCTTGAGGCGACATAGAATACTATTTCGCCATTGTGGAAAACAGGTGTAATGACTGTAATATCAGGAAGATGGGTACCACCAGCTTCAGGATGGTTAGACATAAGGACATCTCCCGGTTTCAGCCTGCCCTTCCAAAGATCGTGTTGATACTGAATAGCGTACTGCATAGACCCCAAATGAACAGGAATATGGGGTGCGTTGGCAACAAGTCCGCCATCCGGCCCAAAGATAGCACATGAAAAATCTAATCGCTCTTTGATACTGCCACTAACGCTGGTCATTTGCAAAGTCCGTCCCATCTGCTCAGCAATGCTCATAAATCTGTGTCCAAAGACACTCAAGAGCACAGGATCTAAAGTGATATTCGAATCAACAACAGAGGGAGTGCTATATCTGGTTTCAATAATCACATGGCTTTTCAATATTTTTGCGCGGCTGCCAATATCTACCAGGATGGTTTGCGTCTTGTCGACTATCAGGCACGGTCCGAGGACAACACTGTCATCCTCGCATCTCTCCAAAGAGTATATATTGCATTCGTATGATCCTGATTCAAAGTGTATTAGCTGCTTCTGTTCTTCTGGATAGGCGGAGTTACCTACCCCAACATCTGCGAACGAGTCTCTCGAGTTATCCATTTCTTGTCCTTCTATATAAACAGACCCCTTTCCTTGACCTCTCACTAAGACATCATCGAGTATAATGCCTCTATCTGGAATGGCAAATCCAAACTCTCTGCTGTGGGAGTCAACAAATCTCTGAATAATCCCTTCATAAGAAGGGCTATCCAGGTCATCTGAAACATGTAAGGTCGTGTTGGTATTGACATATCTCAGGCCAAGTGTGAACGTGTAATCTACATGTCCGACATCCTGCATTTTGTACTTCTCCATAAGGTTGGTCCTCAAGTCCTTGCCAATACTCACGGCTCTCAACATGGATTGGTGATTGAATGACTGCCCAAAAGAACTTTTTGACTCAATACTAACATCCGCTAAAGCCATTCCGTATGCAGAAAGCACGGATGAATAGCGATGAATCCGAATTCTGGTTATACCTAGAGACTTCGCAATCTCACAGGCATGCTGGCCCCCTGCACCACCGAAACATGACAGCTCATGAGACTTTGTTGAATAGCCCCTTGCTTCCGATATGGTCCTTATGCTCCTAGCCATGGTCTCATTGGCAACTTTTACAAAACCCAGGGCTACCTGTTCGGGAGAATATTTTACTCCAGAATGGTTATTGATTCGCAAAGTAAGTTCAAGAAATTTCTTTCTGGTAATGCTTACATCAAGAGGTTTGTCAGCGCCGGGCCCAAATATATTCGGGAACTGACTGACACACAGCCGCCCAAGAAATAAATTTGCATCCGTGATTGTCAATGGGCCACCTTTTCCATAGCATGCAGGTCCTGGATGGGCTCCGGCTGATTCGGGCCCAGAGTAGAACATGCCATTACGGTAGGTGAGAATGCTTCCGCCTCCTGCAGCTACTGTATGAATGTTGAGCTGGGGGCTAATGATATCAATACCTGCGACTGAATTCTCATATTGAACATCAAGTTCTCCTCCAAACCGGCAGACATCTGTAGAAGTACCACCCATATCAAACCCAATCAAAGGAGTACCATTGAAGCAACTCTTCGACAGGCCCACCACCCCTCCTGCTGGACCACTGAGTATTGCTCTAAGACCTGTGAAAGACTTGGATGATATGAGACCGCCATCGCTCTGCATGAATTCTACTCGTGGAGGGACTTTAAATGAACTCATGAAAGAATCCACATATCTCTGGATATGGGGTGTCAGATATGCCTCGATACAAGCCGAGTTGCCCCGCGGTAGAGCCTTTATTGCAGGTGATACTTCGGAAGACAGGGACACAAATTCAAACCCAAACTCCTCGATGGCTATGGTTTTGACGCTTTTTTCGTGATCAGGGAATACATACGAGTGCAGCAGGCAAACGGCCAAGCTGGTAATGCCATTTTTCCTGAGAGCGCCGAGCTTTGATCTTAGATCTGCTTCGTCCAGAGACTGCGATATCCTCACAACCGCTCCCGACTCGGTTATTCGAAGATCAGGATCAGAGGAGACACTCATTGGCTGTGGATCAGGATTATCCGCATATTCTTCAAGTGTGACTCGTTCCTTTATTTCGACAGCTTCGTCATACAGCACGGTTGGACTCTTGACATTTAAGTTGAACAGCTCTGGGCGTGCCTGGGTTCCGATTTTGAGAATATCACCAAACCCCTCAGTCACCAAGAACGCAAAACGTTCGCCTTTGCGTTCCAATAGAGCATTTGTTGCTACCGTAGTACCCATTCTGATCCACTCAATCTGAGACCCGTCCAGCTTCGCATCTTTGGGGATACTAGTTCCGAGTGTCTTTTCTAGAACCCTTCTAATTCCCTCGGTGGGAGCATCTGGATAGTTGTCTGGATCCTCCGACAGTAATTTGAAAATAAACTCCCCCTTTGATGGGACTGAAGCCCATACATCGGTGAATGTCCCACCACGATCTGAGTAGGTTAGTTATAAAATTCGTTTAAAATCCAAAACAATATCACAGAGAACCTACCTATTGAAATGCGAATTTTCTGCTGGCCAGGCATAACAGTCAATTCGATGAAGTGAGAAAGTCAAGGAAAGTCAAGTGAAGACAGAATGACCAATAGTCTGGAAGACCGCACAATTCGAGTCCTTTCCACTCACTCGGCGATAAGTGAGAGTGATCGGCGTTAAGCGACATTTGTTGCCTGAGATTCGGCGATTACGCAGGGGTGGCACTGAGAAATATTGCGTTATCGGTGTGGGCTTTTCGAAATGCGGACATAAAGAGGAAAAAATCCTACGTTTCCTGCAAAGTGGGATCAGGGCAGCTCAGTATGTATAAGAGCACTCGGAGTTGCTAGAATGCAAAAAGAATGATTTCTCTTTTATCGGATTGAATCTCTTGTCAATATGGACCAGTCTGAGAAGCGACAGAAAAAGTCTGCGATCAAAAAGATCGCAGGAATCTTGTGGGACACGCTAGATGAGACATCTAAAGAGGAGCAGAGGCTGGTGTTCAAGCTCGATTCGATATTCCTGGTTTGGGCTTGTTTTTTCTACTTTGTCATGTACTTGGACTCTTCAAACGTTAGCAATGCCTACGTTTCTGGGATGCAAGAGGACCTCCAGCTTTTTGGCAACCAGCTCAACTGGCTCAATACCTATAGGACGATTGGATATATTGTTGGAACCATGCCTGCCCAGCTCCTCCTGATGCGGGTAAGGCCCTCTATCGTCCTTCCCACCTTGGAACTGATATGGAGTTTGTTTGTACTTGGCATGGCGTTTGTCAAAAATGTCGAAACATTGTATGGTCTGCGGTTCATGATTGGCATCTGTGAAGCGGCGGCCTACCCCGGCGTAATGACCCTTCTGGGAAGCTGGTACTCGCCTCGCGAGCTGGGAAAAAGATCCGTCATCTACCAACAATCGAGCGCCGTCGCCCAGATGTTTAGTGGGTTTTTGCAAGCAGGAATATACCATGGGCTCAATGGAGTTGGTGGCCGTGCAGGGTGGAGGTGGCTCTTTATCTTTGATTTCGTCATTGGTGCACCCATAGCCATTCTGGGATACATCATTATTCCTGATGCCCCTTCGGACTCACGAGCATTCTGGCTCAACTCTACCGACAAGGCTGTTGCTGTGGAGAGGATGGAACGTCAAGGACGTGCTGAACGAGGCAAATTGACGTGGCGCAAGATATATAAGTTCTGCACTGACTGGCCGATAGTCTTTTTGATTCCCTACATCTGTTTCGTCAGTGCGTTAGACATCTCTGCTTTCATGAACCTCTGGCTGAAGTCGCTCGATAAGTATAGCGTGGAAAAGATCAATGAGCTCCCTACTGTAGGATACGCGGTTGAAATTGTATGTGCTCTGATTTTCGCCATTTACGCTGATTACACTGGCAGAAGATGGCTTGTGATCACTGTAGCCGGCCTTCTGGGTATGATTGGAGGTATCATTTTAGCCTGTGAACCAAGCGGCATAGCCGCCAATTTTGTTGGATGGTACTTCACCTTTATGCCTGTTGGGGCCGGGGCTGTATTGTTTGCCTGGGTTAATGAATTGTGTCAGTCAGATGCGGAGCAGCGAGGGTTCATGCTGGGCCTCCTCAACACTATTGCCTACACGTTTGGCGCCTTCATCCCACTACTCATATATCCTTCAAGCAAAGCACCTAAATACCCTGTTGGATACAGAGTGAATGCTGCTTTCTACGCTATTTTCGGCCTGGGAGGCACGGTGGGCCTTCTTTTGACAAAATGGTACCCTCGAGACAGACCAAGTGGAGTTGTTGCCGAGGCGTCGCTTGTTTCAGTTGGTGAGAATGAAGATGGTGACAAGTATGCTGCCACAGATGCAGTATTGGACGATACACTCAATTAGGTTTCTTAAAGAACTGAAGAATCTCTCCTTTGTCTTGTGCTATTTCTCATGGCTTGATTATTGAATCTTATAATGTAAAATGTTGCTAGTTTTTTTGTTGTGAGTTTGTTAACCCAGAATCATCAATTTCTTCATGCTTGTTAGCTGCCTCCGGCGGCTCCTCCCGGAGAGGGTTGATTCTGCTTCGCAGAAAGGTCCAGAATGGCCGACAGCAAGGTTTATAGTACGTTAAGAGCGCAAAGATCATAGTTAACGTAAGTTGGTAGTGTTTACATAACTAAATGGAATGAAACCTGGCGAATGGACCGAGACGTGTTAATAGCTATATATATAGATAAAACTGTGATGAACATGAAAAGGCCCCTCGGTTGAATCGCGTGGTGATCAATAAAAGCCACGTTATAGCAGGCTGTAGCTCAATTCAATTATATTCAGAGAATTGAGAATATGAAATGGTGGGTATATTCGGTCCTGTGATTGGAAAAAACACTATTGAGATGGTTATTAAGGGGGTGGAATTATGAAAAAGGTAAAAACGTTTGAGGCGTATATCAATTACAGTACGAAAAGGATAAAACGTAAATAAAGATGTTAAGAAGTGAGAATACAGGCATAAAAACACGTGCCCTAAAAACTGAACAGAAAAAGAGAAGGCATGTCGAAAACGAAGAATCGAATCTACCCTTCTATCTGTAGCTACCAGCTTCGCTAAGGAAATGCTGGATGTCAGGCAGTTCTCTCAACTTTGTTGGGTGTCAGTTAATTTCAGTGTGCGTTGCGCGCTGTAAACTGCCTCGGTGCTTGGTTGTGCAGGAAAGGAGGCAGGTAAAGTGGTGATCTGCGCGATCGTCAGGACGATCACATTTGACCTCCTCGAAAAGATGTTTGACAAGGTCATCGGGAGAACAAGAGGACTGAGGGATTGAAAGCTGTCAAACAAGAAAGTAATACACAAACAAAATTCTTTTCAAACCTCGTCACATTTTCTCACGTACCAGTGAACCTCACCGAGCTGCGTAGTCTCCCAAGTCCCCTCTCTTACTCGCATCTCTTTCCATAAAGGCTCATTCCAGCCCCATCCCCACTCCCCGCAGCCAACGATACTTACCCGCCCGCAGACCCTAATAATAGAAGCTGTCAGCCATCCTTTTTGAAACGTGAAGACGCAGCCAGCCACATCCGCCTAATATATAAAGAGTTTGTTCTGGTCGTGTTTCGGCTAGTTAAGTCTTCCTTCATCTTAAACACTTTAATCTCTTATTGCACTAGTTTCACGTTTCGGATTTACACTCGTTGCATTACCGTTTGAACGACGCTCTTCCTGTCATTTATCTTTTTACTTTCAAACACATTCTCACACACACTTACTCTATATAACATCCGAGGTCAACCATGAATTCGTACCAAGTGGAAATGTCGTCTTCGCCCGACCCTCTTCTGTTTGACGGATCTCTGATCCCGCAGTACGTTCGAGACGAGCTGCCCCTGGGCTATTCGATCCGCCCAATCAGAGCCAGTGACTACGACCGAGGAGTGCTCAACGTGCTCAAGGTTCTCACCACTGTAGGAGACATCTCAAAGGAGCAGTTCCAAGCTCAGTTCGACTACTGGCTGAGGAGAAACGACACATATTTCACTATCGTGATCATTGACAACCATGGACAATGCGTGGGTGTTGGATCAGTGGTGGTGGAGCGTAAACTCATTCACGAGTGCGGTCTGGTCGGCCACATTGAAGATATCGCAGTCGCCCGAAACCAGCAGGGCAAGAAACTCGGTCTGCGTCTGATTCACGCCCTGACAGACATTGGCAAAATGCAGGGAGCTTACAAAGTTATCCTCGACTGCAGTGAGTCCAATGTTCCTTTCTACGAAAAGTGTGGATACGCCAAGAGTGGTTGCCAGATGAACATCAAGTTCAACCAAGAGCCCAAGTCGTCTCTGTGAGTTTCCGGCGAGGCACAGAATCAGTCTTTTATGGGGTAAGACAGTGATTGACACACACTTGACACTTGACTCTTAACATTCAATATTAATTAATGGACACTCTGAAGTGTCTGGACTGTTCCACAGTGCGTGGTTCTATATTAGCATTTTGTATAGTTTTATACTCCTTTTTAGCATAATGGGTTTTGTTTTGGTTTTTTCAATCTTTCCCTACAATAATAGCAAAGTATTTTACGAAGCAGGGCCACTTCAGGCGAGCACTTTACGTATAGCTTATACTGTTAACATAACGTTTTAAGAGTTTGTTTTAAATTTTCGTTATTATTTTGAAAGTAAAACGCCATTCCTGACGTCCACCATCATCCTGCGAAGCAGGATCTAACCTCCCTGGAAGGGCCTCGCCGGAGGCGAGCAAACACCCTTACTTGGCCCACAAAGACGTTCAATTGCAACTATGTTTTTAATATGTACTCGTATACTAAGCGACCAGCTACAAATTGCCCTTGGTCACAGGCCACGTGTAGTTCTCGTCGCGAATGTAGCCCCTCTCTTCCAAAAACTCGTTCAGCCTAGCTGGACCGCGCGAACCGTAGGGATATTTCTCAATGTGAACATCCGAACTGCTCTTTTCAATGTGATGCAGCAACGGGGTGAAGATCTTCCAAGAAACGTCGAGCTCGTCGTCTCGCACAAAGTTGGAGTGGTCTCCCCGTAAAGCATCGAGAATGAGGGCCTCGTATGCCTCTGGGATGTTCAACTCAGAGTACCGCCGTTGATAGGTGAGATCGAGCTCCGTGGTCACGGTCTTAGTGCTCAGGCCAGGGTACTTGGCGTTCATCTTCAGATAGATGGCCTCCTTGGGCTGAATTCGGATAACCAGCTCGTTTCGGGGCATCTCATGGAAGATTCCCTTGGTGATGTCCTTGAACTGGATTCGGACCTCGACCTTG
This sequence comes from Spencermartinsiella europaea, assembly GCA_030579595.1. Lineage (NCBI taxonomy): Eukaryota > Fungi > Ascomycota > Dipodascomycetes > Dipodascales > Trichomonascaceae > Spencermartinsiella > Spencermartinsiella europaea. Next base: position 153,678 of record JAKTRG010000017.1, read on the forward strand.
CCCTCGTCCAGAGCCTTGCCTGCCCTAAGAATGAATGGCACACCCTCCCATCTGTCGTTGGTAATCTCCAGACCCACTGCAGCATACGTAACCTGCTTGGACCCCTCTGGCACCGTCTTGTCGTCCGTGTAACCCGGCTTGGTTCCGTCCTCAGACTTGTCATACTGACCCAGCAAGGTGTTTTCCAGCTGGATGGGCTTGATGGCCTTGAGAACTTTAACCTTCTCATCTCGGATGTCCTCGGGTTCAAAGGAGACAGGGCGCTCCATGGCAATCAGCGACATAACCTGGAAAAGATGATTCTGGATTACGTCCCTGATGATGCCAATCTCGTCAAAGTATCCGCCCCGGCCCTCGGTACCGAATGGCTCTTTGAACGACACCTGCACCGACGAAATGTGGTTCTTGTCCCACGAAGCATTGAAAAACTGGTTTCCGAACCTCAAAACCAAGATGTTCTTCACCATCTCCTTGCCCAAGTAGTGGTCGATTCGGTAGATTTCCTCTTCGGCCCACATGGGCGCAATTGCAGCCTGCAGCACCCGCGACGACTCTATGTCGTGCCCAAACGGCTTTTCAATGATCACCTTGGTGTGGCCCTGGCCCTTTTCAGTATAGCAGTTCTTCTTGAGGAGGCCAGTCACGCTGCCAAACACCGACGGCGGCAGCGCAAGGTAGAACAACCGATTTCGGGGTAGCTTAGAGTCTTCCAAAGACTCAATGTGTTTAAGGAGGTTCTGGTACCCTTCGTCGGCATCGTAAGGGCCAGTTACGTAAGTGCACAGTTCTTTGAACTGTTCAGCTCTCTGCTTGACCTGTTCATCAGGCAGCTTGAAATATCCGGACAATCGTTCTTTGAACTCTTCGTCCGACAGTTTTGTTCGAGCGTAGCCTACGATTTTGCACGATTTGGGCAGCAATCCGTTCTTGTAGAGGCCGAACAACGCAGGAAACTTGTTAGATTTGAGAAATTCACATGCAATCGGCTTGTCGCCTCTGGGTGCTCGCCTCCGGCGGAGCTTCTCCAGTGAGGGTTGTTCCGCTTCGCGGAATTACAGGTGCTCTTTAGCCCGTCGAAGTCAAACATTGGTGGTTATTCTGCGAAGCAGAACCAACCCTCCCCGGAAGGGGCCGCCGGAGGCAGGTCACCCCCGCGTGCAGGTAGCAACCTTCAGAATGAGAGAAAAAGTTGTAGCACCAAAGCCAATTGGCACCACCACAACACTCTCTCCGCCCCCACTTCACTTCACCAGTCGCAGCGATCGCACAACAGGGCCTTGCAACTGGAAACCTACGTACAGTCTTTTTCTTTGCCAAATCACCCGAGGCTCCAAACACAACGATAATGGCGTTGTCGGTAAAACTAATTGGACCATTGTCACCGGCAGAAACAGGTGTAGGACTCATGACTCAAAAATTAAATCCTTAGATTGGCGAATTCTTCGATAGAAACCGGCAAATTGCTCTCCGATAAAAGATAAACCTCAAAAATCGCACTCTGGCAACAAGTTGAGTTTGAAATCCCACACTCGTTTTATATATCCGATGGACAACGGGGATGGAAAGTGTGGGATAATAGAAGTTACCCTGGCGGCGCAACTCAACTGATCGGTCTGGTGCAGCCCGAGGTATTTGTAAGCGTTTTGACAGCGGAAGGAAAGGTAGGAAGAGTCCGGAACTTTATTACTGGTTTTAGGTGTGCTTTGTGCTATGCACGCAGAGAATTGGTTCGAGTTAGAGCAATTGAGCTTTTGCCTCCGTATATCCACTGTTAGTCTTGCCTACGGCCACTTAACTCTCGTTGACTGGCCCTGGGGCCTTTGAATGTGCCATCGCGGTAAAAGCTGGCAGTCAACCGACCCCCACGCTGAAACTTTCTCACGAATAACTAATTGCGTTGAGTACTCCAGAACTCCAGGATCACTAGTAATTCTTACGCAATACGCAGTATATATAATACTCTAATAATGAATACCACCAGGCTTCCATATATATAACATCCTGTGAAGCAGGACAAGCCCTCCCCGGGAGGGGCCGCCCGGAGGCATGTCTACGTTGTATATACATGCTTAGTTCTTACTATCATTATTCTCATTATCATGTTTCCGTTACATAGCTACAGTTAAGTTAACTACCACTGGGTGCCTACAGTTATTGCTGCATTTGCCATGGCATCAACTTCCAGTCGTTTAAATTCAGTCGTTATCATCCGTTCCATTCTATCCTTTTCATTAAACCGTTCCCATATAGCTCCCAGCCATCCTTCTACTTTCTCCTTATTAACCAAATGCTGCGGAATTCCGTTGTACAGAACCTCCATGCTTTCTTTCCACTGCTTTGAGCTGGCACCATCAGGGCTAGCAATCTGACCCCCTCCATTCAGGCACCCGCCAGGACAGGCCATGACCTCTACATAGTCAAAGGTCATAGGGTCAAATGCTGCTGCTCCTGCCCCTGGTCGTCGAGACACAGCTTTGGCACCTTTGCCAGCCAACTTTAGTTTTCTCACCAAATTTTGAATATTCCTGAACCCGTACACCTGTGCTGCTCGACCGATAATAGTCTGACTGTCCACATCCTCCGTAACAACCCGATATTCTACCATGTCTGAATTCTTGCCCGGAACAACTTCGACACGAGTTGGTTCCGGGTGGGAGTTCCTAATCGCCTGAAGAACGTAGTTAAGATATCCTCCTGAAGATGTGCCAAAGTGCGATAGCCACTGATCCTGGGACGGCCAGCCCCCGGGAGATATATCCTCCTCCTTTAATGAGTAGTGTGAGAGGCCCGGAAGCTTTTCAAAAGGCATATTTTCTTCCAGGAGCAGCTGAATAATCTCCTTACTCGTTATGACGCAGTCTACGTCCTTGGCATCCTCAACCTCAAACTCAGGGCGAGCGGCTTCGAGTTTCTTGTCAAAACATGGCATTATGCTGACATGGTACACCTTGGACCTGCTGATACGATGCTGTTTGGATACCAGCTCCTTTATGATCGTTCCCGTAATCTGTTGGGCAGACTTCACATGCGACAGGTATGGGATGACTTCTGGGTGTGTTTTTTCCACGTAGCACGTCCACCCGGGACAGTTACTGCTCAAAAGCGGTGCTTTGAGTGGAGGAGACAGTTTAGCTCCAGGTGTGGATATCTGCTGCTGCTTGTTCCTCCTTTTCAGTACCTCTCTCGCTCCAAACTCGAGTGCGATCCCTCGACCAATCTCGAGGCCAACCACGTATTTGAAGCCTAGTGTATTGACGAGCAAGTTTTTCAGCCGAGCATCGACCTCTTCAACGCTCACGCCGAACGACACAGCCAGCGAGACTCGAACCTGGTGACTTATAGAGCATACAAACACTTTTTCACTTGCATCCGGAGATCGGAGAGCGTTCAAGACTTCGCGGTGAGTCTGTAGCGACACCAGCACGCTTTCAGCTGATGTTATGCATCCACTGCAAGCGAGGCAGTCGCTCAGACTGAGCTGGGCCGGTTTCAGGGCCTGTGCGCTTCCATTTTCGCTGACTTCAACCGGTTTCCCATCTACGGAGATTTCAATACGAGCCTGTCCAGACTCGTTGGTTTTCTCGACTTCCACCGGCTTGATACACGCCACTCCTGGGCTGATAAAATCATTAAGATCCTCTGCTGACAATATACTGCTCATCGTTGTCAAAACGAAATGTGGTCTGAGAGTCTGATCTGAAATAAATAGTGAAGATGAATATTTGCGAAAAATCAAGTTACATTCACGCTATTACTAAGTGGTTTTCAGCCGTGCACACCGCTGCTTGCTGCTGGTAACCCTCGCCCTTTCACAGGAGAACAGCTAAGTCCTGGGCATGATTTGGCTATGGACCCAACATGGTGCTCGGGGCTATTATGATTACTTCCCACAGTTTTATCTGCTATTGCTGTAAGAAGCAAGACTGCCTATACCTTGGACGAGAAGGGTCAGCTCGTCATGGCCTCATTCAAGTCTCTCGGGCTCTCTCCTGTCAGTCACACTCTGTTCATTCATTGTCGATCAGGATGTCAGGGTATCGCCGATCACTCCTATCACGATAACGCACCCACCTTTAAAAAAGGACCTTTCTTTGCTCTTCCCATTGAAAGGTCAAAGTTGCCACATGACAGGACAATGTTTTTGCGAACAATTCCTTTAAAGGCCTTGCCTCTGAGGTATGCTAGGCATGCGTGCGCTTCGAGATGCGTTTTACCACGACAGGCCGTAAATGTCCGCTACTTCAGTAGAACGACGCCCCTATCTTTTGGTGCAACCGTAACATTGAAAGAAAATCGAAAAGGTGCGGATGGAACGACTGTGCCCGAGCCAGGAGAGGTGAAGAGCGTCCTGCCAGAGATTACTGCCCAAACCAACACCGGGTCGGCTTCCTCTGGAGACCCTGGGACTAAAAAAGAAGATGAAGTCAACGAGGAGATAAACGAGGAGGAAGATGAAGACATAGAATGCACAACGGGAGTAATTGAGCACGAGGCGAAGGAAGGCCTTCTGTACTATGACCATATATATCCTCCGTTAATGCAAGTCCAGTCTCTGCGATTTCTGACCGACTATCTCTTTTTTCTCGATCGAAAGGCCACACTGGACCGAATTATAAAAAAATCGATTCCTGACGACATCAAGATCACCATCACCAGCTTTGTGCCCCGTAAAAGAGATGGTGGTGCGTTTTTGGCATATAAGCTGGAAGAAAATGGGGGCCAGAAAATGACACTTGCCGAAGTCGAAAGTGCTATCTTCAAGAAAACCGCCAAGTCAGGCGACAGAAACTGGTTTAACCCGTTTTCGAAAATAAGAGTTTTCAGAGTCAAGGGCGTCCCCTGGATTGAAGACTTACGCAGGTATACGACCAATAAGATCAAAGTAACCTTTGAAGGCGATGACCTCACGCAGGAAACGTTATACGCCATGCTTCGGCGATACGGCCCTATCACTGATATCGAACCACCGGCCCCTGGAGTGAAAGACTTGCCACGACATGCTATCGTCACATTCAGCCGGTTTAGAGACGCTCCTACAGCCAGAAATTGCGTCAATGGGCAGGTAGTAGGTAGCACCAAAGTCCACCTATCGTTTGAGCAGCTTCGCCACAAAAACATTATCCGCAGCTGGTTGGTAGACCATCCTCGTATCGTCATACCTGTAGCACTTGCACTGCTTGCTGGTCTCGCCGTTATCATCTTTGAGCCTATTCGGGTGTGGTTTGTGAAGAAGAAGATAGAAGGTTGGTCGTTGCACGCCTACAGCGGAATGATGTACTACGTTAGAAAAGGTGGCCAGTACGTTATGGGACTTGTCAATAAGAATTTTGGCTATGGATCGCGCAATATTGTCTTCAGCAAGGATAATGCCGTCAATATTTGGGACGATCGTATCAAGAATGTCAATGATATTAGACAGTGGGTGGATGAAGGCGCCGGAACGTATATCATTGTACAGGGTCCACGAGGGAGTGGGAAAACAGATCTAGTTTTGGAGCACGCTCTCAAGGATTACAAGAAGCTTCTGATCCTTGACTGTGATGTCCTTAACAAGTCGAGAACTGACCCGCAGTTCATTAGAAACGCATCGGCTGAGATTGGGTACTATCCAGTGTTTCCATTTATGAACAACATGGCTACTTTTATGGATTTGGTTGTCCAGGGCCTGACTGGCCAAAAGACAGGGTTCTCAGAGTCAACTGAAGCTCAGTTCAAGAGCATGCTCTCAACGGCTATTACGGCAGTCTATGAAACAGCTGTGGCTCACAAGACCGAGGGTATGCCAGTTGAGGTGTATCTCCAGCAGCACCCTGAAGTGAAGCCCATTGTTGTTATCAAACATTTCATGTCCGATTCAGACAACTATCAATTTGTGAACAGGCAACTTTCCGAGTGGACGGCCAATCTCATCCAGGGAAACTTGGCCCATGTCGTTTACATCACAGATGATGTGTCGTTTGGAAAGATTCTTTCAGTAGATCTACCGAATCAAGTGTTCAAAACAGTTACTCTAGGAGATGCCAGCGAAGCTTCTGCTAAGAATTATATACTACATCAGCTCTCTGATAAACGTTCAACGAATGATCCACTGGCAGATGGTCCATCCCCAGATGAGAAAAGGCTCAATCTCGACGGTCTGGATGAGGCTCTCCGTCCCATAGGGGGACGAATGACTGATATCGAAGCATTTTCTAGACGTCTTCGGTCCGGTGAGCAGCCTATCCCTGCAGTTAATGATATGATCCAGCAGTCTTCGGTTGAAATTCTTCAAAGATACTTAATGAAGACTACGGATGACTGGACCAGAGAGCAAGTTTGGTCCGTTATAAAGGTGCTGGGAGAGCAAAATAACACAAATGACAAAAAGGCAAGCAAAGGGAAGAACGGGTCTCTCAGCGCACCAACCGGAAAAGCAGTTGGAGTAGGAGTTTTCGTCTCGAATCCTTATTTCAAGTCTATTCTGGAACAGCAAAAGGTTCTTCACGCACTCGAGAATTCGGAAATGATTGCAACTGAAAGTATTGGCGGAAGAATATTGTCTATAAAGGCGGGGAAGCCGCTTTATCAGGCAGCGTTTGAACATATGTTACAGGATAAAGTTCTCAATGCTTGGATGGAGTGCCAGAGTTTGAGCAATGTCATTTCTAAGGAGGAGTCAAAAATTAGGAATTTTGAAGAAGAATTAATCGATTTGGCCAAATTACCTTCTCAGTGGGAGACCAAAGCGCGTACAAAGTACATTTCAGACAAGCTATATGCGAGCCAAAATAAGGTCATGCTCTTGGAGAAGTCTTTATCAGATCAGCAGAAGTTATTGGCAACAAGCGGTGTCTAACTCTATATCCTAAATAATTTATATGTATATATATAACACATTTCAAATTTGTTGATCAGGTATTCTATGCTGGAATATAGATGTGCCATCGAACATAACCTGATTAACCTATTGGAAAGCTCTGCCTCACTTTTTAAACTTGCACAACCCAACGAAGCAAACTGCTCATCTTTATTATTCATAAACCAATATTATTGTATAAATACACTCGATCAAGATACGCGTTTGATTATCTCAAATGCCATCCGTCGCCTTATATTCCTCATATCTGCTTGGCTAAACGCCAGTCGCCGTCCCTGGGACAGCAGTTCTGCCATCTTACAGGTGAAAACACCGCAGTCAGATCCGTTATTCTGCTGCGGACATTTGACATTACTGAATACGTGGTATTCATTGTACTTTTTGACATGTTCTTCGTGCTTGCCAGGATAGAGCCTGTCAGCTTCGCAAATCATATATTCTCGTAAATTTCGTAGTTGCCGTATGCCGTCTCCGTTAAGGGAATCGTAAAATTCAAACCGCTTTTGCCGGTTGTTCACTACCGCGAGACACCAATGCACTTGATTCCGATTGATTGGAGCAATGATGAAATCCAGCTTCGTGACGTCGATTCCCTTTCGCTTTGCCCAACGGGCCACTCCTTGGTATCCTCTTGGACCCTCTAATGTCGTATAAAAATGGGTGCTGAAAGAAAATGAACTGTACTTCTTTCCAATCTCTGATGATTTTTCAGCCACCAAATTCAAATAAAAGTCGATGATATTGTCATTAAGCCACTGGCCGTCACAGAGAGTCTTCAGATCTCGCACGCTGATATCTATCTTGAAAGCCGAGCCAAGAGTAGTGTCTTCCTGGTACCGAGATTTTGCCCAAATGCTTTTAACTTTATGAAGGGCTTGTTCGTCTAATGGGTTTAGGCCGTCGTCGTATTCATCACCCAACTTGAGCTTTTCAATCTGCTCCTGTAAACTCTTGCGGCCATCGCTGATCTGCTTGTAGTATTTAGATCGTTCTGACTTGACTGGCTCATCAGGAAGCTCGATCGCAATCGAACCTTTGTTGGAAGCAGCAGCTCTTTTGCGTTCCTCTTCATAAATTTGTTTTCTTTTATCTTGTAGCTTCTTGAGTATATCATCGTCGTTCTCCGAAGTTGGGAATATGGAGAGTCGTTGCCTTGCAGATTGCGCCCGCACGACACTTATAGAAGGAGACAGTATGGTGACAGATTTGTCGCCATCGGAAGAGTTATCATTCTCACCGCTAAAAACGCTGTGTAGCCTCGAACTAAACTGCGTTTGGTTGGCATCTATCTTTTTCTGTTTGTTTTTCAGAACAAATGCTGTGCCGTAAGTAACATTTGGGATAATTGGGGTTGTTGTTTGGGGAACGCTGTTGGAAGTAGTGTTCAAACCTTGTGGAACCAAAGGGGTTTGTAACAACTCAGAAACGGTCCACTCACTTGTGTCCATCTTAGGCGCTTTAGGAGCTAATGTAATTGGAGGTTCGGGCTGAGAATCTTCCGTGCTAGCGGTTGCAGGGAACAAGCCTCCAAATGATTTGGAATTTCTTGTAGGGGTTTCTGTATCAATACCCACTTCTGAGGCAACCATGTCTGACATGATCGCAGATCCATTATTAACTAGCGTATCGCGTAGAAGATTTGAACTCGTCTTCTCTTTCTTGTTCTGCCATGTGCCATTACTTCGCTTGGAGCTTGCTTGGTTCCCTCCTTCAGCTCTGTTCCCGCCACGTGAACGTTCGCTCCTTGATTTCTCTGGCATGTCAAACTCGGAAATATATTCACCACCTCGGGAAAGAACCGAGTTTGATAATAAGCTTGACTTGTGGAGAATTGGGTTATACCGTGAAGAAACTCGAGGGCTCCGATTGTAGGCAGATGCCAAATGATGCGACGCGACGTGGTGTTCGTTTACTTCGCGCTTAAATGCAATACTGGATGATGATGATTCGTCGACTCGTCTCTTCTTGCGAGCCCCTGAAAACGGTTGTTCTGGGAGGTCCAATGCCTTTACAACCCCAGATATCAGGTTTGATCCAATCCGACGAGCCCACTGTATCGGAGAGTCTACGTGTGGGATCCCAAGAAAATGCGGTGGATATTCTGTCCTTCTATGCGTCGCTTTGTCCTCACTTAGAGAAGCCTGACTATCTCCGGGGCTCGTTACTGGCAATTTATATGCTTGAATCAGCTCTTCGGCATACGGTCGCTTGGGCCGGCGGGACGAGCTTTGCTCAGATTCACGAGATATTCCAACTGTCCGAGATAAAGAAGAAGGCGTAATGGTGTGGTCCACGACGGTACCATTCATCTTCACGTGCAAAGCGAGATCCAAAAAGGAGTACGATCTGACGGTTTTTGAGATTGTGAACGATCTTGTGAAACATCGCGGTATTGAAGCTTAACCGGTCACGTGATGCAAGACTGTAGTCTATTATCTTAGGAGTCGCGAAATATGGCATCTTATTTAGATATATATGTAGATTTATCAGGATTTTATCATTACATTGGAGTGAAATATCCGTGAGAAATCCCACCCATCCAAATGGAGGATATCACTAGAGGCAATCTACCTAATCGTCAATCATAGTTGTGAAATATATTCGTCTCTGTCTATCTTGCTAGATTATTACTTATTACCAGCTTGTTGCTCCCACACTCCTAACCATATATCCAATTGTATCCTCTATATTTAAAAAAAATCAAATTGCAAGTTTTAGTTTAGATCTGCCCAATTCAGACCAGCTTTCTTGAGTTTCCACCACTTGTAGCAACCACTGCTTTTCAAGCTGTATTCTTTTTCTTTTCAATTAACATCCACAGTGGTCAGCTCGACCCCAAGATTGACCTCTTTCAACTTGTCAGCAAGGTCGTCAGAGCCGTTGACCTTCTCATCAGCCAATGCCAGAGGGCTGCTCGCCTCTACGCTGCTCTCATCCTCGTCCTCGTCGTGTTGCTCCGCCGACTGTTTGCGAAGATCGGACTCACTCAGTCCAACACCTCCACCTAATGCATGGAAATTCTTCATATAAGTTTGTCGGTTCTTGGCAGCAATAGCAACCATGACCGGAAAGTACTTGTCGTGATCATACTCAAAGTCCACGTCCCCTCCGAATTCTTTGTCCAATTGTTCGCTGGGGACATAGTGATACAACGGCTCTTGGAACACCAACTTTTCATAAGTTAGTGGGTCAATAAAAGGCCTGATAAGCTTCAGGAAGACCCAAGCAAGTCGTGGGATGTTGGTCAGTAAGGCCTTTCCGAGTCGCTCCGGGTAGTGATCTTGCAAGATACTGAGGACCTCTCGGCCAGTGGAAAGATTAGGTAACTTGCTCATACCCTTGACAGCAATATCAGTGGGCTTAAAGTCAATTAACAGAGCCAGCTGGTCCTGACCTGAAGGCATGAAGTCGATGACACGCTCAAGCATGAACACCAAGTGTTGAACCTGTCTATGCGAGGGTCGAGTGTTCTGACGCCCTGGTTTCAAATACAAACAGGGCCGGCAATCATTGTCAAATCCAAGGATAACTTCCTTTCCAGTGAGATTCTCCTCACTGATCACTTCAGCGGAGAGTGAGCTTTCCGGATCTACGCCAAATGTTCGCCTCCATATTAGCGTCTCTTCTACACGCTTGATGCAGTGGGGGACGTTCCACTTTGTGGCCCGCAAATATCTCAGAAAGCATTCCTTTGTGAGCCAAGCTTTCTCAGAGTCATCCAACGCAGACGTGGTATTGGACTTTTGCGACTCCGGCAGCTCATGCAGGTTTTGAAAATGTTTCAACACTTCTTCGTACTTAGTTTGCTGTGACTCAGTCAAAGGAGGTCTTTCAGGCACTTTTGCCTTTGGACTCGGATGAAGAAATGGGTCGACGTGAGGCATGGTGGACTGATAATGTTTATGAGTCTAATAGCGAGTGAAAAATTACAGCTTCGAATGAATCAGTCAAAGATAAAAAAAATTGAAGGGATGAAAAATAAATTTACTCCGTTCGCAAATTAAAACCGTGTTTCGTTGAGTCCTCCGAGGTTTACAAATCAGCTAGTAAAGAAGACGAAAAGCGCGTTTCTCTCTTGTCTTATATCACGCGCAGTGTGGATATATACAAATGAGTTTAAAACCCCGTGTTTTGTTCAATGGAGAAAGCTAACCACGGATACCACTACAAGAGGCGTTAACCGCGTAAGTTCGGAATTCCGGCTGGGAGTTTTGCCAAATCAAAACTTTTTTTAAATTGACTTAAAGACCTTTTTAAGGTACTTGCGCAGATCACGGCACGGGTAACGAGGGTATCCGGACGCCGACAATAGCCGAATATCGTCGTCTCCTGATACCTCGGGCAGTAAGCGCTGGTTCTGCTTCGCAGAAATTAATATAAGTCATGGGTATTATTTATTGTGAAAAAAGGTCCCACCTGTTGTTCTAAGTTAAAAACGGATACTGGCCGGTTGCCTCTTACTCTTCTAGGCGCTTGCCACGGGGCCTGGGTAAGTTCCTACAGTGGACATTTGCTTGGAGAAGTTAACAGTAATAGATCATACATTGGTCGAGGAGAACAAGTATGTCAGTCTAAATAGCGAGCGGAAAATTTATGAAGAGTAATTTACCACTGCTTTCTATTCTTTGCATTTTCTATAGATTTTATAACAGCTCAGGTATATCACCATACTCTGTACCATTCGTACTGCTCGTATTATGTGGAAAACTCGAGCTTCATTCAATGTTTCCTGATCTATAGATCTTGGAAACGCAAACAACTGATAACCAACTAGATACGGGTGACTGAAATTCTACTTGATGCACATCAGATGAAATAAGATGCGCCTTTGTTTCCATTACCCCGTTGATTGAGTGACTGCGCTGCGTTCAACGAAACGACATTGATGTCAACTTCTGCGACGCAGAACCAACCCTCTCCGGTAGGAGCCGCCGCCGGAGGTATGTGGAGAGGACGAGCCCAATCAGACTCACTGTCTAATAGTTACAATCCTTAGAAGTTGCTTCTAGTATTATTATTTCACGAGAAACTCGCCTAATCTAACTTGTTCTTATAACCCGGATTAATACGGCATGTTTATGTACAATTACGTTAATCGGGCAAGACAATTGTTCCGAGCCGTTAGTAACGGTCACAACGGTCACACCTAAATGTTAATGGACAGAAGAAAATACCACCAGGTATACTATTGGACCCTGGAGCAAGTATTTTCACACATTAAAATAACATCTTCGAGGCATATAACCGGCCATTGCAACCCTGGGCGTTCTCTACTCGCCTGTAATGTATATCTTTTCCTCTCGCTCTCCCCAGCTTTTACTCCATAGTAACCCCACGCACGCACGGCTGAAATGTGGATGAAGCTTTTTCACCATGAAACCTCTTCTACACTAATTAACATTAACCGAAAACTATGAAATTCCTGAGATATTTATTTCTCGCCGCCCTTATCTACCGAGCCAAGTCGCACAAGTCGCTGACAGATCTCGGGATCGTGGCAGCGACGGTGGTGGGCTTGATCCACACATTGGGTCCTTCAAGCTTGAACATCGCTCTGCTGGCTACATTTTTCTTGTCGAGCACTCAGTTTGGCAAAGTGAAGGCCAATTACAAGAAGACATTGACTGTAGTGAGCGCACGTGCGAAAGATGGACCTAGGGATCACGTACAAGTGCTGTCCAACTCGCTTTTTGCCACTATTCTGATCATAGTTGGGTACTTCTTTGGCCACTCTGATCTGTTGACGGTAGGGGTCATTGCGCACTATGCCGCCGTCAATGCCGATACCTGGGCGTCTGAGTTGGGCATCCTGTCCACGTCACAGCCCGTTCTGATCACGACGCTGCGGTCATGCCCCAAAGGTACAAACGGAGGAGTTAGTTTGTACGGCCTCCAGGTTTCGACAGCAGGAGGAGCTCTTATTGGCACCATTGCTGTGCTGATTGGTCCCATGTTTGCTGGTTGGTCTCTCATCGATAAACTGCTCTTTGTGGGTGCTTCTGCAGGTGTAGGTCTATTTGGTAGTTTGTTAGACTCGCTTCTGGGTGCTGTTTTCCAAGCTTCGGTGGTGAATTCTGCAGGTAAAATCATTGAGCAGCCGAACGGATACAGTGTTCTGGAGTCTGAGGGGAAAGTGATTTCTGGGGCCGGTCTACTGGACAACAACCAAGTGAACTTTCTCATGGCCTCACATACTTCAGTTATTGCTATGGGATTATGGTGGTACGTGTTTGAGTCTGCTGAGTACAGTTTCTACGTATAAATACAGCCGTTTTGCGGTGTCCTGCGAGGCTTGCCTCCGGCAGGCCCTCCCGGGCAGGGTTGTCCCGCTTCGCGGGATTTGGAGAGATTCATAGCTTCATCTCCTTAGCATAGTACAGCGCAGCACGCTCGGCAGAGAGCCCTTTTTTTGAGGTGCTTCACTCTGTACTCTGTCGGCTAGTCCATATATTTACTTACATTTTACTTCTAACTACGGGGGAACCTAAAGCTACGATATGATTTTAATACACCATAATCAAGACATGTATAAGTACGAGATATACTAAATTATCCTTCTTACATACACTAAAGGCACACGGTGGCCCACCTCTCGAGTATATCTTCTATCGAAAAGACTCTTCGCCGAGCAAATTCAACTGCCGCGATAAGTAGAATACGAATAATTGCTAAGCAAGAGCGGGATGTGATAATGAGACTCTGGGTTGGCGACAGAAAAAGTCACATCCACATATGGGAAAAACGCTGGCTCAGAACCCTTGGACAGATAAGGCCCGGTTTCAAATCTTATATTATAGGTTCCCTTTTGCAATTTATCGTTTTCCATGATTGAGTCTAATTGAGAATCCCATTTCAGCACTCTTCCATCTTCATTGGTGGTGCTGGTTGATACCAATTTGTGTGGGGCCTCGAGGTTCACGATATACAGTTTGCACTGTACCCCTGCAGCAGGTTTACCAGTAACAGTATCGAGAATGTGGCAAGTGATAGCGTCTTTAGACATGTTGGGAGTTCCTGTGCTAAGTGGGGATTTTTTTTTATGTTTGATAATAAATTTGTTTGTTCGCTTTTTGGATTCTTGACTGTTGATTCTCAGACTTTTTTCGGGCCTTATCTGTTGTCATATATAAATTTCCCCACGTTACGGCCATCGCCGAACTACACACTCTTTAGCACATGAAAAAGCGGAAGGATATATATCCACCTGAGAAGTGGAGCCAGTCTTACACTTATAATCGATGGACAACCTTGACCTGCTCAGATATCCTGCGACTCAGTCCTTATGAAGAAGCCTGCAAGAATATGGCGTTTTTCCCTTCGGGAAACAGCTCAAATGGTCTGAGCACTTTTTTTTTCCTAAACCATCCTATCAACTTCGTGCTGGTCACGGCTAGGTGTTTGGGATTCACCAAGAAAACAGACAGTTTTTGGTTGACAGATGTCGAGGATGGGACGGGAGGCGAGCTGAAAGTCGCTCTGTTCAAAGTGGTCCCTGACACGCTAATGGAGCAGTTTACTGGAAAGATCATTGAGATCAAGGGCTACATCAAGGAAACTAAGATATATGGCCGACAGATAAATGCTCTCGATATCAAAATTGTCGGGCACGGCATGGTAGAGCTTGCTCTGGCACCGATTGACGCGTTAGAAGTCAGGGGTCATGTATTGGGTGTGCCTTGGAGTCTAGATGAGAGTACCCCAAGAGCTGAAATGAAGTCTGCAATGCCTGTTCAGCACTGTTCACTGGTCCAGGCTCCGTCGTCGCTAGAAGATCACAAGCTCTTCGAAACGAAAAAGAAAGAGATAGACGCGTTTAACGCGAAACGGGGAGGCAGCTTGAGAGAAGGGCCTAGTTTACTTCAGAAGATGGGAATAGTTGTTCCATGGGCTACTTCAACGGGCAATGGAGCAACTGGGACCATAGCGAAAACATCTTCAGTATGGTCGTCCAGCAGCGACTTCGAACCTCCCACGGTACCGATTCCCGGTCTAGATCCTAGCAGCATGGAAGAACTGGATCTCATATTTGACGAACGCCCAATGAAGACTTCAATCACATTTAACACACGTACAGGAACCTTGGTGTCGATGAACAGCAAGCCAGTGGTGCCAGCAGAGCTGGAGCAGAACGAAACAGACAATAGCAATACAAGTGGCATCAGTGGTCCCATTATATCTGTTAACCCGGGGCCACCATTGGACGGACTCTTGGATGATGACTTTGACGCCAGAACCACGTCTATCGAATTTAACGTCAAGACCGGATCTCTGGTCGGCATTCGCTAAAAGAAATAGATGCGACACGTACTATATCTCTCGGATTGGGAAATCTATTTATTTATTCTATGTACACATGTATTGTACGGAAAGTTAGTTGTACACACTCTTTCAGTCTCTTCCGACTGTTATCAGTTTATCGTTTCGATGTCTCTGCCGATCACTACCGTTAACAGCCAATCTTCAAAAATAATTTATTTCCTCTCGACAATTTAGAACTCTTCAGCCTAACTTAAGATGTCCTTGTTTGAAGTAGAAGGATGGAGCCTGCCGTCGAAAATAGCAGGAGAGAGACCTGACAAGACCAAGAAGAAATCAAGTCGCAATAAATCAAAGCTGGAAAGCCAAGAACTGCAACAGCTGGTAGAAGAACATTTGGAAGGAAAGAAGCCTAAGAGAAAAGCTGAAGATGAAAGCGAACAGGTAACAGAGAGTCCGAGAAAGGAGAAGAAGCACAAGGATGGGGAAAAGGATAAGAAGGTCAAAAAGGATAAACATGATAAAAAGACGTCAGGAAGCGTAGATAGCACTCGCATAGAGACTGCGGAGCTTCTGCCGGTTTCGGCTGAACCAAAACCGGAGCCAGTCAAGGCAACTCCGTCTAAGCTGACTCCTCTTCAGCAGAAAATGAGGGAAAAGCTTTCTGGATCTCGCTTCAGGTGGATTAATGAACAGCTGTATACTAGCACATCTGCAGATGCCCTGAAGTTGATCCAAGAAAGCCCAGAGCTGTTCGACGAATATCACAACGGGTTCCGAGCCCAGGTGCAGTCTTGGCCCGAAAACCCTGTAGATACTTTTATCTCACAAATCAAGACGAGACTTGAAAAGCCAATAAATGCTCCTGGTGGGCTCCCAGGTGAACCGGACGGGTCTGTCGTAATTGCCGACATGGGCTGTGGAGAAGCTCAGTTAGCACTCGAAGTTATGAGACTCAAGGGATCAAAAAAGTCCAGAAAAGTCAAGTTCAAGGTGCACAGTTTCGATCTGAAAAAGGCCAACGATAGAATAACGGTAGCCGATGTTAAAAACGTTCCTCTTCCTGACTCTAGCGTACACGTCGTTGTATTCTGCTTGGCTCTGATGGGAACAAATTTTCTCGATTTTATCCGAGAAGCCAACAGAATCCTTAAACCGAGAGGCGAAATCTGGATAGCTGAGATCAAGTCTCGGTTTGCGGATGCCAGTCTGCAAAAGTTTGTCGACGTTTTAAAGAAGAATGGCCTGTTCCACAAGACTACAGACGACTCAAATAAGATGTTTGTGAGATTTGAGTTCTTCAAACCACCCAAAGATATTCTTGAACAGAGGCAGACAAGAGACGCAAAGAGAACAAAGTTTATAGACAACGAGGAGCCACAAGAGCCAGAAGGGAAGTGGCTGCTAAAACCATGCATTTACAAACGAAGATAGAAAAGTAGCCTAAGTATTCTAAAATAATACGCCAAATCGAGCAGCTGTGGCCTGTTCCAGACCCCGTAGCTCTGCTTCGCTGAGATGGAGAAGGTGCAGTTTAAGCTTGAACCGCTCTGAGACCCCCCTCCGGAGGCGAGCTGGTGATCAGGTTGTGTGCAATCTGGCAGACTATCAATTTGTTTTCTGTAGAATATGACTGATCATAGCATTACCCAATGCTACTGCTTCTGGAAGCATATCTGCAAAATAGTTTTGAACTTCGTCGAACTCCTGCTTGTAAAGATCAAAGTTGCCTAGCCGAACAAGTTTGCTCCAGTTCTTGTTAGTCCATATTATATGTGAAAAAAGATATATCTCAATCGCAGGTAGACTTACTCTTGCAGCCAAGGTAAACTCCAAGTCGTCCGGCCTATAAACAGTATCCTGCACTGCAAAGTCAATGCTTTTATCCAAGAGGCCTGGCGTACAGAACAGGTACTCGGTAACCCCGAGCCATATTCTGAACAGAGGAGTGGAACAGATCATGTGGTCGTAAGGAACTATTTTGGACTGGTACCAGCTGTCGACAATTGCCAGTATGCTGAGATGAGAGTTGGGTCTGGCACCTTCAGGGGGGTATTTGCTTAGCGAGAACTGTCCCAGGAGCTCATCCGATAGCAACAAGCTCTGACTGGATTTCATGTTTCCAAACACAGCTTCTTTGGCTGCGTAGAGTCGTTTGCGAAGCTCGTCCTTTTTTTGTGTAATCATCAATTTGTACAACTCGGTTGTGGACGAGGCGTATTGATGTATCTGCTCGTGCGCAGAACTGTTGGTGATGGCTAGTCCAGCATACACATGCCATTTGTTTGAGTAGATACGCAACGTAATGTTAACCTTGGCATTTTCAAGGCCACCGGTGTAACGTGACGTCTTCCAGGGGTACTGATTGTTGGCCATCCATGCCTTCCCCATGGACAGGAACGCTGCGTGAGTCACAGCCTGGGTGTCTGCGGTTATTCTGTCATGCTCTTTGGCGGTTAAATACACTACTTTGGACTTTAAGCAGTCGAGAACTGCTCGTATAAACTCCACCGACTCGTCGCTCGCTCTGTGCTGAATGATAACCAAGGGCTGGCCCGTTGGATCAACTTTTGGTCCATGTAAGCTGTGGCAGCTCACAATCTCCACGTCCCGCGGCAGATGCTTCTCAAAAGCAGCAATTTCGGGCTCTTTGCACGACGTCTGTCCTCCTACGATGGCTCCAATCTTGGTCGAAGGACCGTATTGAGCTACAATGGCATCGATATTCTCGGCCTCGACGCTGTAAATGATGAAATCGCAGCTTCGAGCTATGTAATGCCCGTTTTCGAGGATGTTGACCTTCGATTTTTTGAATTCCTCTTTTAGCTCTTGATACTTTGATTCCCTGTCACAACCATTGACCCTGGTTAGTAACCATATAAAGATCACTTTCATTTTGACATCATCTATTCAACCACCTACTTCCATCCTGCTTCGGTGAATCGGGTCGCGTAGAGACGTCCCATGTCACCGAGGCCGATAATTCCTATAGTTCTATTCGCCTTCCATTGTTTCACCTTTTCTGCGGTCATTGCTACTGGGTGATAAAAAGGAACCTCAGAAAAACCCCCATAGACATTCGTTATTTATACCCAAAACGAACTGTCAAGTGGATGAAGAAGTTCGTCGTTGTGTGAATCTTGAGACTTGCAGGTTCCGCATTAAGTAAGGATTTAGTCACGTGGTCAGTGTTTCACCCAAGGGAGGACGTGGAGAAGCGTCCTCCCCATACTTCAGGCGGCCCTCCTTAGAAAGTGGGGGTATCCTCAGAACTTTACGTGTCGTGGTCTATCACATATAGATGGCACGAAACCAAAAGGTAAGACAGTACGAACAGAGATCTAAGCATATAAATGATGATATAAAGTCTAAGATAGTTCAATTGGCACACATTTCTCTTTCTCAGCCCTATTTTTGATCGTTTTACGCTGGCCCTTAAAAGACCTAGCTTAGAGGACACGTGACTCCAGGGAGCGTCCTCCCATGCCCCCGGCTGCCCCACGCTTATTGTACACCATATTGGCACTCGTACTTTAAACCTGCATTTTGAAATATATGTTGGATGAAGTGGCTTCTTGTAGATGAATTCCAGAGGAACCAATAGAGCTAGGAGCCGGTCTATTCTGCAGTCAGTGGCCCTGCAAGGCGATGGTGGGCGCGTGCCACGTAAAGCTCCGGAGCTTCCCCAAGTAAAAGTCGTGCGAAAAGTCAGATCGATAACAGATATAGCTCAAGCATTGGCCGAAAAGTCGGACGAGTCCAATCGTGACGGAGGACGGGCAGTTGCTACGCTGTACCCATTTAACAGTGCAGAAATCAAGCGCTTCAATGACGTGTCCGACTGGTGCGAGGAAGAGCTGGGGATTGAGGGTGACCAGATTGATCTGTATGATGATATTGATTATGCAAACGACCTGAAGTACATCACATTTATCGAGAGTTCGCAGCGATACTCTCATGTCTGTGACGGACTAGTCGCTCAATCAGACTCGATCATTGCACTGCTGGATCAATTGGCCCAGGGCTTTGAGTATGTGAAACTCGAGACGTCAAAGTTTCAATCATCGAGCGACAGTCTTGTCAAGCAGGAGCATCACCTCAAGAAACTGTGCGATGACGTGGACTACAATCTCGAGGTTTTTGCATCGTTGGAGTCCATAACGCGGCAGTTGAATGCCCCGGGATCCAAGATTGTCGTGAAACATACGTTCAAGAAACTGCTGCAGGACTTGGACCGGGGCATTGATTATGTCAAGAAAAACACGCGAATACTAGATATCTCACTGTACCAGCTTCGATTTCAGCAATGCATGATACGTGCCCTGACTCTAATTCAGGAGTATGTGAACAGTCAGTTGAGAACCCTGCAGAGCCAGGTTGAAGGCCAGCTAGGTGCCAGCAGGCGCGGCTCTGGTATCACGAGCGGAGGAACAGGGGGGCATCTGTCTACTACACAGCAGGTTCTTCTTTACGCGAAATTTAATGCTGAGGCGCCCCAGATCTATGATCTAGTTAAAGAAATTTCCTCTCGCGGTGCTGTCGACAGTCAGTATGATCATTTGTATACAGAATGCGTCCACTCCTATCTTTCGACTCGTCACAGGCTCATTTATCCGGCAATCGCTGCAGTGGTGGACGACTACTCGAAAGACACTCGAAGTGGTATGCTGCAGCAAGCCAGATCGTGCCTGTCCTTTTACAAAGAAACTTACAGCCAGGAGCTTGCGCTTTTCAATGCTTACTTTCCAGTTGGGCAGCCAGAGTTTGACCAGTGGATAGTTGGCTTGTGCGAGCCTCTTTACGATCTCTTACGACAGAGGATTATTAGAGAGCCAAGCATTGACAACCTTTGCGAACTTACGTCAATGTTGTTGTCGTTTGAGATTGAAGAAAACGACGAGAGCGCCTCTGTGGGTGAAGCTGAGGACTACAACTCATTTGTTAATAACGTTCTGTACGACGCCCAGGGCCGACTGGTGTTTAGAGTTCAGAGTTATATTGAGTCAGAGTTGGTGCGATACGTGCCAAAGCAGGAAGACTTGAGCGCTCTTAGCCACAGAAGGAGAAAACGTTCCAAGGCGAAGCTATCCACTGTGGTGGGTGAGGACGAAGATACTAAGGATGGAAAAAAGCGGGATGAGTCTCCAGATGCTGAAAATCAGCAGCACCTAGCACAAAAGAACCTTCCTCCGTCTGGAGACAATGATGCTTCCGGTAATTCTACTATCACAACTACAACAGTCGACACTTTACAATTACTGGACGGCTGGTACCCACCCCTGCGGAAATCAATCAACCTTCTCAGTCAGATTTACCAACTTGTCAAATCCAAGGTCTTTGACGACCTGGCTCATACCATTGTTCACGAATGCATTCAGTCTCTAACAAAAGTACACCAGCTGGCAATGGTGCGACTGGGGCCGCTTGAAGCTCAGCTTTTCCTGCTCAAACATCTACTCATGTTGCAGACTCAGATTATGGAGTTTGATATAGAGTCGGTCCCCACCGAGGTCCAGATTGATTTCAGTGGTCTGCAAGAAGTGTTTAGCACGGTCCGCCAAGAAGGAATCAGCTTCTCTTCCACCAACCTTCTCAACATGGCCAGAGTGGGAGCTCCCCGAGTGATATACGACATGGTTGATGCCAAACAAGAGCTCTACGCTCATCTCAAAAATTGCATACATGATTTCACAGAGGGTGCTGTGAAATCCATTGTGTCTCCGATACTTCGCGATGAATCCACCCCTGCAACGGCCCAGGAGGACACGCGGCAGTTGCGACAGAATGCAGCATCCGAACTGCCCCGTATACGTCAGATGATCGAAACCTACATTGAAGACCCCAGGACCATTGACATTCTGATTGACTCGATCCAGGACCTGGTTATCCAGACCTATGACGAATATTACAAAAAGATCGTCGCCCAGAGCAAAAGTCCGGAAGAAATGGAAGATGTCATGGAGCTGGATGGTCTCATCGCCTGGCTCAGTGACATTGTAGGCCAATTGTACCGAACATCGCGGACGAACAGCGTTGCTGAAACCGCCAGCGTATCTGCTTATAGAGCGTAAAATACAAATTTTGTGCAGAGCACACAAGGACATTCCGCGAAGCGGAACTACCCCTCCCCGGGAGGGGCCGCCGGAGGCAAGCTGGACAGCTGCTGGGGCCAGCCCCAGACCCCGTGGCTCTGCATCGCAGAGAAGAAGATGTTCTTCGACGAGACGTCTCTGGCTGCTCACCAACGTTTCTAGCTTTTCTCTCCGTCTTCAGGCCGAAAGGTGTTTTCGTCTAGTAGAGCATTTAGCTGGTTCTTTAAATAATCCAGTTTGCTGCCATCCACCAATAAGTGTGTTTCGTCCAATTCTTCAATTATAAGATCATGGCTTTTAGAGTCGATGCTCACTACCAAAGCTTTAATGGAGGGGTCGCTGATTAGACGCTGGAGGTGTATAGATCTTACTTAGTTAAGTTGAACATACCATTCGATTAGCACTCCTTGTTAGAGTCTGTCCTATAGACATCTTCTATATGTTCGCAATCACGTTTCATACCTTTGATGGCCCTTGGTGGCATTTTGTAGATAGATGTAATAGTTGGTACTAAATTGCACTTAAATCTTATGCACTCAGAACAGAACCTGTTCTGAATTGTTGGCGTGGGGGGGTGTTTCACAGGTAGTCAATTTTAGAATTGGAACAGTAGTCGGGCAACAACATCACTTCAAGCTCTTGAATGAAGGGGATATTAAGGAAATGGCCAGCGGCGATGAACCAGACGGTCATGAGCCAATTGAACGGGATGCGCAAGGGCAGCGAGGGAATGATAGTGTAAGGAGCACACATTTAAGCGAAGAAGACGAGTTGCAGACGTCTGAGGATAAAAGTCCAAATGGAGCTATGGATGAACAGGATGAAGCTCAGGGGAGAGAAGCCACGATGATGAGCGATGAAACGGGCGACAGAAAAACAGGGGACGCTGACGCTAAGGATAATACTGAAGATAACGAGAAAGTTGGTGGAAATGATTCTATGAATAGTAATAACAGACTCGATGAAGCAAAACGAAATGAAACGAATGACATTGACATGGCTCGCAAGAGCGAAAGCACACAAAGCGAAGAATCCGATTCCGACCAAGCATCGGAAGATGTTGTTGATGATGATGAGGGCTCAGATGAGGGCTCAGATGAAGACTCAGATGCTGTGTCAGATGCAGAATCAGACGACGTCGAAGAACCGCGTTTGAAATACTCACGAATCAGTTCACTGGCGACCACTTTATTCGCCAAAGATGCGCTATCCACATGCCTAATTACTGAATGTCTTTTCGTTTTTGCTACTCATTCCGGAGTTCTCCACCTCACAAAGCCTGATTTCACACCTATAAGGTCTTTCCGGGCCCATCGAGCTTCTATTCTCTCTTTATCTACCGATGGCCATTACCTAGCCAGTGCATCTATGGACGGAACAGTAGTTATTGGATCCATCAACGATGCCAAAGACATTTCAGCCAGTGATTTCCACCGCCCAGTCAATGCAGTAGCTTTGGACCCACATTACAAGACGTCAAAGATCTTTGTATCAGGAGGAATGGCAGGAAATGTAGTCTACTCTGAGCGAAACTGGCTAGGAAGAAGAACAGATACCAATCTTTACGAAGGAGAAGATACTATAGTGTCGGTACACTGGGTCGGAAACCTCATCATCTGGATGTCTGACCAGGGAATCATTGTCTATAGTGCTCATTCGAGAACATCGTTGCTTACAATCCCTAGACCTGAAAACAGTCCTCGAGCTGACCTCTATACTCCACGACTGTGTCTACCAGAATCCAACCTCATCTATATCTCGTGGGTTAACGAGATCTGGACCCTACGAGTTACCTCGAAACCGAAAAAGAGCACAGCCACTGCATTGATCCAGTCCGCAGCATCGATTAGGTCACTCCCCAACGACGATATCGTCGAACTCATTTCACACCTGCAGTTAGACTGGCACGTGAGCGGAATTGCGCCCTATGACCAAGATACAATAATGATTTTGTGTTTCACAGGGTCCTCGAAACGCCCAGAACTGAAACTAATTGATAGAGAGTTTGGCGAGGAGCTTTACGCAGATGAGCTATCTCTTAAAGAATTTGATCGGCTGGGGGTAAATGACTATCTTCTGGGGTTCCACGTACTCTCTGGGAAGTACTTTCTTTTGAGTGCTCGAGACTCTATTGTGGCAGTGAAAAGAGACTTGAGTGATCGACTTGGTTGGCTGCAAGAGCGAGAGCTGTATAAGGAGGCATGGGCACTAGCAGAAAAGCTGTTGGACCCTGAGGACCGATTCAGGATTGGACTCGAGCATATGAACCAGCTCATTGAAGGAGGCAAATGGCCAGAAGCAGGATATTTTTTGGCTCAGCTTCTGTCTCAGACGACTGGACTCGATCCTCAACTGATCAAGGAAGAATGGGACAAGTGGGGATGGATATTTATTAAAGCCAAGCATGTAGACTGTCTCTCTAACAGTCTTCCGATTGATCCAGAATTGCAAGTAGATCAGGCCTTGTACGATAGTGTGCTTTTGCATTGTCTTGAGCACGACAGGGCCCGGTTAAAAGACCTATTGGTCAAATGGGATATAAAGCTTTACAACAATGTGATGATGAAGAACCAGCTGGAAGACGAACTTTCAGATGATCCCACCCAATCAGAACTACGAAACTTGCTGGCAAATCTGTACTTAGTTACTGGGGACCCGTCGCGAGCCGTGAAGCATCTTTTATTCATGTCAGACGCGTCGGTGATAGATGTCATAGCCAAGTTTCACCTGCTTCCTTTTGTGGAAAACGAAATAGGCGATATACTGAGTGTGGGACTAGGGAGTGCCATTGAGTTTGCTCCGCTGGATGTGATTCGAGAAAAGACACGAGCTGCCGTGAAGTTGGTAGTGGATGGTCGACACGAGCTGGTCCCACAGCGTGTGGTACAGAAACTGAACGAAAAAAGCCCTCAGCTGGACGTTTTGAATTTCCTGTATCTCGAAGAGCTCAACGAGCAGGACGGATTTGCGGCCCGTGGATTTGCAGACCTTCAACTGAGACTTTACGCCGAGTTTGATCGGCCCAAACTAATGGCCTATTTAAAGAGAAACAACTATAATCTGAACATAGCTGTTCAGGTCTGCGAGAGCCGTGACTACATCCCAGAGCTTGTATATCTACTAGGCAAGGTTGGACAGAGCGGTCGAGCTTTGAAGCTAATCATAGAGCGCCTCGGAGACCCCGTGCAAGCTATAGAATTTGCCAAAGAACAGAATGACAGAGACCTTTGGGACGATCTGCTGGAGTACAGTATGGACAAGCCTATATTTATCAGAGAACTGCTCAGCCAGAGCGGGTCTGGAGCTATCGATCCCCTCGTAATCTTCAAGAGGATACCAAGCGGCATGGAAATTACTGCGTTGAAGGAGATCCTCGTAAAGCTTTTCAGCGACAAGGAGATCTCATTTTCGCTCCTCCAGGCTACGTTTAACATCATTGAGAACGAGGCAAGGGATCTGTCAGCGGATTTGCGCGCTTTTCGTCTAAAAGGAGATGCATTGGACCTTGAGCAGATAGGAGATGGCATAGATTTAACGAAACCTTTGGTTCTTATGCCCGAAGGTACCCTGAAAACTGAAACTGAGCTGCTTGGCGAGAGTAAGGTGTGGAGGGGGACGGCTCGAACTTTTGGAGACAAGATCCGGCATCTAGGGTATATTTTACGAGAGCTTGATAGTGTACTGTGGTGACCCCTCGCCATCTCCCCCTTCCGGTGGTTCCGCTTTGTGGCATGGGACAGAGAAGAGCTTTGTGGACTCATCCGCAAAGACTCAGAGAAAGTATCTATGTCATATTTATTGTTTTATATATTAAAGTAGTCACGGACTGTCTGTATGTCTCTATCATATTTATTATTATTTCTCGATTGCTTTCTACGTGGGCAGAGAGATGAAATATTATTTACGAAGGCCTGCAACATAATCCCTGTAGATGATGGATCAACAGGCACATCCGGTCAAGTATATCTGTAAGCTCATATCGTATTATAGATGAGTATAGTCTCAATTCCAGATAGTTAGCCAAAACGTTAACTAAATGAGTTTCGAGAGATACCTTTTTGCTTAGTTACCAGAGATCGGAATAGTTGCATATATTTCCATTCGATTCTCTCGGCATACGAGTTGCAGGGGTGTTGACATTCATTACTGCAACGTTTGACGTGGAATAGCGGCTAACATGTTAGTGACTTCCCTGATCTGGCCCTGGATGTGACTACGTCGATAATTTGGCAGATCCTACCGATGATTCATCTCGATTAGCGGCAAGTAAAATTAATGAATGATTTTTTTTAAGTCGAACGGTTTGGTACTAACTACGTACAGTTACTAGGGCGGTACGATACGAGTAACTAACTACCTTTCCACTTTCAACGCATCAATTGCATGGCATGGGTATCAGCAAGCCTGGAGAAGTCAGAGCTTCGTTCAACGTAACCTAGATCTAATACAATACATAGTTAACTAAACATGCCTCCGGCGTCTCCACCCGGAGAGGGTTGGTTCTGCTTCGCAGAAGGTCAATACTATCCATACATATTAATCAATCCTCGAGCCCTCTAAGAAGTCTATCTGTCTCCCCCACACCATCGGCCATTTCTATTCTAGATCAACCTTGTTTTTTTTGGTTATAGTACTACGCCTCAGCTCACCCCCTTGGCTATCTTCACGCCATTCATGCTCCGGGTCACTCTTTTGACCCACCCGTTTAGTGCTGCTACTTCACCAACCCCCTGGCACCCTGTCAGCACCGCAACCAGGGATTATTCAGATTTATATTATTTCACACACCTGGTGGGACAAACACCGCTAACCTACGCAAATTGAACAATTCATAGCCCATATTTTTGAGGGGAATTTTCAGCATCTATGTCTGATAAAAATATAAAAATAGTCATACTGGGAGATGGAGGTAAGACGTATAATGGCAGGAAGGAGAGATAACATGTCTAAGCACTAAGAGTTGCTGATAGATCAAAATAGATCAAAATTACTAACAACCAGGAACCGGCAAATCATGTGTTACTATGAGATTAATCCGCAGCAAGTGGGTAGACGAATACGATCCAACCATAGAAGATTCGTACTCTACCCAGAGAGTAGTTGGTAAGTCAGTCCTGAAGTCAAAGAAGTAGTGAAATAGGTGGAGTAAACGAAAAGGTGGCATCTTTTCCTAACTCAAACAGACGGAGTAGAATACAGACTCGACATTATCGATACTGCTGGCCAGGAAGAATATCGAGATATGCTAGGCACTCTTTTCGCGTCGGAGTCGCAAATAGACGGCTATTTACTGGTGTACGATATCACTTCTGCAGCTTCGCTGGAAAACTTGGAGTATTTCGCAGAAATGATAGAAAAGAACTTGGATCTGATGCCAAACGCACCTGCACCTGCCAAAATTGTGGCTGGGAATAAATGCGACTTGAGCGAAAGCCGGGCCGTTTCGTCGGTTGAGGGCCTGGCGTGGGCGAAAGCTCACGGATGCGGGTTTATGGAAACCAGTGCCAAGGCCCAGATCCACATTGAAGAGACATTTCAAGTAATTGTCAGGCAGGTAATTGCCAACCGTCAAAAGCATGCTGAGAGTGGTGTAGGAGGAGGGGCCCAGAAGCGAGCGGGAGCCACTGGTCAGCCATCGAGAGGTAATCTACGGGCTGCCTTTTCCAGTCATAATTTAAGAACGGGTCAGGAGAAGGAATCCAAGAGGGGGTGTTGTGTGATTTCATAGTGAGCGAATGTGACAGTGAGAAAACTCTTATTTCAAGAACCTCTGGTTCTTTCAAAATTGACAATCCTTATAGAGACAATAGTGATTTCTTGATAGCTTCTATAAAAAGGACTGTGGGATTTTGTTGGTTATGCTTTTATATATATATATATATATATATATCTTTCAGGGGTGTACATGGTTAGCAATTATTGAAGTGTATCACAAGTAGTTCTGTAACAGGTTCAATGAATGATATGGCTGAAAAGAACGCATTTACCATCTCAAAAAGTGCTGCGAATGACAAAGTGTGCTGCTACGAGATCGGTACCGGCGATAACTATGAAATTGCTTCCCACTTCAGTTTGCTCGAAGCAAAACCAACCCTCGCCGCCGGAGGCGAGCCGGACAATCTTCAACTATCAAATACTGTATTTTGTGTAGTTATTTGCTCTTTTTTGTATTAAGTACTATGACCATCAATCTCACAAACCGACTACTCCGTCATCCTTCATCCTCTTATAAAACACAGCGGCAAAGTTGATGACCAAAGCAAACAAAAGGCCAATGGCAATAACCAGGGGCCCAAAAGGATTGTCCAAATGCCTCTCACTCCGCTCTCGGATGTAGTGCAATCGCTGGGTGTACGTATAATACCCCCAGATGCCGCTAAACAAGGTCAAGGCAAAGAGTCCATATGCAACATATTCAGCCAAGTCAGTGGTAGTGGAGCTCTCAACGGAATTATAAAGAGAAAATGTCAGCGCAGACAACATCGCAGTCACGCTGAGCCACTTGTTGAAAGTTCGTTCGTTGGCCAGCCAAACTTTAGCTTCCACTTTGACAGCCCCAGAGTTCTTAATGTAGTTCTCAGGCTTCTTCACTCCTGGAGGCAAGACAACTTCTTCCTCCTCTGAGTCCATATCCAGTTTCGAATTGGCAGCCAAATTCTGGTCCTCCCCTACTCCAGCCCTTGCTGCTGGTCGGACCCACGTAGGATAGCCAACCTGGCCGGCTCGATTTCTGCTTGAGCTGGCCTCAGAGGTTGAATTTCCGTCGTCGCTTGAGTCTTCCTCAGATCCTCGCTCAGGAGGGGGCCTGAGAACAGATCCTTGCCGTCCCTCCTGCTGCTTCAGCAACTCTCGGTTCCTCTTGAATGACTCCTGTGGGTCCTCACGAATATCATGCTCCAAATCGGGCAGCCAAAACGGGAGACTGTCCAACCGGTCATCCTCGGCAAAGAGCGTGGCGGTTCCCTGAACAAACTTTGAAAACAATGGAATGTCCTTAACGAGATGACTGTTCGTTAATTCCTCCAGCCAGGCATGGTGACCGCTTCCTATCTTGTCGCCCTTGGTCTTCACTCGCACCTCCATCACCGAGTAAGGGAATTTAGAGTACTCCGACTTTCGCAGCACTGACAAAGGCTGGGTCAAGCTTGGAATATCCAAGTCACTTCTATGCCACGACTCCGGGTCGCGGATCGGGTTCTCCTCGTTGAACGAGTCTTCACGGATAAAAGTGATATCACTGTCCAGCAAAATTCGCACTTTGTCGTCTCCAGGGATCTCAAAGGCGGTACGCTGATACACGGTTCTGAGCACTGGCTGCAGATTATGGTCCTGGATATAAGCCAAGAGCTCCCTAGCGCTCTTTTCATAAAGCTCAATCTTGCGCTCCGCCACATTACGTGCCTTCATCTTTTTGACGTTTCGGGTAATAACAGCGTCGTCGCCGCTCAGGAACGCTTGCACGTTCTTAGGTTTCAGCGAAATCCGCACTACATGGTCGTCAAACTTCTGCTCCAAGGTGATCTGGGGGGTCTGATACAGTCGTCCGTGCCATCGCAACCTCAGAGATCCCAGGTACTCCTCGTTACGCTTCTTCTCCAGCTGAGACTGGTACACTTCAAACCCTCGGTTATCAAGGTATAGAGATGTCACAATTGGATCAGCTTCGGGGACACGGTCGTCCTCGTCGCGGTCGTAGACCAGCACAGGCAAATGACGCAGTATTCGGGTCTTGACCTCCATGACGTTCTCAGGATGAACCCAGAATCGGAACGTGGTGTATCCGTGGCTCTCCTGGAACGACGACATCATGGCAGACGCCGAGTTTCGAGCCTGGGAGCCAAAATTCTCAGCCAAAAACTGGTACAGAGCGGAGAGCCGGTAAAGCAGCGGAGAGTAGTCTTCACTGTGGAATGGCAGGCTCTTCAATCGGACTTGCAGAAGGGGTCTCACCTGGTACTGTTTATGGAGTCGATCATGCTTCTTGACGATTTTCATAAACCCAGTGAAATTGAGACGTCTGAAACGGTCAAGATGATTGGTCAATCCCAGGAGTTCCTCGAGCTCTGCCTCGACCCTCTTCGGGTCCACTGCCGACGATTCTTCGGCGGTCGGGTTCGACACTCTGCTCTCCAAATCGCCAATGCTCTTTTCCAATTCCTTGAACGTCTTTGTCTCAAACGAATAGACCCGTTCGAGCTGCTCGTCGAGCGCAGTCACGAACCGAGTTTCGTCCTGCTCAGTCCATTCGGGTGTGTCTCCGTCTCCAACGACTACGCTTTCCTTGAGAAGCTTTTTCAGTTTCTCATAGCTAATGTACTCGGCTTTCCAAGGAGGATAGACCTCATTTGCCAAGCGAACACCAAACAACATGGCTGTAGAATTGGACCGAGGATAAAACTTCTAAAACAATTCAATCTTCTAGAGAAAGAAAAGTATAAAAGATCAAACAACAAAGTAGAAAAATTCGTCTCCAAATGAACGCCTGGTTCAGTCTTGTTTTTTCTCTTTGGTTGGTCCTGATTGTCGATCCGGTTAACAGTACACAAAGGTAGGGTCGCCAAATGCGGCCCTTAACGGTGTTCAGATGTCCAACCATAGACATTCGCTGAGCAACGTGCTGCACACCTGGTCCATGGTGTGGTGTATAATGATATTGGTGAGGTGAGAATTGACAACGTAAGACGTGTGTACCGCCGTAGTTACTACTGACAACCTAACACTGGGAGACTTAATAAAGAGGACGAACGAGAGAGAGGAGCTTGCGGCCGTATGGCCAGGGTCCTTTGGGATTGTTCCGCTTTGCAGAATATTGACTATCTTGCTAGAGGTCCGCTGGTGAGTGGCAGTTAATCCACCTCAATGGGTACTGAAAGAGGACTGATAATACAGATACTTTGCTCTTTTAATCTTTATATGGCTATACAGATGATAGATAGGAATATCATAGTAACGGCTGCTAAACTCCCGTCTCCTTAGTTCTGTGTTTTAAAGTGTGTTTTAAAGGTCGGTGAAATTCAGCCGTGCATTAAATGCACATCAGAGCCAATTAAGGACTCGACGCGATTCGACACGACAATTTAATACCCACCTGCAGAATTAAGTGGCTTTATTTCTTGAAAAATTAAATAGTAGAGTTTTATTATAGATGCAGGTAATGTGACGAAAATGGGCTCCTTCTCTGCTATAGCTGAGCTGAGCGATGACTCGGACGACGACTGTGCCCTCGTAGAGTTGAGCCAGGTCTCTGACAAAGAAGCTGTGAAAGCTCGTCTGATTCATAAATTAGCTACGCGGAAGCAGAAGCTGAGCGAGTACCACGCTAGAATCTATGCTCTGAGAGCACAGAAGGAGACAGTCTCATCATCTGAGTCTTGCATTGTAAGTTCTCTGCTGGCTTCGAACGACATCGTCACTTCTGAGGACGCTAAAGGTAGACGGAAAAGAGTGTTCACCCCGATTCGAGGCACGCCAGAGGCAACCAGACTACTTGGATCATTGCATAGATTGATTATAGATAGTGTAGAAACTAAGCCTAATAGTGCAGAGAAGCCAGAAATCACGGAGTTCGAGGGCCATGTAGCACAAGATGAGACAGACGCTGCGGGCCACTTGTTCGCAATTCGCGGAACGATCCAATTACTGCCCAACAACAACCTCAGAGTTAATGTCGAGGTACCTTCATGGATAGATGAGACACTCAAACAGTTTGTTGGAAGTGCTAATGCGACAACAGTCCTGTACGGGCTTTCACAATTTTCGGTGCTGTGGGTCAGGCGATACAAAGTGTTTGCCAAACTGGCCACGACTTTTGATTCCGATCCGGGTTGGGATAAGTCCTCCAGTATTCACTTCAAGCAGCGTGGCTCTTTCCAGCTGGGCTTAGAGTGGGAAATAGGGATAGACAAGGCTGGAGATTGTGTTTCGCGACTTCGTCTCTGTGTCAAGAGCATTCCACGTTTGGAAAACAACGATCTCAAGACATACAATTCTGAAGAAAACAGGGACAGCTTATCTACTGCCAGATTGCATCAACTTTTTTACTCCCTCATACATAAACACGGCGCGTACTCAGCTACTTGTATCGTGTATAAAATGATATGTTGTTAGAAGTTCATTCTCCTGCCGTTCAGTCTCCTAGTAAATTCGACAGCTTCATTACATTGGAAGAGTGGGCAGCAGGCTCATGTATACCATCATGTTTTTCTCCTGACTCTGGAGCATTATTTTCCAACACTTCTCTTTCTCCTTTCTCGTTTCCATTTTCCTCTCCCCCTTCGAACTCCTCTTTTTTTACCATCAATGGCGACAGCGGCTTCGACGACGGCGACGACCACCGAGCTATCCATCTTTGAGATCTCCTCAAAGCGCGTGCAATCGCCTCGTTCTCCTCTCCGTAATCTCCATGGTAATCCAATGGTTTCCCCTTCTTAGGCTTCACGTTCACATCCAATACCTCATCATCAGAATCTACCAATGGATCTTTATCTTTGATCCGGCTCCAGGTCCTTTTTATAGCCCCTTCTCTATGCCGTTCTCGTCGCTTGCGAGCGTAAATGTCGCTTAAAATATGGTTGACCTGTTCATAGCACTTTCTCTGCCGTTCTCCGTCTTTGGTATTTTTAAATTTGACATTTTTGAAAGTCAGTTTGACTCTGGCAGGGCTTTTGTGCCGCCCACCAACTTCTCGCTTGCTGCTGTTGCTGCCTACAGACTCGGAAGAGGCCAGTTGCTCAATTTTCTTACCCCCCTTTTTCGAAGTAGGAGTGTCGTCCCTAGTCTTTTCGCGGGCGACCCGACCACCCCTTTTTGGTTTGGCACTGGAACTAGGTGTAGCAGCCGCCGCTCCTTCTTCCAAATGGTACTGTCGCAGTCGCGTCATGGCATCACCAAATTCTCGTTCGTCCTCAGTGTCGATGTTTTCCAGCGCTACTTGCTCCTCATGCAAGACTTCTAGCTCAGGAATCATCATACCATCTTGCTGGCCCATGCCAAACGGATTTTGGCGTAAATCTTCAGGTGCTAGATCTGTCTCAAGATATGCCCATAGCAGCCAGAGAAATGCACGAGAGCGACTTTTGCTGCTCAATGTCCTGGTCATGATAAAGTCAAAAAACTCCCTTCCAGCTGGGAAAAACTTTTCTTCAATCTTGGAGCTGTATGTGGAGAATAAAAATATTAAATTGATGGGGTTCGTGTGCGGTTTACGGCCATTTGCCAGCATTTCCTCAATGGTTCCAGGCTCGGGTCGGTCCTCGCATGCTCCTTTCAAGATACTCTTCAATCGTGGAGCATCTTGTAGCTGCTTGTAATCAGACATCTTTGCGTACGTCTGCAGACTGGGGATTGGGTGATATGTTCTTAATTGGGCACGCATTTCGGGGAAAAAGTTCAACGTGGTGTTCATACGACCCACGTTGACCAGCAAGCACACCATGGCCATATTGAGGCCTGCTCTTTTATCTCCAAGGAGCTTTTCACGCAGTATCTTGGAACACTTGGAAGATCGGGCCATGGCGTCTATGTAAATCTCGGCAAATGTCTGATTGGGGGCATCAGTATAGCTATTTGTAAACACGCGCTCCTCGTTTGTGAATATACCCGCTAGGAAATCATACTGGATATCTGCCCTCCACAGTGGTTCTCCGTCTCTTTTCTTCAGATGCCTTATTTTAGATCCCATGAGCAATGTCTGGAACGTGCGAGTAGCCCTTTTTAAGTTGCCATTGCTGGGTGTTCCGTCATCATTATAGTCTTCGGGTTGGGTTATTTCGTATGCAAGGCTTTGGTGAGGAGTTCCTTGGTTATCTGGAAGAACGTCATTGTTTTCAGGACGCTCATGATTTTCGTCACCTAATGCCATCACTGCTGCCGCTGCTGCTGCTGCCGCTGTTGCTGCTGAAGCTGAAGCCGAATCAGTAGGACCAGGTGATCCAGCAGCACCACCAATAGCATTTCCGGGACCAGAAAGCGGTGCCACGATACTTGGCCCAGAGCTAGCTTGGCTGAGAGGAGGATTAATAGAAGGAAGCACAATAGGAGATGTCATCTGATGCACTGGTGGATTGACGGGCGGGTTCATAATGTTAGGAATTCCGTTTTGAACGCCATTCGGCATACCATTTGACACTCCATTTAGCACTCCATTCAGTGGTACACTCGGTACTCCGTTTAGAACTCCATTGGGCCCAGCTGGTCCACTAGACACTGTATTTGCCAACCCAGTAGCTGGCGGAGCAGTGGAGTCACTTGGTGCTCCGCTTATTCGATCCATGCGATATATTTTTCCGGGGGTGTGATGATGACGGGCAACGAAGTTTCTGCAAACAAATCAGAAGGATGAAGTGGTGATGCTTAATTTTTGTATGCTGCGCTTTGATCGGAGGAATGTCACGATATTATATAACTCCCATTTGCGCAGTTGTTAGGTTTTTGTTTGGGGAATTTTCCCTTAGTGGTCAAAGGAGTCGTCTAATGATGTGCGGCCCACGAGTTGGGGTGGGATGTGGGTTTGTTGTTGAAATTTCAGATCTGTTAAAGTTATGAGAGGTGTGACCTAGCAAATATCGTAATTACCCCCATATATCATTTTCCCCGCCCCTCCACGACATCCCCGTCTGCGTACAATATATATTTAATAATTCATTAAGTTGAGACTTAAGTGAGATAAATCACCACCATCAGCTTCTGCGAAGCAGAAACCGACCCGCCCTGGGAGGGCCCACCGGAGGCAGGTGGGCCTTGGTGTAACGCTAAATATACCGTAAATGAAAATAAACATAAAAGATGACGAAACTACATGTACAATGTCAAGAGCCAGATTCGCTGCGCGGTCCACCTGGTCCTAACTAAGGACTTTAAATTAACTAAAAAAAAATAAGATATCAATCCAAAAAACGAGTGGACTCCTTGGATTCGAGCAGGGTGTCGTTATCATCTGAAGAAGTTGAGTCACTGATAGAAACTTCTTTCCCGTTTCCCTCGTCGTCAGATCCAACTTTGAAGAGATCTCGGCCTTCTTCTACGGCTCGCTTTTGTCCAGGCTCATGCCCTGGTTGTTGAGCGTATGCATCATATAGATTTCGAGCCTTCTTTCCAGCAGTGGGTC
Source organism: Spencermartinsiella europaea (assembly GCA_030579595.1). Taxonomy (NCBI): domain Eukaryota; kingdom Fungi; phylum Ascomycota; class Dipodascomycetes; order Dipodascales; family Trichomonascaceae; genus Spencermartinsiella; species Spencermartinsiella europaea. Next base: position 187,987 of record JAKTRG010000017.1, read on the forward strand.
CAGCAGCGGCTTTGGTATCGACTTGGGTTTCAGTGTCAGTGTATTCGACGTCTGACTCACTCTGTACAGGACTGAATATGCCCGAATCATTGTCTTCGTCATCATCGTCGTCATCACCGTCATCGTTTCCATGAGGAAGAAGGTCAAACTCGTAAGACGGCCTGGCAGGGTCCCTTCGCATCCTGCGATTTCGATTTCGGCGCGATATCCATATGTATATAGAAATCCCAGCAATAAACAGGACAATCAAAAGAATAGATCCGTACAGCCACAAGAGCGTCCTTGTGCTGAGCCCAAAAGTAGGTATCAGGGACCAAGGTCGACTGGGCGAAGGAGACGGAGACGGAGACGAAGAAGGTGCAGAGGTAGAGGGTGCCGTCGTAGAACTTGTTGATGTGGCAGGTTGTTCTACAGAAGTAGACGAGGTGGGCAAAATAGTTTCTTCTGGTGCTGCTGATGACGATGTTTCTTCAGGCTGACTTGGATGCGTGATCTCCTTGTCACCATCATCGTAAGAAAACAGTCTAGCTTTCGATGCATCGTTGGCTTCGCCCCACAGTTTCAAGGTCCAGTCTTTGAACATACCAGAACCATCTTCCTTCAGTGAGTTGGTCACCTTGATGGTCCAAGTGCCCACTCCATCCTCTCCCCAATGAGCGACACTCATAAAAGTCCATTCTCGATATCCCTCTGCAGAATCATCACGGGGCCGTTGTTCTGCTAGCTCAGATCTCACCCCGGAAGGACTGATCAAAGTCACTTTCAAAGCACCGCGGTAACTGTGATCGAGATTCATCTGTACATTCACGTGTTCTAATCTCTCAATGTTGGCATTTTCAATATCCTGCTCTGAAATCACCACTGTGGACTCAATCCCTTCCTCTCCAAAAGGTATATCCTTCATCACGGATTGCTTGTCGGCAAATAACCAAACCTGCGGCTTCACAAGCTCCCAGGTTTTGGCTCGCTCAACGATGGCATACGCATCTATCTTTCCATACCCGTACCTATGGCTGTACTGCTTGCCCAAGGCGGTCGTTTGCCAACTACCGTCATCTTCGTTGACCGGAACTGCCGTATCCATCGAGAGGTACTGCAAGTCTCTCCATGAAAGCTCGGGTCTAACGCTCAGAACCAAAGCAAAAACACCAGCAGCAATAGGGGCAGCTGCTGACGTCCCACCATGCTTATCGGTACATTGCCCGTGTATATCGGTGGTGTGAATACTGTCACCACTGCCTGAAGAGTACGTGACAACCATATTAGCCGAACAAGCCTCTGAGTAAAACGGTCTTCTCCCCTTACGGTCAATGGCTGCCACAGTTATCGAGTAGATAGAGTTGGTGTAACCATCAAAGTTGCAGTTATCTCCCCAGCTGGCTCCATTGCCAGACGCAAATACATAGATACTTCCCTTTTTGTCTCGTCCGTTTTGTACTCCATTGAGAATGGCTTTTTTCACTAGCATTCCAGGCTCCGCCATAGTCTGCCCATCGTCCGAGGGGCCCCAGGAGCACGAATAAATGTCATTTTCCTGGTATGCATAGTTGAGGGACAAGGCTTCGTCTGCCTCAGAAATTTTCTTCGACAGGATTCGCAGTCCTGCTATTTTGGAGTTGTACGCCACGCCCACACCACATACATCGTTTTTCACTGCTGCGATTTCTCCACAACATCGCGTGCCGTGGTGATCGTCTGCTAGCCGCGGACGCGGTTCCGGTGTGTTGTCGTTGAAGTCATAGGATCCTTCGGCAAAAAAGTTTGCTTTGAGATCCTCGTGGTCCAAGTCCAGTCCGTCGTCAACAACAGCTACGGCAACACCTTGGCCTGTGATATTTTGATACCAGACTCCCGTGATATTGAGATCATGGCCGGGTTGAGCCGGGTTGAGAAGATGCCACTGTGCGTCAAAGATGGGGTCTGAAATTTCCAAGTCGGACATGACCTTGTGTATTAGGGCGACCGATGAGTCTTCTCCCTGATCTCCTCCCGGCACTGTAGCTGGAGGAGGATTCTCTCTCGCCACCACGCTTCTCTTGTATAACTGCTTCTCCGGCAGAATTTGTAGAGATTTCAGCCCGTCCTCGAGCAGCATCCTTCTGTACAAGTTCTTTTGGTCTCTCTTTTCTACTGGCAGCGCTGCCATTTCTGCTTCGTGTAGAGAATGCGGTCTATCGTTTATGCCATGCAAATGCTCGTTTATGGGGTGGGTTTTTTCCACTGAGAAGAGGTAGTGGTGTTCCAGCGAGCCGAGCGGTTGCTCAAAACGCCAATCCTCAAACTCGCTACCGCACCGGCTGCTTATGAACTCCTCGACATCTCGGTCACTCCGCAGGTGCACTGCAAAGTAGTTTCTACTCTCATATTCTCTTGGTACCATGGGGGCACCTTGCTGCGACTGCACAAATTCGCTCCAAACATGTCGGTGGTGGTGGCGGTAATTATCGTCATTTATGGATCCACCACTGCACACACCGATGGCTATGGCCGAGCTTGCGATGAGACTCCACACCAAGCTTGTCTTCATCTCCTCTTCTTTGAATGTGAAGTAGGATGGGGAGACAGAACAGACCGAGTATGTATCAAATCTGCGCCCTCAGTTGATATGCAGAACTTCCAAAAAAGCGGTTGTTTCTAGGTTCCTACGGCTGATACCTGGGCCTTGCTTTGTTCCCACCAATAATCTGTGTCTTAAGCTAGACTCTTGGGGCTATGCCTTGAGGTTTTTGATGCCTCTTTACTTTCTATTTATTCGCTCCACTTTCCAGCGGATTGCTTGGATTATAACAGCACGACTAGCTTTATGCGTATTATAATTTCACACGCAGAACATAAAGTTTTTGATTCTCGAACGTGGCCTTAACGATGTCTTAACAGATTTGATCCAAGTTTAAAGTTGCAGCGTAAGGCGCTGTGATCAATGATAGATACGCCGACGTGGGTTGGGGAAGAATTTGGGGGTGCAGAGGCTTAAATTTCACATTGCAAAAAGCTACAAAACCTGCTTTTAACTGACATTTTGCACAAATGGTGAAAGCAACGACCCCAGAACTGAAAAAGGTAGGTAGTATTAGGTAGTAGCATTGGAAGCATAGAAGTGAAGGTGCTGGTTGCTTCTAGTTACTAGCTGGCTCTAACAAAATAGTATATGGATAAGAAGCTGTTCATCCAGCTCAATGGGTCGCGCAAGATTATAGGCGTACTGCGAGGATACGATGTATTTTTAAATTTAGTGTTAGAAGAAGTCGTAGAAGAAAAACCCAATGGCGACAAAGTCAAAGTTGGTACTACTGTAAGTATTAACATGGGGCCCATCAGGCATTGTAATGTTGGCTGTGTAGTGCTCACAGTGACTAACTAACCAGGTGATTCGAGGCAACTCGGTGGTTCTGATGGAAGCCTTGGAGAGAATTTCTTAATCGACGGTGAACTATGGGGCTCTATGGGATGGAATAGAGTAATCTAAAATGTATATTTATTTGTATTATAGTGGTTGGGATGGAAAACGCGTTGTTAGCTAGGAACAGTGTTAATTTATTTCAAGACATTTTGCGAAGCAAAGCTTACTTTCATTCTTGCAAAACGGGACTACCCCTTTCCCGGACTCGGAGACGAGCAACACGTCACAATCCAGGGTGGCTAGTTCGGCAGAATGGCTCATTTATTTGATAGATAATTGGTTATGCGAATCCGCCTAAAGTTGTCATTTCACTTAGGGTGACAAATTTCCCCCACAAGTCCGACTCGGACTTCTTCTCTGCACATGGCGATGCCTTTCCAAGAATACTTATAAGTCAGGGCTTCCCGTAGAATCCATGGAGTAGATTAGATTGCTATAGATTGTTATAGATTCTAAACTGCTCAAGTAAAGTATGTCTGCCTTCTCTCACTCCACCTTCAAAGCTGCCTCTTATTTGGCAGCAAGGCCGACATATCCTGATAAACTGTTCAAATTCATCTCCGACTACCATTACAAACACAATGGTGACCAGACTCGAGATACATCGAGCGCTTTGGACATTGGATGCGGCCCTGGTGAGGCGACGGTGCCCCTGACGAAGCATTTTGGCACGGTGTTTGGCATTGATCCAAGCAAAGTCATGACTGAGGTCGCATCTCAAAAGTATTCCAATGTCAAGGGTCTCTCGTTTGGTCAGGGCTCAGACAAGGATTTTGCCGACAGGTTTGTACCCAACTCGTTTGACCTAATTACTGTGGCACAAGCAGTACACTGGTTTGAGTTTCCTGACTTCTTCTACAACGCACACAAACTCCTGCAACCCAATGGGACACTTGCGTTCTGGGGCTACGTGGATCACGCATTTGTTGGCCATCCTCGTGCTTCGCAGATTAGTTTGGACTATTTCTACGGGGACAAACACATGGGGCCCTATTGGCAGCAGCCTGGACGAAACAGGCTGCGCGAAAAACTGATCATTGCCCAGCCTCCCGAGCCATTATATAAGGACGTTCGCAGAATAGTCAATGACCGTGACGAGCCTGATCCAAACGCAGTGTTGGAGATATCTCAGACATTGCCTCTGTCATCCGTACTGGAGTACATGAAAACGGCTTCGGTGTACCACACTTGGCAGAAGAACAACCCAGGGATGCCTGACAAATGCGACGAGTGCATAGAGGAGATCAAAGCAGCCGAAGGTTGGCAAGATGACACTGTTGTTACAATCAAATGGGCTACAGTTCTAGTCCTGGCCACTGCTGTGAAGCAATAGAGTAACGGCTAAAGATAATGCTCGGGACTTAATTGGACTCCGGCCCGGCCCTTCCAAGGAGGGTGGTTGCGGTTCGCGCAAAATACTAGTATTTTTTTGCTACACTCTAGGGTATCTGCATCAAAATGAAACAACTTGCGCGAAACTGGATGCACAGCCGTAGAATTTTTCTGCAAACTACCATACTTTGTATAACTAGTTCACGTATGCTTTGATCAGGTATGAACCTTTGTCCCAATCAGAGCCAACTCTTGCCAGGTGCCATGTCTAACATGCAAATATATATATATATACATACCCATACAGTACAAGTACATGGGATCTGAGCAAATTTGATCGCCCTCTTTTAGCTCCTCGCCTCTGTTAACTCTTCTTGCGCCAGCCTTCGCTCTGCTTCACGTCGCAATTCATCCTCCTCCATACTCTTATTCATAATGTGATTGCCTACGAGAGCTACGCCCAATGTCGACCCTCCGATCCACAACCTGACATTTCTAGGAAGAGACGTATATTGTTTCCATAGAGACCCAACTACTGTTTAGAAGGAACTGTCACGAATGCGAAACAACGCTTCTCTGTGCTATACGTACGCATTGTTTGATTTACAGACTCTCGTCTTTGAATGAGAACTGAAGAAATGTTCGTGAAAACTGGAGATCGTTACCATTGTAAGGGATTGTTCAGCCGTGCGCGCTTGGAAAACTGTTAACGACCGAAACTCCTCAACAAGCAATCGTAACAACTCCACAAACCGCAAACTACTAATTGGTCAACTAACATTGAGGGGTAGCAGTTAGCTAACACTGTAACAGAAATGTCTAGTACGTAATGTTACCTCCATGTTTCTCGGCAGCTCCTAACGGCGAGTGGTAAACACGATGTTCCAATACGATCTGTGACCCGGCCAATCGTATAGAAGCTTTGTGATGAGTGAGATGAGTACTAGTAACAAGATGAGCACTAGTACTAGACGAGCACTAGTATCAAGATTCGCAGGCAATGCCCAGGATCAATCTGATCGGTGTGCGATCAGATATGTAGCTTATCCCGATAGCAGACCAATGGGAGAGCTCAAGTAACATCCCCACGGTTGAAACGCGGGGTACGCAACTCTCAAATCCCCACTGCGACGCCTTTTCTTGACATCTGCAGGAACTTTTGGTCCAGGGGGTCGTCACAGTGCCGTGGATTCGATGATCATCTCAAAAGACAGTTTTCTGCCCGAGGAAGGCGTTCTAGAAGGCAATTGAAGGCAGTTTGTTATGTCATTTATTCTTTTTTTGTCGTCTCAATCCCATAGTATCTGCTCATTGGATTGAGCTATCTTTCAATTCATGAATTCATGAATTCATGTTTGTTCCTGCGTGGGTATTCATGTTCAGAGGGCACAGTTTTTAGTTCCTTGGATCAGTGGTTCAATTGTTACTTGATGTAATGCAAGGCGGAAGGCACGGTTCACAGTTGCTTGCCTGGGAAAGAAAATCGGAAGCTCACAGACCGTTTGAAACAAAAAAAAAAGGTGGGGTCATGCGAAGCGGAGAGACGATATCTCGGGCCGTGAAGCATGTTACTGAAAGAAAGGATGTGAAACTTTTGGTTCGTTCTGTCAATCACAATCTTTTACTCCACAATGTTCCTGGAAGTATAAATACTGGAGTGAAAGGTCTCTGTGACAAACAAGTACAAACGGTAGGCAAGCAAACAAATCAAAATGAAGGTTTCTTTACCATCCTGTCTCGCACTGCTGGCTGCAGCAGCTTTGCCTCGGTTTGCTCAAGCCCAGAATGTTTTCGCCCACGTCGTGGTCGGTGACACTTCTGCTCACGACCAATCAACCTGGGAACAGGACATCCAGCTTGCTCAGGAGGCAGGCATTGATGCCTTTGCCCTCAATATGGGCTACCCGGATTCCAATATTCCTACTCAAGTGGCAAACGCATTCGCAGCAGCCGAAGCTTTAGGGAGCGACTTCAAGCTCTTCTTTGCGTTTGACTACCTTGGTGGTGGACAGCCGTGGCCAGCTACTGGATCCAACTCGGTTGTTTCTTACTTGAACCAGTACGGAAGTAGTGCTGCGTACTTCAAGTACAATGGCCAACTGTTTGCTTCAACCTTTGAAGGAACATCCAATATCAATGATTGGTCCCCTGGAGGAGCCATTCGTTCAGCAGTCAGCACCGGTATCTACTTTGTCCCCGACTGGACAAGTCTAGGACCAAGTGGATTTGCTTCTAATCTTAACAATGTGCAAGGTGCCTTTAGCTGGAACATGTGGCCTGATGGAGCTACTGATATATCTGACACAGCAGACCAGCAGTGGGTCAGTGCTATTGGATCTGGCAAGTCTTACATGATGGGCGTCTCACCTTGGTTCTTCCACAGTGCTTCTGGAGGCCTCGACTGGGTGTGGCGAGGGGACGATATGTGGCACGAACGATGGGGTCAAACTTTGGATATCAGGCCCGAATTTGTCGAAATTGTGACGTGGAACGACTTTGGCGAGTCCCACTACATCGGACCGATGCATTCCACCAGTGAAATCCCGGCCGGGTCTGATGTCTACGACGCCAACATGCCTCATGATGGCTGGCGTGCACTTCTTCCTTATTACATTGCGCAGTACAAGGGTCAGTCCTATACTATCAGCACTGATCAGGTTCAGTACTGGTATAGACTGGCACCTGCTGCTGGTGGTTCTACTTGTGGAGTTGACGGCAACAACCCTCAGCAAGGTCAAACTGAGGTGAACCCCAATACCATCGTTCAGGACAAAGTGTTCTTCACGGCTCTTCTCACCAGTAGTGCTACAATCCAGCTGCAGATTGGTAGCAATACCCCAATTACGTTTGCTGGAAACGAGGGAATCAACCACTTTTCTCAGCCATTCAATGGACAGACTGGAGCAGTTACTATTTCAATTATTCGAAGTGGTGCTACGGTCAAGAGTGGTACAGGCGCTACGATTAGTTCCACTACTAATCTTTCCAACGGTTGCACCAACTATAACGCTTGGGTTGGTAATTTCTAGGATATTTCTAGCTTTTTTCTGTAGGGATTATAAATTCTTTGTGTCGTCGCTCTCCAACACTTGTAACTACCCCTCCCCGATAAGCACCGCCAGACGCAACCTGGACAGCTGCTGGGGCCAGCCCCAGACCCCGTAGCTCTGCTTCGCAGAGATGAAGATGGTTGGACATGTTAACTAATTCAGTCGGTCGCAGAAGTTCATTTAAACGTATGACATAATCAACGTTTTTTTTTGTTTTTCGTTTTATATTTTTCGTTTTTCATTTTTCGTTTTTCTTCAGCTACACAGCTAAATTTATAAGAAATGCCATCTTTAGCAGAACAACTCGCTAGTTTGGCTAATCCAAAACCTGTTGGTATGTAAATATAGTGTTACAGACTGTCAAACAAAAGATCTAACCAGACTTCGACCCGGAAGACGTCGAACGACAGATATCAGATGAGGAAGGGTTTAAAGAATCTGATCCACAAGCAACGGCACATTATGTATCAGTAGGGTGGGTAGTTAGACTGCAGACGTTTTCGACAGTTGTTCTAACAAGAAAGAGCAAGCTACGGGATGACGGAATAGTTGTTAACGGGGAAAAATACAAGGGAAAGAAAGGAGATAGGAGATCATTGTTTGAGAATGATTTTGAAGAGGACGATGACGAAGATGAAGAAGAAGATGAAGAAGAAGATGAAGAAGAAAACGAAGATAAAGACGAAGATGAAGACGAAGATGAAGACGAAGATGAAGAAGATGAAGATGAGGATGAGGATGAAGAAAATGATGTAGTAGACGACGAACTCGACGAAAGCCAGGGTTCAAGCGAAGAAACCCCCGACGATGACTTTAAACGACAGACTGTAAAACAGTTAATGCAAGAAGAACAGAAAAAAATCATTAACCGATTGTCAGACAACGCACGAGCCGATGCCGAAAAAGGACAAGCCGTCCAGCACCAAATGAATATATACGATGGTACTCTAGACTCGCGCATCAACGTGCAAAAAGCCCTGGCCAGTGCTATGGAATTACCACTGAGCCAAAAATCAACCAAAATACTTAAAACTCCCGAAACCTCCAAGCTGGTACAAGGAGCTCTGGTGTCATCTCTCGAATTACTATCTAAGCTCTCGGATCTGCGACGGAGACTCATGGAGAGCGATGGGATTGTAAACTCTGATTTTTCGCTCTCATCAAAAAAGAGAACACTCTCAACTGCATTTGAAAATCACAGCTCCCTGGACGACAAGCTCAATAAGTATCGAAACGAAGTGCTGGCCAAATGGTCTAGACGGGTACAGTCGGCATCCGGCGCATCAGCGTTGAACTCGAACAAATTCAAGTCTCTCAACCAAACTGCCGATGTGCAGGTTAACAGTGTTCTAGCGGATATGGAGAGGTTGGTTAAAAGAACGCGAGTGAACAGAAGTGGAGTTAAAATCCTCGGGGAGGACCTGTATTCAGATGATGGGGATAGCTTGGACCAGTCGCGCCCCAAGCAGTTAGAAGATGATGCTAGTCCAGCAAAAGTAGACCAGCAGTTGGATGTTAATCCTCATATTTTTGACGATCAGGATTTCTACCGACTGCTTCTGAAAGACCTGGTTGACAAGCGGATGGCCGACTCTGGCACAAGCAACGGAACCAAGTGGACCGCTGCTAAGTCGTCAATAAAAAAGCGAGTCGATACCAAAGCTTCCAAGGGTCGAAAACTGCGATATCATGTTCAGGAAAAGGTACAAGGGTTCGCAGCCCCACGAATGGAACTAAGCTGGAATGAAGACCAGATCGACGAACTGTTTTCCTCGCTACTCGGTCAGCAGATTAGAATCAATGAGGACGGCGAGAGCGAAAGCGAAAGCGAGCAGGAAGTCGAAGCTGAAAACGACGGTCTCACGATCTTTGGATGAATGGGGGCCGTTTATCCATAATGTACATATATATATGATGTTCTTAAGAATCTTTTGTTGAGTTCATTAAATGCTAGGCAATCTCACGAGGCGGGGATTTGAATTATTCAGAGTCGTAATCAACGAGAGCAGACGATGTTGTATTGTAGACAGACTTCTCCTGGCGGTCAGAGGTATTATTTTCGTCTGGAGATGGCTTGACAGGATTGTCCTGCTCCAAGTTCCATGGATTGAGGGAACGTTCAGCAGCATTTTGTACAGCCTTGATTGCGGTTCGAGACGAGCTTCCGCCTATACTCTTAAACTGTACATTTTGAACAGTAACGAGGTCCTCGGTTTTAGCATCTGCAATGTCGAGCGAGAGAGAATACTTGTCTTGAATGCGATTGATCTCCTTCTGCTTTGTACGCACCGCAGCACGTTCAGCCTGGTTAGTCTCCAAGCCTGAAACGTCTCCCAATAAAAACCCTGATCTCAAACAATTTACCCACCCTGTGTATCTTTCGAAGTTTCTGCGACTGGGTGTATGTATCATCCCACTGACGTTGTTTCGCATTGTATAGGCTAGTGAGGGCTTTATTTCTCTCGCTCATTTCAGTCTGCTCTCTCTTGCGTCTCTCCAATTCGTTTAGTGGATTGCTTTCACCGGGTTCTGAAGGCTCCTCTCGGCCATACAAATCACGCACTTCCAATGCGCCCGAAGTTTCATCTCTGCCATCCGACGCCGTACGACGGGCTCCCGATACTACTTTATACTCAGTATTCTTCGGATCGGTTTGAATCTCGATAGTCCCTCCGCACAGATGACATTTCATCCGAAAGGTGTATACCGGCGTAGAGTAATAGTTACCGGTCTTTTTCTTTTCCGCATTATACCTGTTTCCTTGCGAGATTCTCTTTTGGCAGGACTCGCAGTACACACTGAAGGGAAGCTCAAATCGCACCGTAAGAGTTCCCTGGTTGGAGCGAGGACGCTTGCCAGCGAGCTGGTTGAGGGTTTTCTTGCCATCTGGTTAGGCGAAACTGCAGATTAAGTGGTAAGCCGCAAGTAGCATACCATAATCAGGGGGGTAGTATTTGTTGAATCCTAGTTAGATAGAGACAGAAGAAAACCAGAAACAATCAGTTGGCTTCTTACCTTGCATTTTAAACTGGATATCCGATCTGTCCACGAGATACGGAGAAACTCAGACGGCCTGTCGTATTTCCATAGCTGTCTATAGATCTTTAAGCATATCTCCACGATGTTGAAAGTTTTCGCGTCAGTTGAAGAGGCTGAAGCTAATTAACTTTTGAATTTCTACTGCGTGATGCTTAAAAACTCTACTCGATGTTTTAAGTTGAACTTAGATCAGTTCTTGATGTGACCCCCATATAAACTCACTCCACGCAAAACGCGACTTTCAATAATTAATTAACATTCAAAATTCAGATCGCGTTTTTCCCATTTCAAACATACAAACCCAATTTGTAGGGAAAGCTGAGAGTCACCCACGATGTATGGCGACCTGGCAGCTAAACTGATTCAGGACTCTAAACGGACGCTAACCTTGGACAGCCTGCCTTTGTATCAGGAAGAATGGGTGCGAGGCATTGTCAGAGAGATCAAAGAGTTGGATCGCGAGGCCGAGGCGATATTGAGCAGCTACGATGACTTCCATCCGTCTCAGGACCGAAAGACTTCGTGCGCACTATTTGTGCTCCATTTGTGTATGAGGCGAAACAAGAGGTGCTTACTGGCGTACCAGCGGTTACGGGCAGAAAGACTGGTACAGATGAGCTGGAACGATATGGACATACAGGAGAAAGATGTCATGTACAACTTGAACCCAAATGAGCAGGAATATTTGCGGAAATACAATGATCTTTTGGTGGACTACAAAGGAGAGTGGACCGATGTTGATTTGACTGGCAGTCTAGAGCCTCCGATGGACCTGTTTATTGATGTTCGAGTGTTGAAGGATGCAGGAGAGATCCAGACAGAGTACGGAGTGTTTAATTTGACCAAAGACAGTCAGTTTTTTGTTAGGCATGCTGACGTACAGAGATTGATTCAGCAGGGTTACTTGCAGAAGCTTTGAATGTACCGGCGGGGGTTGTAACAAGGGTGTGTTCATGGAATTCCTTCAAGGTATTTTGAACTCGACACGCTTTAACTCCTCTATCTAGAGAGATTGTCTCACTACCGTCCGTCCGGCAATTTGAAGAAAAGTAGCATTTGGGAGAACGAGAACGTTTTTCTTAAAAGGGCAGGTTTACGATATTCTGTAACAATTTAGCATTTTGTCTAAGTTGAACCTTGAACCTATGGCTTATGGCTTATATATCAAGCAGCAAGCCCCACGACTAAGCTTGAAGGTCAGATTGGATCGACTTGGATATCAAGGAACAATTAGAGAGAGACTATACGAGAGTTATGAGGAGAAGCTCATAAGGGAAACTTTATTATCCCAGCAATACCTTAGCTGTTAAGATCAGTTGGTATACAAGGAGACGTTGAATATAAACAAGTGTTTACAGGGTTGTTTTTCTAAATATCTGTTGGACCTTGGGCCATACGTTGTCGCAACGCGCATTCTGTCGAGCAGAGCAAAAATCTGGCCGTTAGCATATTATATATGTATATATCCGCAAGAATAAGAGAATATAATATATCAGCGTCCAAAATATTATAAAGGACGTAAGTGTGAGTAAAAGATAAATTCACTCTTCACCGCTAGCACTGAGTTACACTCCCACGTGACTGGCAGATTAATATAAAAAAAATTAAGTAAGCAACTGTTCGAAAAAAATCAAAAAAAAAAAATCCAAACGAGAGAAAAAAGACTTTATTTTTTTCAGTAGTTTTCACATTGCATTCAACAATTCTATCACCTCTTGAATAAAGATGCCGCCCAAAGGCTGGATTGATAGGAAAACAGCAGACACATACCATGTGGTCCACCGTTCCCAAGAAGATCCGCTGGCCAACGATGCCGACGCACCCCAGCAGGTTCTCGTAAAAGTCGAGAATCTCAACAGTAAGGCCCTGAAGACGGAGCGGCAGGACAAATGGAAGAAACCAATATATACAGGAGAACGATTAGAAAAAGAGGCGGAACAGTTTGCAAAGCAGGGACGCCGGGCAAACGAAGGAGAAGCCGCCTTGTACGGTGTGTACTATGACGATAGTCGATACGACTATATGCAGCATTTGAAGCCCATGGGAGCTGATTCTTCAGCGGTTTTCATTGCTCGTAAAGATTTAGGCAAAGCCAAGATGAGAGAAAAGGGTGACTTGTTGCTCAACGCAGACTATGCTGCTGCAAACAAACTCCCAACCGAAGTCCTACCTTCGCAAGAGTTGGTCAAGCGAACTTACCAAGATCAGCAGAATATCCCAGATGAAATTGCCGGGTTCCAGCCTGACATGGATCCAGATCTCAGAGAAGTCCTGGAGGCCCTAGAAGATGAGGAGTACGTCGATGATGACGAAGATCTTTTCAGCCAGCTGGTGTCGTCCGGTAAAGGTAGCAACGAAAATCGAGAGGCCTCAAACGAATGGGACGACTTTGAGTACGACGAGAATGCTGCAGATGCATACATCTCAGATGGCTCAGATGACACTGTGAAAGGGGGCAGTAATTCGGCTGCTCGACCAGATGCCAGGAAGACTATCGTCCAAGCAAAGGAAGGAGAAGCAGAGTGGGAGACGGCTTTTCGACAGTTTAAAATCGACCAACAGGAGTCGCGGACAGCTAATGCTTACGACAGCGATGATGATAGTGAGGTCGATGACCAAGTTCCGTCTCTTGCCGACACCAGCATAACTCGAAAGGGGGGTAAGAAAAAGAAGATAGGGGTGAAGACCGACTTGACTGGGTTCTCCATGTCCAGCTCTGCATTATTTAGAAACGACGGGTTGACTCTACTAGACGACCGATTTGATCAAGTGGAAGAAGCATACAACGACGATAAAGAGGACGAAGAAGATGTAGAGGAAAATGCTCCTTTTGACATGTCCAAGGAGAGAGACGACCTTGAGGCGATCATGGATGATTTTCTGGAAAACTATGTGGTCGAGGGCAAGAAGATGTATAAGAGGTGAAGTGTCGTCTCCGGCGAGGCCCCTACGGAGGAGGGTGGTTCCCGCTTTGCCGGATATTCACTTAACATGCCTATCAGCGTACAGCATTTAAACATGGCCACTTGCACTTCGATATGTGCTCTGTAACACGGTGGGACTATTTATTTCAATTATGTACTCTAACAATTACTGGAGAAATTTCATCTGTTTTAGATACTATTCAAGGTACGATTGTAGGTGGGTATATGTCGATTACAACTATCTAGGCAGCAGCCCAAGCGGATGATGTGTCTCGGATCTCTGAAACTAATAACACAGCGCGAGACTCACGTCGTATTGCTCTTTGAAAATGTTGATTTGTTTCTCAGTGTAACTGTAGCCTAGACGAAACAACAGTAACTATTGCAGTGGAACTAACTATACCAGTCAACGTTATACTTCTATCTAAGGACGGATTATGTTAGCTATCGATGTTCATTCACTTAATATGGTCATTTGTTATGAAAATATAAACAAATAGTCGGGTCTACCATGTCTTGTAGAAATGCACATCACCGATAGGTAGTTAGAGTGATAATGCAACCAGTGGGCTAGTTAAGTTATATGCAACTAGTTTATTATCCCTATAGTCGAACATTGTAGCGAAGCACAACGTACCCTCCCTGGTTTCGTCAGAGGAAAAGCCTCACTCTGCGGCGGGCGCCACATTTTTAATGGCGTCAACCCTAACCCATCACCATCAATACAATTTCAAATCGCCACGATCCAACCTGCCATATCGTTAAGTGGACAGGCAAAGTAGATTGTAGATTTTAGACATCACACATCTGATCCAACAGCACGATAGAACCAATTTGCTAGAGTATTAAGGAATCATGGCTCCCAAAGAAGACTGGGAGAAATATAAGGCGCCTGCCGAGGCCAACGACGAGCCTGAGAAAGAAATTAAACCTCTGTCAGAGGGAGATATCCAAGTTCTCAAAACATACGGAGCGGCCCCGTACGGGAGCTCTCTGAAATCGATTGAAAAGGACATCAACAAGATCCAGTCACAGATCAACGAGAAGATTGGAGTGAAAGAGTCGGATACAGGGCTGGCTCCGCCACATCTATGGGACATAATGGCCGACAAGCAGCGAATCTCTCAGGAGCAGCCGTTGCAAGTAGCTCGATGCACTAAGATCATCAAGTCCGGAGACGAGTCGGAGAAAGATAAATACGTTATTAATGTCAAGCAGATTGCCAAGTTTGTCGTGAGTCTGGGCGATTATGTCAGTCCCACCGATATAGAAGAGGGGATGCGAGTTGGTGTAGACCGGAACAAATATCAGATCATGCTGCCGCTACCGCCGCGGATTGATCCATCAGTGACGATGATGACGGTGGAGGAGAAGCCAGATGTGACGTACGGCGATGTGGGAGGTTGCAAAGAGCAGATTGAGAAGCTCCGAGAAGTGGTTGAGCTGCCTTTGCTGTCGCCTGAGCGATTTGTCAACTTGGGTATTGATCCGCCAAAGGGAGTCTTGCTTTACGGACCACCAGGCACAGGAAAGACACTCTGTGCACGTGCAGTTGCAAACCGAACTGACGCTACTTTCATTCGTGTTATTGGCTCTGAGCTGGTGCAGAAATACGTGGGAGAGGGAGCGCGGATGGTGCGCGAGCTGTTCGAGATGGCGCGTACCAAAAAAGCCTGCATTATCTTCTTTGACGAGGTTGACGCCATTGGAGGAGCGCGTTTTGACGACGGAGCCGGTGGGGACAACGAGGTGCAGCGTACAATGCTGGAGCTCATCACCCAGCTCGACGGGTTTGATCCTCGAGGCAACATCAAGGTGATGTTTGCCACCAACAGACCAAACACCCTGGACCCCGCGCTCATGCGACCGGGTCGAATTGACCGAAAGGTTGAGTTCAGTCTTCCTGACATCGAGGGTCGAGCTAACATTTTCCGAATCCATTCCAAGAGCATGTCGGTCGAACGAGACATTCGATGGGAACTGATTTCGCGTCTATGTCCCAACAGTACCGGAGCCGAGCTGCGTTCGGTGTGCACAGAAGCTGGAATGTTTGCTATTCGGGCGCGAAGAAAGGTTGCTACCGAGAAGGACTTTCTTGCTGCCGTCGACAAGGTCATCAAGGGAAACCTCAAGTTCAGCAGTACCAGCCAGTACATGCAGTACAACTAGTCTTTGCTATAAGTTAGCATCTAGATAATATATATTGTATTACACCAGGATGACGGGTCGCCTCCGGCGGGGCGCCTCCCGGCGAGGGTTTGTTCCGCTTCGCGGAATGCTTAAATGGTGCAGTCACATACAAAACATCTCTATCGTTACATAGCAACCTTCATACGTCTAGCCGTACGTATGTAGACTGTATTACACCTGTTCGTGTCCAAAGGGCCACTTTCAAAGATACACCTATATCAATGATTAATATGATCATGCAAATTTGTGATATTTTAGATTAGAGAACTATACAAGCACAGCGGAGGACCAAATCTCTGCCACCGGCATCTCCCCATGCTGCGCTGAAGTTGGTACTAGTAGTAACCAGCGGCAACAGCTATCGCATTTCTGCGAAGCAGAACCACACCTTCCCGGTAGGGGCCGCCGGAGGCAACGTTTACATTCCTCCGGCAGTTCAGGTATAAATAATGTTACAAATGGTCTGTCGAAGAGGTAATTACTCCCACCATGAGACCAATCCCATGCCGTCCATGTGACACGACCCAATGATGGTGTAAGGAGCTAGCTGATTTACCAGATCTTCGTCATTGGGACCCTTGGGATGCTGTTCGACAAAATGTTCTTCCTCGACTCGAAATCTGATCTTCTCGTTGGTGTCTATGTAGAAGTTGTGACTGGGGGTTTTCCAGATCCAGGCCTGTTCCTGGGCGGCAAACTCGCAGCTTTCAAACAGCATGGACTTAGGGATGTAGATGTCGTCAAAAAATTCCATACGGATATTGAGTCCTTCCTCTGTGCACGCCGAGACCCACCCGACGAGGATTTCGCCTACGAAGGGCCTGAAAACCACCATACGGAACTTGGTTTTGACGTAAACTGCCCCGTCTCCGGGCTTTATCAGTCCGTCCCCAAAGTTCTCGATGTCGTATAGGCAGATGCACAGGCCTACATTGTGAACCACTCGATTGGCATATTTCCTATTGATTTCCTGCTCCAGCACTTTTTCAGTAGCATGGCCAAACTGACCTGGTTCTATGCGTATAATGTCCTGTATCACAGTGAGGCTGAACATTATTTGGAACTGTTCCGGGGGTTGGGAGAAGGAGTGCTACTCTTACAGTTCCTATTGTCGCAAGTATCGGGTATCTATCGTATCATCTATTAAGCCCGTAAGACGATTCAAGTTTCTCTCCAAGTTAATTTTTCGTTTTTCACCGTTCTGCTCTCGGCGAGTCTTCCACTGTTGGACACACTGGTTAAAATTTACCCAGCACACTCTTCTTGACACGCGTTAACACACATAGACACTCTTCCACCCGGCCGAAACCGTTTGGGAGTAAAAATATTAGCAGTGTTTTTATTGGCTGATCTCATCTCTCTCCACACAACTCTCTCTAATACACCATTAGGATCCGAGGAAAAAGTTGGAACTATCTTAAGGAGATTTGTACGCCGTCGGAGCTCCAATTATTCTCTCGTCCAGAGAACAATTTTAGCGATTACAGGAACCAACGAGATATATAATTGGACTGCTTTTGATATTTTGGTAAACTCACAAATAAAAAAACGGGATCGATGCTGAGAAGTTTGAAGAACTCGCCTATCCGGGCGACAGGCACTGTTAGGAATGCTCTGTCCGCCACCACCAACAAAAGGGCTTTCCACAGCTCGCCGCTGGCTGCCAAAGTGTTTGCAAACCAGCCTCTGCGGGCCAAAGAAGCTTCCCCTCACGTGAGTTCCAAGTATCCCGTTATCGATCACGAGTATGATTGTATCGTCGTCGGTGCTGGAGGAGCGGGTCTTCGGGCCGCGTTCGGGCTTGCCGAAGCAGGATTCAATACCGCGTGTATCTCCAAGCTGTTCCCCACTCGATCGCACACGGTAGCGGCTCAGGGCGGTATCAATGCTGCGCTGGGAAACATGCACAAGGACGATTGGCACTGGCACATGTACGATACCGTCAAGGGGTCAGATTGGCTCGGAGACCAGGATGCCATTCACTATATGACGCGAGAGGCACCCGAGTCGATCATTGAGCTGGAACATTACGGTGTCCCGTTCTCGCGAACCGAAGAAGGCCGTATCTATCAGCGTGCTTTTGGAGGTCAGGCTAAAGACTACGGCAAGGGAGGACAGGCGTACCGAACCTGTGCGGTAGCAGACCGAACAGGTCACGCATTGCTGCACTCTCTCTACGGCCAGTCGCTCAGACACAATACCAATTTCTTCATTGAGTACTTTGCTATGGACTTGCTGATGGAAGACGGCGAATGTGTTGGAGTCATTGCATACAACCAGGAAGACGGAACATTGCACCGATTCCGCGCACACAAGACCGTCCTGGCCACCGGTGGATACGGGCGAGCTTACTTCTCATGCACCTCGGCCCATACATGCACTGGTGACGGTCTTGCCATGGTCAGTCGAGCCGGCTTGCCCTTGCAGGATCTCGAATTCGTTCAGTTCCACCCTACTGGAATCTACGGATCGGGCTGCCTGATTACCGAGGGTTCGCGAGGAGAAGGAGGATACTTGCTTAACAAGAATGGAGAGCGATTCATGGAGCGATACGCGCCCACTGCCAAAGATTTGGCCTCACGAGACGTTGTTTCGCGATCCATGACTTTGGAGATCAGAGAGGGCCGAGGAGTGGGCCCCGAGAACGACCACATCTACCTGCAACTATCGCATTTGCCCGCTTCTGTTCTCCACGAGCGTCTGCCTGGTATCTCCGAGACGGCTGCTATTTTCGCTGGCGTTGACGTCACCAAGGAACCCATCCCCGTCCTCCCCACTGTTCACTACAACATGGGTGGAATCCCTACCAAGTGGACTGGAGAAGCTCTGACCGTTGACGAGAACGGCAACGACAAGGTTGTGCCTGGTCTGTATGCGTGCGGAGAAGCTGCATGTGTGTCTGTACACGGAGCTAACCGTCTGGGTGCCAACTCTCTGCTGGATTTGGTTGTCTTCGGCCGTGCAGTTTCGCACACCATCAGAGACAGCTTGACACCGGGTACCCCTCTCAAGCCCGTTTCTGCTGATATCGGTCACGAGTCGATTGCCAACCTCGACAAGGTCCGAACTGCCACTGGATCCAAGTCCACTGCCCAGATTCGCAATTCTATGCAAAGGGTGATGCAGACAGACGTGTCGGTGTTCCGAACCCAGGAGTCTCTGGAGGACGGTGTTCGACGAATCAACGAGGTCGACAAGTCTCTCGTCGACTTGGGCACCACCGACCGATCCATGATCTGGAACAGTGATATGGTCGAGTCTCTAGAGCTGCAGAACCTGCTGACTTGTGCCGTGCAGACTGCTACTTCTGCTGTCAACAGAAAGGAGTCACGAGGAGCACATGCTCGTGAGGACTACCCTGAACGAGATGATGTCAACTGGATGAAGCACACCCTGTCGTGGCAGCCCAAGTCTGGCGATGATGTCAAGCTGGGTTACCGAGCCGTTATTTCCACCACCCTCGATGAGGCTGAGTGCAAGTCTGTTCCACCTGCCAAGCGAGTCTACTAAAAGTACTTAAGCAACAAATAATGCACTCACCAGCGGAATTGTGTCTGCCGGGGGCGAAGTATGTATAGGTTTTAATATATAAAAGCAAAAAAACTTTTGGAGATTTTCACAGTACGAAGCCACTCAGCATGCCTCCGGCGGCCCCTCCCGGAGAGTGTTGGTTCTGCTTCGCAGAAGTCGATGTTGATGATATAATTAGACTTTGAATCTTGCTATCGTCGAATTTACACTTTCTGCGAAGCAGAACCAACCCCCGGGGAGGCAGCCGGACGCTGTCTAGCTGGCTATTTTGTTTTCAATGCCCAGCAGGTTGCAAAATTCTTCTGTCTGGTTATTAGGAACTGGGTCCGGTTGTACCCTGCCTACTCCTTGGGAACCTCGCAAGTCAGCGATAAGAACTTTGAAGTTATTGGGAACACCCAACCTCCCTAGGTCTACTATATTCTTTCGCACCCATCGAAGTTGCTCGTTCACTTGACTCTTGAGATTGTCCTCGGATGGGAGCGAGTTCAATCCCGGCTTCCCAATGTTCAAGTACTGATTCATAACCCGAAGAATGGCCAGCCACTCTGGGTCGTATGACAGGAGAGGTTTATCATCAGGCTGTTGAGTTACAGATGCAGAATCTTTTTCGAGATGTTCGTCGACTTCACCATCATTTTGCTCCCTCTTCCTTTTTTCCGGCGGGACTTCTGCCTCGACCTGGAGGTATTCCATAAACTGGCGCCTAGGCAAACATTTGTCCAGCGCCAAGAAAGCAGTTTTCGATGAAAGCGGCTTTTCAAAAGGCTTCCAGTCGGTTGGTTTGACTGATTCGCCTTCACCTAGATTACCTTCACCTAGATCACCTTCACCTAGATCACTGAAATCCAGCTCTATCTCATCCTCATTAGCCTTCATATCGTGAGGAACTTGTGCCACGAACCGAACGTGAAGATGCCCGCTGAACCAATGGCTGGGGCGAAGTTTCAGTAGCAGCTGAAAGGCAGGCGGTGACCCCAACGCGTTTTTCTCAATGTCACTGCGGAAAAATGGCTTCTTACGCAGCAGTTTGTCCAGGCTGCCATATCGAGCAATCCCACATGGCCAATCGTGACTCATGACGATGTCGGTGCCTGAGGATATCAGCGACAGACTCACGACATCGTGCTTTCTCACATGGAATATTGACCGCTCGGTCCCAGGGTTGTATGGCAGCAGTTCAAAATGGTTGTACTCGTAGTGCTCTCTCTTGTATATTCCTGACAACCCTGCTATTCGAAGACCCCGAAAGTTCACAACTCCAGCCTGCCCCAGGTAGTATATTCTGGGTGCAACCCAGCCGCCGTAGAATAGCTCTCGTAAATAGCTACTCGACTCATGGTTTCCGCCGATGAATATAGTTAAGTAAGGTGCCACTCGCTTGCCCAAGTAATATTCGTGGAAATCGCCCATTTCCTTATATTTTTCGGGGACAGCCATAGCATTCAGGTCTCTCGCATCTCGAATAGCCTGGAAGTCACCGCACAGAAGCACCAGATCTACCGGACGGTTCAGTCTGGATATTGCTTCATATATATTGTTCAAGTTCCCGTGCACACATCCTTCTACTACCACATTGAAAGTCTGCTTCATTTTGCAGACGGAAGTGCAAGATCGGCATACTTAAAATATGGGATGAAATACAGTGGGGAAATGCATTCGGGTTGGTTCTGCTTTGCAGATGCTGCTGATATATAGTTAAATTTTGAATCTAGTTATAATTTAAGTGAGGACTTTCTGCGAAACAGAACCAACACTCCGCGGGGAGGGGGCCGCCGGAGGCATCTGGAAACCAGTTTTTCACGTTCTTTATCTACTATGTATGTTTTAAGTGTAGTCTACGAATCTACCCACTGTACCTAGCCCTCTAGAACTTGTACACTTGGTCCTTGGTGAAGCCGAGCTCCTGCAAGAATCCAGTCAGCTCACCCTGGTCGGTTGGCGAAACCTTGTTACCAGACACAGCCACGTAGAAGGGAGGAGGACCACACACAAAAACCTTGATGTTTTCGGCAGTGGGTTTGAACAACTCCTTTTCGAGGTACTCCTTGGTGATGTAACCAGTTCCACCAGTCCAACCCTTAGGAGGCTTCTCCAGGAACAGGTGGATCTTGAACTGGTCAGGCTTGGTCTTGGCAATCTTCTCGAGCTCGTCGCGGAGCAAGATGTCTTCCTCGGTAATGTTGGCGTAGTAGAGGTGGACCTTGGTCTTGTCCTGGGGGTTCTTGTCAATGGCGTGGATCAATTGGTACAAAGGGGTTATTCCGGTACCACCTCCGAGCAGAGCAATTTCCTTGTGAAGGTTGGCTTCCCATTTGTACTTGGGCAGAGGACCCTTGAAGGCCAAAGTATCGCCGGGTTTGAGCGAGAACACGTGGCTACTCATGAGTCCCTTCTCGTAATGCTTCATGACCAGCTCAAACTGGCCCTTTTGCTCAGGATCAGAAACAGGCGTGTAAGGTCGCAGAACGTTCTTTCCGTTGGACTCTCGAGTGAACTTAGTCAGCACGGCAGACGCAACGTGGAGACCCAAGATGTGGTCCTCAGAGGGCAGCTCAAAGATGAAACGCTTGACATTGTGGTTGAGGGGGATCACCTCCTTCACTTTGATGTCGACCCACTGGTCGTCGCCGAGAAGCGTGGCTTTTGTCTCGGCCTGAAGCTTGTTGCTGTTTTGGTAGAGGAGATATCCTGCGCCAGCCGTAGCTCCAGCAACAGCTGCTGGAACCCAATTGGATTTGGCCGGGGAGTTCACGGTACTGGAAATGTAACGTCGGTTGGCAGCCTGGTTAGATTCAAAACAGAAGAGCGGCTTGCTAAAAAAATAGCGAGCTTCGTTCGTCCGGCACTCGAGTAAACCCGACGACTCAATCCGAGATTCCGAAGATTGCGGACTAACTCGCAATGTATGTGCTTTGCACTATACGTATGGTTACATACCCCAAGGGACCTTCGAGTCATGTTAACAATTGAAGCTCTGTACGACATTATTTTAGTACCACTTTCACCTATTCTCTCAATTGAATCAATAAAATCAGTTGAAATAATATAAGCTGATGATCGGAGGTTCGAGTATTTGAAATGAAACCCTGCGTATTTATTGGTGCGGGTGGGGGGTTGGCGCTTTACGTCATTTGGAGTTGATTTGCGAAATAGGTTGAATTTTGGCTTTGACTTTAGCATCTTTGGGTTATAATTGCTATAATTGCTACTATGTTGCGAAGTATTTGAAGGCATCGCCTCCGGCGAGGCACCTCTCGGGGAGAGTGGTTCTGCGAAGCAGAATAGGATCTGGGATTCGCGAATTAAAAAGAAGGCATTGTTCTTCTTATGCGTGTATTGTAAGAAGCTGAGATTGTATATTACAGTTGGATCAAGTTCCGTGTGCGAACTGAGAATACACCTTCTGTTGGTGACACAATATCTCAGCTTTCTTACTTGGTTCCCGAACTACGCTCTGTTGGTGACAGCAAAAAATCTCTTGCTTTCTTACTTCATCTTTTATTAACTGGATTCCCTGTTGACGTACTATATTCTGTTGGTGTCAACAGTATACATCTTTCTTTCTTACTTTTTTGCCTACTTAATAGTTTGTATAACTGGATTGCCAGTTTCCAAACTACGTGCTTGAAATAGTTGACTATACTAACTGTGTAACCCACAAATGGGGGTGTGCTCCTGCTTTATAGTTCAGCCAACGCAGTATTAAGGATGGATCCTTGGTGCCCTGACGCCCTCCGAGTCTCAGCTGAAAAAGACTCTGTCTATGCCGAAAAAGTGCAGTTGAGAACACTCTGTTAGCACAGCCAGCAGAGAACCTCGCTAACCTCCGCGGCTGTTGAAGCTATTGAAGCTATTGCTGTGCTGAATCGAATACGTAACTTTGGCAATTTCTGTGGACCTAATTATTAACGATTTGCTGGTCGCGAAAGCAGCATAATGACCTTTTAGGTGTTGCTACACCAAACCGTGCTGCTACACCCAACGGTGCTGCTACACCAAACGGTGCTTTGTGGTAAATCAGTTGCGATACGATTATCGGTTGACCGGCGAGGTTCCGAGAGTTCTATCTGTACCGTGCCTGCTTTGCCCCTTGCAGCATACGAATGATTTATCGCATAGACTCCCGGAATCACTCCGAATCACCAAACCGCAATAAGCAAAAGCTGCTGTAAAATCATCCACACTTGCACTTTATTCTCCGTTCGACATAAATCGAGGAACATCTATATTGAGAGTTTGGCAGCATGTATCTCCAATGGTATGCGATACAGTATCTTGAGCTACAACTCACCAGCTTCTGAGACGAGTCATTCTGCAAAGCAGAACCAACCCTCTCCGGAAGGGGCCGTCGAAGGCAGGTGGACGTCACCTTCAGCAGCTCGGGTTGGTTCTGCTTCGCTGCATTCCAGTAACGGGGTTTGCGATATTGCAAGTGGCTGTTGGTTATCGAACGTGAGACAGATGCCCAGGATTTGAAAGATATTGAACCGCATTGTAACTATCTTTCTGGGCTCTATATATTCGAGACATCGCCGGGCTGTGCATCTTTTGACTGAGTGAAATAAACCCTATAATAATGGGCTACATTGAAAGTTTCAGGAATTCTCTCGCAGTAGATATTCTCGAATGGACGGGGATAGTCAAACTCGATCCCAACTTCCAACCCCAGACGCCTTCTTCGCGGCCAGCGTCGGTCAGATCTGATGGAGAAAAATCTGCTGTCCTTCCAAATAAAGCCCGCGAAGGTGAAGAGACGGTTAACGTAAACGTGGATGTTGAGAAGGGAGCCGACTCTGAGTCCGCGAATGCTGACGTTACTGAAGAACAAACACCTGTCGACCCATTTCTAGTTGACTGGAACGGGGAGGGCGATCCTGAAAACCCTTCAAACTGGCCCAAATTCAAAAAGTCCATGGTATGTGCTCAGATAGTCGTGTATACTTTTGTCACCTACATGGGGTCGTCCATTTACACTCCTGGACAGCCTGACATTCAAGAACAGTTTGGGGTTGGCCACGTCCCAGCAACTCTGATTTTGTCGTTTTTCATTCTCGGGTACAGCCTGGGTCCCATGATATTTTCTCCTCTCAGTGAAGTGTCTACCATTGGCAGAAACCACATTTACTTGGTGACCCTTTTTTTCTTCTGGATCTTTCAAATAGGACTTGCACTTACCCCGACATTTGCTGGAGTGCTTGTGCTGCGAATTATAACTGGGTATTTTTCGTCACCATCTATTGCTACCGGGGGCGCCACTCTTGGCGATATTGTCGCACCGAATGTTTTACCCATCGTTATTGCCCTATGGTCAGTGGGTGCGTTCATGGCTCCCGCAATCGCTCCAATTCTAGGAGGTGCCATGGTCGTTTCGAAGGGCTGGAGATGGATTTTCTGGTTGCTTATGTGGATTGACGTCCTTGTGTGGATCTTCATGTTTTTCTTCATGTCAGAGACTCAGCACCAGAATATTCTTCACCGACGGGCAGCGAGATTGAGAAAGCAAACTGGTGACAATCGCTATTATACCAAACAGGAACGAGAGGATGCCAAGATAGAGTTCAAGCCATATCTAAAAGAGTTGCTCTTCAGACCATTTATCATTATTGCTGCCGAGCCAGGAGTTTTAGCCATCGATAGCTACGTTTCGCTCATATACGGGACTTACTATCTCTTCTTTGAAGCCTTCCCGATCGTGTACTCGAGGCTTTATAACTTTGGCCCTGTGCTTCTGGGTCTCACCTACCTTGGGATTGCCATTGGGTGCTTAGTGGGTTATGTTGTGTTCTTTGCCTTTGTTGTGACACAGGTCGCGCCGCGATTGGCGAATAATACTTTCACTCCGGAAACTTTTCTCTACCTCATGTTATGGACGTGTTTTTTTCTCCCCAGTGCCCTCTTTATATTTGCCTGGACTCCTCAGGTGCATTGGGTTCTGCCTATTTTTGCTGAACTCATGTATGCAGCTTCTGCGTTTAATCTAGTACAGAGCGGATTTATTTACCTGTCTCTCAACTACCCTCGGTATCTGGCTTCAGTGTTTGCTGGTAATGCATTCATGAGGTCTGCTTTTGCTGTCGCATTTCCCCTGTTTGGACAGGCTATGTATGACAACCTAAGCACTCCTCGGTTCCCAGTTGGTTGGGGTTCTTCTCTACTTGGATTTTTTGCATTGGCAATGACTGCAGTCCCTTTTATTCTAATTCGCCTGGGGCCGAAGCTGAGGGGCCGTTCCAAATATGCCAATTGAGAGGCCGTCTCCTCCGGTGAGGCCCTTTTAGGCAAGGCTGGCCCGCTTCGCTGAATTGAGTTGTTCTGGATTAACGGGGTGTGGATACGATGCAGTTGGAAAAGGATTCGTGCTCAAGGTGTAGCGACTGCTTGTGAAAACCTCCAAAAGGTTTTGCAATTATGAACTCGAGTTGGCAAATATCTCTAGTGTTTTAATGTCTAGATTATGATTGTCTACCAATGCTCTCTTAATACTATCCTACTTCAATCGTATACCTTTCACTAAATGTTAGTTAACCTATTCGGTATCAAAAGCTTAGAACTTGAATTTCTACTCATCAAGTTAAATGTCAATTGACGTTAACTATCGAAGCCCCAACTTTGACATTTCTACTCATTAACTTCGACAATTCAACTCTCACTGCTAGGTCGAATGCCCCCATGTTGAGGTTTGGCCCCACATTTCAACGGCCTTGCACGCGCGTATTGAAGTTACCGAGCTTCTTAAAGTTTAAATCGAACAGTTGAAAAACTGGACGACAAAAATTATGAAGAGTCGTCAAAACAGAGTATGTAGAAATAGTTTTTATCGTTGTATATCTGAAGAATGAACAAGCCAGATATTCGCACCAGTGAATCGCCCAGAAAGCCATCGAAGAAAAGAAACATCGGCTACGTCGCATGCCTTAAATGCCGCTCGCGTAAGATCAAATGTCGGCCGTCGAACATTGAAGGCAATCGCTGCGAGGCATGTGTGCGATTCAATTCTGAGTGTGTTTACAGAGACCGTGGAAAACGTGGCCCGGGAAAGAAAAACTCTGCTGGAACAAAGAATAGTGTGATTCCCGACGCTCCAAGACTCTCATTGTCGGCAAACGTTCCAAGCAATGGAGTAGTAGACGAAGTAACAAAAAAAGACAGCCCTAGCACTCTTAAGATGCCTATACAAGTTTTGCAAACTCCAGCGGCAGAGCTTGACCAACTGAATCTAGAGGATAGTGCTGACATACAAGAACCTCTTGAGATGGTATCCGGAAGGATATCTGAATCTCCGCAAAACAAGAACTTTCAGAGTTCTAACAGTCCCGAAGGCATCAGTTTCGTTCGTGGACCCTTATCTAATGATCTTCCACTCTCGGTACTACCAATCACGCCGACCCTGCCGTACCCATTATCGACCGATCTCCTTTGCTCGCGAGTTGTTTTCGACGATATGATAAAAACATATCTCAACCTTTTATACCCTCTGACTCCTCTAGTTCATCGACCAACATTCATTAGGGATCTGGAGAGCCATCGTGAGGCGAATGATCCTACTTGGTTTGCTTTGGTTATATCCATGTGTGCCTTTGTGCTGGCTAACATTCCTCGGCAATTCTTGTCGTATCGGCAAATGGATCCGATGCTACCATATAAGACGTCGAAAGAGATGTTCATGCGTTGTTACGAACTTGTGTTTGCAATCAAGAGAAGTCCGTCTTGGATTTCAAAGACCTCAATATCTCTCACCCACTTCCAGGTCCAGTTTTTAATGTCCATTGCGGACCACTACATCGAAGGAGACCACCTTCGGGCAAATTTAGGGTGTCAGGAAGGGGTTGCTATACTGAAGTCTATGAGGATTCACAAGTGGCCCGGTGGATATGAGGATTTAGACGACAAAATAGAAATTGAGCTACGCAAGAGATGCCTATGGCTGGCATACTTCAAAATGAGCATGGATCGATTATTTTATGAAAGCAATTTGAATTTATACAAACCAACGGAGTTACTTCTCGTTGACGATCCGGCTCCCTTTATGCCCGCTGAAGTTGACGATGAGTTTATTACTCGCACCGAGATTCTACCGCAGCCCAAGGGTAGGCTGTCTTTGTTGGCTGGCTTCAATGCGAACGTTCACTTGCATGTATCTCTAGAGTTCCCTCTGTTAACTGACGTGGAGCGCTTCCAGCACAGAGACGGGGTTGATCACCGAGAATACTTAGAAGACATGCGAGCTATCGAAATCCTAAAGAGAGTACAAGGTATAACAAGTGTATTTCCGGTCGAACTATCTCGGTGGGAAAACGAAAATATCGAGATAAATCAAGATGTGGGAGTCATTCCAATCGTTCAATCTGCAGACAAAAGATGGTATTCTACGGAGGAACATGTTTTTAGAAAACAACTTGCCTGTCAGAGGTCAAACTTAGTTGTGACACATCTTTGGCTGCAAAGTGTTCTTTTGGAATACCACGATTCAGTCAGGACTCGTCTGGGAAGCGACGAAACCTCTAGTATGAGCGAGTTACGATCCTGGGAAGAACGGCAAAATATATGTAACAGCTTGCTTGCGATTCTGGACCGATTTTCACTTGACAATATGGAGCCTAATGGCCTTTCTTTGGTAAGTACTGCGATTTTTTGTTTCATGATAATAACTGCTAATCTTTAGATCATTAAACTTCGCATGATTGCTTCGTCTCTCATTGAGCATACGATGAGTAGCAAACAGGATGCTCTGAATAGAACCGAGTCTTATCTGACTCGCTTTTTGGAGATAATGGTGATGCTCGAAACTCATAGAGGAAAAGACGTCGAACAAGACGGATGGGACTTGCTAAATATTTGAATCAGCAGAGAGCATTATTTCTTTAAAAAGCTATAAATGCTAATTGGACACAATTTCGGAATTGTTCAACCAAAACTGGCATCGCATAGTGTGATCCGGGTCATGCTCAATACGATGTTCGGAGACTTTCACGTGGAGAACATTATATTCCAAATTTTCTCTGCTATGATATGGCTCCCAGTATAGAATATCATTGTCATTGAATGCATTTGGATCCCCCGTAGCAACAAAGCTGTTGACGTAGCGGGCCAGATTGCGGGAGGTCTTCTGATCTAATACACTGGTGTATGTAAAAGGAGAAAAGATATAAGGGTACGATGCACCATGATAGGTCGTGCCAGTTGAGAATACCATTTTGTAAACTGGAGCGTCGGCAATCGAAGTGTTTGCTATAATGTGGGTAGGACAATCAATAAATACATCTCCAAACCAGGTCTGCCGGTGTTGAAAGATGTTTGCGAAATCGGTAGGCAGGTACTCTTTGAGAAACTCGTCTAAAAACGTAGAATCTGCGATTGGGAATTTGGTCTTCCAATCAATCAAGGATGCATCTAAGGCCGCAGTTTGATTACCGTCCATCAGAAGCAAACTCGTGAAGCCAGAGCCTTCGTTCTGAGATCTCGTAACTATGAGCGGGATTTTGTTCCATTTCCCGGTTTTGAACGACTCTGACGGCCTCTGTTTAACAAATTGGCCATCGATAACTGGCGAAAACGTAAACAAGCCATAGCCATTTTGCGGGAGCTCTCCAATTTCTGTTGGTACCTTTGACGATACGCCTTTTAGAGTGCTTTCATCGAGGCTTCGAAGGCATTCTAGACTGGAACAATTCGCCAACTCTAAAACATGACCATATGCCAGCTCCTGAGTGTTCTCGCTCCATACTGTTGTCCACCATGGGTACTGTACAATTGCGCCTCTAAATGGAGCATCTTTTGTTCCGTCAAATGCTGTAAGCTGATAAGTTATGCTCCCTCCTCCTGCGCTGTCTCCTATTATAGTGACTTTATCCGGATCCCCTCCAAATGCGTGTATGTGATTCTGGACCCACTCTAACGCGAGTCTCTGATCTAGGAGGCCGGCATTAGCAGTGCCATCCTGTTTGATCTCACTGCCGGCTAGAAAGCCGTACATGCCCAGGCGGTAGTTGATACTGACGTAGACCATAGAGTTGTTCGATTGATGGATCATATATGTACCTGATACATCTTTATCACCTGAAAGATAGCCTCCCCCGTGTATATTAACGAGTACCGGTAGGTCTCCTTTTAGAATTTTTTCAGGGTCTGAAGGGGTTTGTACGTTCAGACTCAAGCAATCTTCGCCTTGAGGAATCGATGCTATTCGTTCCCGGTTGTCCAAGGCCGAAAAGTGTGATGCTTCCATAACACATGCTATGGACTCTTGCGTCGCGTCCAGTATGGGTGCAGTATCAGACCGCTCTTCTGCCTGGCTTTCCACTGGAATAGGTGGTCTCCATCTCAGGTCACCAATTGGTGCTTCGGCATATTTGATACCCTGATACGTGGTTATTTGCGAGTCTTGATCGACCAATCCAATGTACTTGACATATCCAAGATCAACTATCTGGTGGCTGGGATTTAAACTTGAAAAGCCGAGAGCTGACAGAAAGGACTGTAGCAAAGGCAATTGCATTTTTCTTATTCTGGATCTAAAATTTCATATTATTAAGAGCTCCTGGATGGCTTAATTTATAAATACGACTTTTGGCCTTGCAGCCGGAGTGTAACTCCTCCACATTGAATTAAACTCCGACGAAATGCATAAGCGAAAATGTGGGGTAGTCAGTTTACTGAATGCAAATGAGTGGAACGGGACATTCAACTATCTAACTATCTCTATAACTATGCACTTTTGTTCATGATGAGTGAACGATACACCCCCCACAGAAATCCCACAGCGTTCATGAAAAGATGACGCTTCTCAGTTGGAATGAAGGCAAAGTTTATAAAAGTAGCAAAGGGCCAGACTTTGACGGAGTCTTTCATGATTGACGGAACAGTCTACATGGGTTAGATTTCATAGCGGGGTAGATTTTTTATTATACTCACTTTTTTGACCACGGCTCCTATGCGACTGATTGGGATACCAGAGAAAAGAGCAAATGCTGCAACGCCAGTCGAATTTAGAAAAGCACTAAATATTGATTCTGATAGAGCTGTTTTTATCACAAGATTGGTTATCGATAGTGAGGTCTTCATGCCTTTGGTAGCACCTTTTCCTGAAGGAATTCTTGATGGGAACTTAGAGTCCAATAACACATTCCACGAGATAGAAAAGGGCGCTAGCAACAATGTGAGAATCATGAATCCAGTCACTTTTTTTATATCTAGATGTTTTAGAAAGGCATCCTTTAGTCAGTCAGGAGAGATTTAGATTTCGAGAGACCATCATTTTTAAAGTGAACTTACTCCTTCCAAATACGAGTTCAAAGCTTGCCCTAGAATCTGGGTTGTGCCTGAAAGGGCACATGCCTGGCCAATGATTATTAACTTTGAGTTTGTCATTTGCTACACACTCGTTCTATTATTTTACATCAAAGTAGTTCTTTACGAAGAGGTATATATATGAAATATCAGTATCAAGCAGCCCGCACTTGGTTTGCCCCGCACTGTCCCCTGCATCACGGAGTTTTTTATATTTCGATACTAAATACTGTATCTGTGATCTGCCGAAAAATATGTCCGAAGACCTAAGGAGAAACAGGCGAAAAGAGACTAAGGTAACAAAAAAGTACTGCCAGTATAGTTGGAATCTTTTGATTCTGCCAGCAAAATCAATTGGCAAATAACAGTGGTAATAAGATATAATTTTTGTTATATTTAGAGTCGAGAACAAAATTAGTTTGACAAATAATAACAATAGAATACAATAACTATTCACTCTACGTCTTTGGAAGCCTCCGGGACTACTGACTCATCCCCAAACACTACAGCAACCTCCTCCAACGTATGACCATAAGTTTCAGGGAATACGAAGTAAACCGCTACTATTTCTACTACCAAAATGCAGCAGAAAAGTATGTAATACTTCCATCCAATGGCAAGTATGGCAATGTTGTTCACGAACCCATTGTAAGCCGAGCAAGCAACTCCAACAAAACTGAATATACCCATTCCTTTGGCTCGCAAATGATAAGGCAGAATCTCTGTCAAATAGAGGAATGGCAGCCCAGTTAGAGCAATGGAATAAGCTGTACCCACCAAGAAAATCATAGCAAGAACACCACGAGAGAGACTCTTGTCAAGGAAGTTTCGCTCTTCATTCAGAGCAGATAAGACTGTCCAGATAACAAAGCATACAAGCATTGTCGAAAGACCCACTAAAAATGTTCTTCTCCGGGGCATTCTTCCTGCGATGAGTCCAAAGAAGAAAGCAACTCCAAGCGTATATACAACAATGGCAATATTGTACACAAGCTGAGTAGAAGGGTCAGTGACTCCAATACTATCAAGGACATACGTCAAATAATAAGATGTGAGGCCGTTTCCGCTCATTTGCATAGCAAATGAAAGTATGACCAAGATAGCAAGACGATGCATGTTTGCTCGGGTTTTGACAAATTCCTTGAACTTGGATTTTCTCTGGATCTCCTCCCCTTGAATGGCTTTGCAAATTTCAGCAAACTCAAACTCCACGAGGTCTCCGCCTACTTCGAGGTTGTTACCAGCATGCCACTTTATCAACATGTTCCTGGCATCCTCGAGCCTTCCCTGCTTGACCATGAAACGAGGTGACTCTGGGGTATACCAGTAAATAGCCAGCTGAATTACAGGGAAAAGAGCTTGGAACGCTATAGGCATTCTCCATGACCATGAAGAGTTGTTCTTCCAATGGAAGGTACCGTAGGTAATGCACGACACCACTATACCACCCATCCCGTTGAAAGTATTGTAGATAGAAGTGACGACTCCGCGATGCGAAGGATATGCAACTTCGGAAACCAGTAGCGGTCCCGTAATGGTTGAACATACTCCAAATCCGGCAATCATTATTCGGAAAGCTAGTAGCATGCCGTAGTTCTGGGAAGCGGTTTGGAGTATCACAGATATAGTTGAGCCTATTGTACCAATCAAGATGGTCTTCTTGCGTCCTATATGATCGCACAGGTATATAGCTGGCAGATATCCCAAAACGGCACCGAAAATAAGACCGCAGATGAGTACAGAAATCATAGGACTGGAGGGCTCGTGGAAGTATTCGGCGAACTGGGGCAAAATCAGCAGACCATTGAACAGACCCAGATCGTAGCCAGATGCAGTCACACAGAGAATAGGCATTATCAGAGACAGGTTTAGCTTGAAAAGATGGGGAACCTTGTACCATGGCTTCCCATAGTTTGGTAGAACTTGCTCAAGAGTGATTTCCGAATTGACCTGGGTGTCGACCTGCTGGAGGCCCACGGTTTTTTCGTCTGACATTATTTAGAGGTCAAATTTCAAGGGGTGAAATGAAGAGTCAAAAGACAGAAGTTTTTATTTCATAGAGATATCCAATCTCAGCTTTCCCGCCGTCAACATTATATAGGTAATGAATGTGGGTCTTCGTTAAGCTAGTGGAACGAGGATTTGTGCGGGGTTCTCTGGTTCCAAATCTGTACCCTAAATGCGGGGTGTCTGCACGCCGGAGTTTTTTACATATGATCTACAGTGATGCAAATCTTCAAACTATTCGTTCCAAGGACTATATCGAGCTGCAATCAGATTAAAAAAAAGTTCAATGCGACGTTGAGGACTTACTGATTTATTCAGCTTAGTTTGATCGAACTGCAACATTAACTATCGGAGTTATTTAATGGTTAGTGCATTTGACAGGACGTTCGGCGAGTATCACCTTTGAGGAGAATTTATGTAGAAATAACTCCGGGTCTCGGTAACCGATATTCATCGTAGCATCGTAGAGAGTTGATTCTCGTTCTTCCACAATTTCAATTGATAATAGATGAAGGGTCTGTACGTTTTTCTACTCCTTGTGATTGCAGTTCATGCTTTTAGTGCTGCCCTTGATGAAAGTTGTGCTTCGAGACCTACTTCGAGTCCGTCGAGTCCTAGCTACACCCGGTCGGCGAATCCTTTAGTAACTACTGGCAATGACTTCTACTCATCACGCCTATCCGAATTATGGTCTGGGATTTCAGTGTCGACAGCTTCACTGACTTCTGTCCAGAACCCAACTCCGATTCCTTCGTTCTCCTTAATTCCTCCACCGTGCCAGCCTTCACTCAGCTCTTCCCACAGATTGGACGAAGGATTCATTTGGGGTGTTGCGGGCGCAGCAGCTCAGATTGAAGGAGCAGCAGATTCCGATGGCAAGGGACCGACGGTCTGGGACTATATCGGTCATAAGGTCCCCGGCTTAATTTCTCAAAACCAGACACTGGACATTGCTGATAACAATTACTATCTTTATCGACAAGACGCTCTGAGATTGAAAGAGTTGGGTATCCCATACTACTCATTGTCTATATCATGGGCCAGAATTTTCCCACTCGGAAATGGGATAGTTAACCACGCAGGTATTCAGCATTACGTGGATGTAGTGGATGACCTTCTGGCAAATGGTATCACACCTCTCATAACGCTTCACCACTTTGACACTCCACTGGCACTTCAGGTAGATTATGACGGTTTTCAGAGCCGTGATATTGTTGAAGATTTTGGGACCTATGCCCGGGTGATGTTTGCTGCCTTGGCCCCAAAGGTGAAATACTGGATTACCATCAATGAGCCAGAAGTACTTTGTGCTACCTCAGCTCAGCTATCGGGGAAGCTGGGTCCCCAATCCAGAGGAGACCAACAACCACAAACATTGAATTCTAGAGAAATCCAAACAGCAAAAGCATACCAATGTGGACACAATGTTCTTCTCGCTCATGCTCTTGCTTCTAAGATATATCGCAATGAGTTTGAGCCTATTTATGGAAAAGGAATGATTTCTATAAAGCAGTCCATTCAATATACGCCTCCGTTTTCTGACTCCCCAGACGACGTTCTCGCTTCTGAAAGAAATCTAGTGATGACTGCAGATTGGTTTAGCCACCCTCTCTACGTTACTGGGGATTACTCTCCGGCAATGAAGTCCGTTCTTGGAGGTCTGCTGCCAGAATTTACAGACGAAGAAAAGTCAACCATTTTCAACTCTACTGATTTTTACGCGTGGGATGGATATACCGGGCAGCCTGTACAGGCCCCAAGTGATGGTGGTTTCAGCGCATGTGCTGCTAATACTGGACACCACTTATGGCCGTCTTGCTCGGAAAGCATGTTTGAACTTCCAGGAGGTTGGCTAGTAGGAACACCAGGAGATGATGGTGCTCACTGGTTACACATCACTCCACAGAACTTCCGCCAGTCAATAAATTATTTATGGTCGAGATATCAACCTACTGCTTTTATGGTGATGGAGATTGGGTTCGCAAGATGGCACGAGGACGAAATGACACGCTCTGCCGCAGTTTACGATGAAGATAGAGTTCGCTACTTTGATCTCTATCTTCACGAGGCCCTAAATATTGCCTGTGAAGATAAAATTAATCTAATTGGCATAATCGCTTGGTCTGCAATTGATAATATAGAATGGGCATCCGGTACGCGCGCACGATTTGGACTTCAATATGTTGACTATAATACGCAGGAGCGCTACTACAAAAAATCGGCCTTTTATTTTAGAGACTTCTTCCATCACTATACGTCTCCGCGTGATACTGCGATGGACTTTTATATGCCTACCCTGCTAGGAGTCTTAAAACTTTGGCGGCACTTTTAATAGTCTCTTGTCTTCCCTGTTTAGAATCAATCAATTAATTTCATCTGAAGCACGGCTTTTATCTATTTGCAATTATTAATACTAACAACAAGTCAAAGACCGTTCCAACGAATTGCATGCTCGATCTGAAAAGTCCCAGTAGCACGGATATCAGTACTACTTGCTGCACAGTGAACCGTATAAGTACCTGCTTCTCCAACCCATTGGTCTCTCTCCTCATCCCAGAAGGAAATGGCATACTTCGTGGGGACAGTCACCACGGCCTTCTTCGTCTCACCGGGCAAAATTTCTAGCTTGGCAAATCCCTTGAGTTCTTTCACAGGCCGTTTGATAGTAGGCTTGTCCTGCGTAACATAGACTTGAACCGTTTCTTTGCCAGCAACTGATCCAACATTTGTCACATCAACCGTGACTTTAACAGAATGGCCCTCGCGAGAAACATCACAATTTGCATAGTCAAAGCTGGAATATGATAGGCCATGCCCAAAAGGAAACAAAACTGAACGGTCTACAGCCTCGTAGTATTTGTAGCCCACATAGACATGTTCCGAATACCATGTTTTACCATTCTCACTGCCAAAATTCAAGAAAGATGGATTGTCCTGGAGACGCTTAGGAATACTTAATGGAAGCTTCCCACTGGGGTTTATGTCTCCAAAAAGTACGTCTGCAATTGCGTTACCAGTCTCATTCCCGCCGTACCAAGCCTGAATCACAGCCGGCACCTCGTCTATCCATGGCATTGTAACTGGGGTGCCAGACTGGAGCGCCACAACGGTATTAGGGTTTGCCTTGAGCACTCTCTGAACTAGCTCGTCTGTACCAGGAGGAAGATCCATGGAAGCTCTATCATGTCCTTCGGTCTCCCAAGATGAATTGAGCCCAATAGAGAGTATAACCTGATCAACATTCGCTGCGACCTCTACAGCCTTGGAAATTGATGCCTCATTGCTTTCATCTTTTCGAATTCCTCCAAACTGAACAGCGCCTTTCAGCATCGCAGCTGCCTCTAAAGGAACAACCTTGCTTGTCGGTGCACTGCCGTAGCGAACGCTGATTCTGTATCTTTGGTCCTTTCTCAGGTCGATCTGCCCCAACTCAGGACGAGTCCCCAATCCAAAAAAGGCTTCTCCTGGGATCTGACTCGTAGCATTGTCGACCACCAATTCGTCATCTACATAGAGTTTGGCTGTTCCAATGACAATAACTTCAAACTCGTATGTTCCATCCTCTGGAGGCGTGAAATATCCCTCGATGTCTACATAAAAGAGACTCTTATTCTTGATGACAGGAGGAACATAGTCTGCAAATATGACGCGACTCTCGGTGGTTGTCTGCGTATCGATCAAAGTCCGCTCGGGAGTTCCAAATTTTTCGTCGTAGCACCTCAGTGTCACACCGGCAGTGCCATCTTCGCACTCAAGAAAGGGCCCCAGCATTGGAAGAGTCTTGAATGTGTTTAGACCAATCGCGTAGTCTGGAGTGTGACTCGTCTTGGACTTTACACCATCGTAAGGGCTGATGGCATAGTAGGCTAAGAGGGAAGCAGATCCTCCACCGCAGTAGACTGCATACTTGGCGTTTGGCCCAATCACGGCTGTAGTTTTTGACTCATTGAGCGGAAGAAAGTTCGAGTCATTTTTCAAAAGAACTATCGAGTCAGCAGCCAGCTTTCGAAGAAGCGCGGCCGTCTCTGGAGTGTCGTTAGATTCGATCTTTAAGATGTCTCGACGTGAGTTTTCGTGCACACTTTGAACAAAATCGAGCACTTCCTGCACTCGCTCGTCCACCACCTTCGAAGCAAGCTCTCGATTGGATACCGCGTGTGTCACCAAGTTGCCTCTCCAAAGCCCGGGCCCAGGCATCTCCAAGTCGAGTCCAGCTTCCAGCGATTCTTTTGTAGAGTACACTCCACCCCAGTCAGACATAACGAGTCCCTTCCAGTTCCATTCCCCTCGAAGCACGTCCTTGATCAGAAACGAGTCTTGACTAACATGCGTTCCATTGACTTTGTTGTAGGCAGTCATAACGGCCTTGGGGTGCGAGTCTCTCACTGCAATTTGAAATGGAAGCAAATAGACCTCTCTCAGTGCACGCTGACTCACTACAGCATCCATTGAATTGCGCTCGTGCTCTTGATCGTTGCACACAAAGTGTTTAATTGTGGCTGCTATTCCTTCACTCTGGATACCGTTGATGACCGAGGAGGCTGCAAGACCGCTGAGGACTGGATCTTCGCTAAAAGATTCGAATCCCCGTCCTCCCAAGGGGGATCTCTGGATATTCACAGTGGGACCCAAGATCACATCCACTCCCTTAGCTCTTGCCTCTTTTCCCATCAGCTTTCCAGCTTCATATAGCAATTGCTTATCAAACGTCGAGGCCATTGCGGTTCCGCAAGGAAAGCACGCCGATGGTTGCATGTCGAACAGCTTCTCTCCTCGTACACCATTTGGTCCGTCGGATAAAACCAAAGACGGTACGCCATATTGAGGGATCGGTTTAGTTCTCCACAGTCCCAAACCTGTCAGAATGGACACTTTTTCTTGCAAGGTGAGCTGCTCCAGTATGCTCTTGGGCGAATTGGAATTATTATCTTCTATAGTCATTTTAGAGGATCTACTATATTGAGATAGAGACTGGGATTATGTCTCATATATAGCTGCAAAATATGTTAAAAAGGAATGACGTCTCAAATGGCCATGCTAAGAGCGAGCCTTAAACCGTAATTATGCATAGGTAAATAAATCAAGTAGTTTTGGCAGTCAATAATTAGCCGAACATGTGGGGTAGTTATGCATCCCGGACTTTTTTATGCAGGGCCAGGGCGCGGACTTTTACGCACCGGACTTAAATCTGTTCAACTCTTTGCCGGTAAGTTTCTAATCCGTGGCAAATCCACTCCCCTAAGAGTATTTCTAGCATCATATCTAGGTGAACACTGCGTCATACTAGGGACAAT
This sequence comes from Spencermartinsiella europaea, assembly GCA_030579595.1. Lineage (NCBI taxonomy): Eukaryota > Fungi > Ascomycota > Dipodascomycetes > Dipodascales > Trichomonascaceae > Spencermartinsiella > Spencermartinsiella europaea. The sequence goes on from JAKTRG010000017.1 coordinate 226,043, forward strand.
AGGTTTAAGTAGAGCATGATGCGATGCCAGCAGGTAGATCAAGTAACGTCATGTAGAAATGTACGTGATCAGGGATTCAGGTTCATAAACGAGATTCGCAGGTTCAAATTGGCCTTAGCAAACAACCATTATTCTTCGATAGACAGGTGAAGCTGCCTTTCCTCCTTCATTCTAAGTGAAACTGAACCTCTTAATTTCCCAAGAGCTGGGATGAAATTACAATTAAACCTCCAAGAGATCACCTAGATTAACATTGTAACATCCAAAGCCTATAGTATATGGGCGCACACCATAAAGTAAACGAAAATCTGTAGATCTGAATTAAAGGCTAAAAGCAGTGCTTTCTAAGTGTATCATCTGCTTTCAACATGAGAAATGCGGGGTCAGTTTAACAGAGGTATATAATGGTCATTGTCGTTAGTTCCAGGAACAAGACAGAAGTCTTTCTTAATAGTAATCAAAACTATAATCCAATCTTGCAAAAAATCTTTGAAACCTTCTTTTTATTTTGAATTTTGTTCAGATACAATGCTCATAACATCGGTTCTCTGTCTCCTCGGGTTAGTTTCTTGTCAACAACCCCCTTTGCCTTCCAGTGATCTTTTCTACACCCCACCCGCTGGATATGAAAGCTTCTCTCCAGGAGACATAATCCAAAGCAGGCCAGTGTCTTACCCGTTGGTAGATTTAAGCAACTACATAGAGGCATATCAATTGATGTTTCGAACTGTTAATAGCCTGGGCGAACCAGAGGCAGCCGTAACCACCGTAATTGTTCCTGAAAATGCGCAGACGGACAAGCTGATCTCCTACCAGGTTGCCGAAGACGCATCCTGGATCGGGTGCGCTCCATCTTATGAGCTTCAAGTCACCAACGAAGACTCCACTATTCAAACCTTGCTCAATGCAGGTTGGTATGTCAACGTGCCTGACTACGAAGGACCAAACTCATCCTTCACGGCAGGGATCCAAGCCGGACAGGCCACCTTGGATTCCATCAGGGCTGCTCTCAAGTCAGCTTCCATTACGGGCCTCCAACAAGACTCTGTCGTGTCATTGTGGGGATACTCGGGAGGTTCTTTAGCTACTGGATGGGCAGCGCAACTGCAGCCCTCATATGCTCCAGATCTGACATCTCACTTTGTCGGTGCAGCAGTTGGTGGATTTGTGGTCAACATTTCAGCGGTAGCACTAAACGTCAACGGAGGCCTCGATGCAGGATTTGTACCGGCTGGAATTATGGGAATTGCTAACGCGTATCCTGAGGTGGCTACTTTAGTCAACTCCTACCTAACTCCTATTCTCGGACTAAGGATTTCTGCCGTCACTACTCAATGTCTTGATGCCGATATTCTTGACTTCGCTTTTGAAGATGTCTTTGACATATACTGGACAAATGGAAAGGGTCTTCTACAGCTGCCGGAAGTTAAGCAAGTCATAGATGAAAATACTTTAGGTCAAAGCCCTCCCAGCGTTCCCATGTATGTCTACCAAGGAGAGGAGGACGAGGTTGTTCCGTACACAATCGTTGATGAGGTTGTTGGTGAGTACTGTGCAGCAGGTGCTACAGTTGAATATTGGAAGGACCCTGTTCAAACTCATTTGGGGGAAGCCGCAGTAGGTGCACCCTTTGCCTTTTCGTGGCTTAATGATCGGATGAGTGGAACACCGGCAGCCACAGGATGTGCTACATACACGTCTGAATTTTCCGGTACGCCAACAGCTGGTGGGGTTGCTAAACGGTCACCTGCTGTTCAAACTGCGTACATGCCTCCCCAGGCTAGGTATGGCTCCGTTTGATTTGGTCGACAATTTTTGTATTCTGTTTTGTTTCTCATTGTTGAGTTGCTTTCGTTGATAACAATTGCGTTTTTTTGTTTTTCATATGCTGCATAATAAAGCTTCTTGTCATGTTGTACTGATCGTAATACGATGCGAAGCAGAGGCACCCTACAGGAGGCCATGTTCGAAACGAACATGACGATAAAAAAGTTTGCAGTTTTCAGCTTGCCTAGTCACTATCACTCTCATCATTTCCCTTTTTCCCTTTCCTTTTTGACAAGCTACTGCTCTCACTCTTTAAACCAAACTCGTACATTCTGGCAGCTCTACTTGCCTGCACCTTAGACGTGTGTCCCTCCTTTGCAGTCAGTGAATGCCTGTATCCCGGAAAATCTTCCCATTGAAAAACTCCACTCCTTGTAGTTTGCAAATCGACCGATTTCGCTAATGCTTTAATGTTCCACAAAACGTAAGGTTCCCCTTCAAAGATACTTATGACTATGTGACCATTCGGCTTCAGTAAAGCTTTAGCAGACTTTAAGAATCCAACGACAAGCTTCTGGTTTTCTAGGACGTTGCGGTCTTGGTCTTTGATAGATTTCCCCACGTGTGGAAAGTTGAAGACTATTGCTTCAAATTTCCTGTTTCTAAGGGCCTTTGTCGAATCAAGCTTTGTGGCGTCAAGGTCGTAAATAATTTGAACAGATCCCTTTTTCGGATAGTCGTCCATATCTTCACTGCCGCTGCCACTTGATTCTTCACGAGAGTCGTCATCTTCATGCTTGGCTTTAATATTCTTTAAGAAATCTAGGTTCTTCCCCACCGTGGAAGAGTATTTAGCCAAAATCTGTTCCTCCGAGTCATAGTTGGTAGTCACAACATTATACGCTAGCTTCTCTTTCATAATACTGCAAGTGAACGAGAAGTCAGCTTCTCCGACCAACAGTATGGAGTCCTCAGGCTTGAACGGAATCCACTTTTTCCTTGGCACATTGTCTCCTTTCCCCTTTGTTTTGTTCTTTATTTTCAATTTGGCATTCTCTTGCAGCTTCTTGAGCTTTGCCTCCCCCTGTGCACGTGCTCTTTCGTTAACCAGAGCCTTTGCAAGGCGTCCTCTAGCCATCTCCTGATAGCTTGCTTGGAGAGTGTAAAATATGCAGAGTTGAACTTCCCCAAGAGGAAATTTGCGGATGCTCAAAAAGTGTGCTCACGAAAACGCACTTCCAGTTAGTTCGGTAGAGGAGAATGTGGATCACGTCAGCCACGCGGCGGAGGGTGGTATTTAGAGCTCAGAAGCTTGCAACGATTAATGGGTTGAGACGCTTCAATGGGGTTTCCCCTTTAAATTCACAATTAAGGAGCCGTACAATTACGAGTAAACCGTTTTTTGTGACTACTCCGATCTTTTATGTGAACGCTGCACCACACATTGGTCATATGTATTCAATGATACTGGCTGACTGCTTAAAGCGTTGGCGAACCTCATACGATGGGCGAGAGGCGCTGCTCTGCACGGGGACCGATGAGCACGGCTTAAAGGTCCAACAGGCTGCTTTGACGAACCAGAAGGACCCAAAAGAGTTTGTAGATATGTCCTCTGTCAAGTTCAGAGACCTAGCTGCTGGTGCCAATATAAAGTACAACCGTTTCATACGCACGACCGACCTAGACCATATTAAGACTTCCCAGAAGATGTGGGCTACTTTAGAGAATAAAGGCTACATATACAAAGGTCAGCATTCGGGCTGGTATTGCGTGTCTGATGAGACTTTTTACCCCGAGAGTCAGGTGGAAAAGACAACCCGCAAATCTGGCGAGGAAATCATGATTTCGAAGGAAACTGGGAAAGAGGTAGAATGGACAAGCGAGGAGAACTATTTCTTTGCTCTGTCACGGTTTCAAGACCAACTACTTGAGCATATGGATTCAAGCAAGACTTGTATAGTTCCAGCCCAATGGTATGACTTCATTAGAAACGAGGTAGAAAGTGGGCTCAGTGACCTCAGTATTTCTCGGCCGCGGTCGCGGTGCAACTGGGGTGTGCCAGTCCCCGGTGATGACTCTCATATTATGTACGTGTGGCTGGAAGCTCTAGTAAACTATGTGACTTTCAGCAATGGCCTCGCAAAACCAGAAGACGGCAACACCCTCGTTAACTCGTGGCCTGCAGATGTTCAAATTATTGGTAAAGACATTGTCCGATTCCACACTATTTATTGGCCAGCTTTTCTGCTTGCAGCTGGGCTCGAGTTGCCGAAGACAGTTGCCGTGCACAGTCATTGGACAATAGATGGCTCCAAAATGTCAAAGTCAACAGGAAATGTGGTGGACCCATTTGAAACTCTGGTGATGTACGGCCGTGACAGTGTGCGATTCTTCTTATTACACGACGGTCACTTGGATCACGACACGCCGTATTCTCCAGACCGGCTCATCGACAGGCATAACACGCTGCTGGTGAACAAGTTCGGCAATCTGGTAATGCGGGTTTGCGGGCCAAAGTTCGACATAGCAGGGTCTCTTCGAAACGAAGAAGTGCCGAAGGATCTTCAAGGGCAGCACGATGAGCTAGTTGAAAACACCAATATCCTGCTCCAGGAGATGAATTCCGAAATTGTCAACTTTTCTCCTTCACGAGCATTGGCAAAAGCAATCGATCTTGTTTCCCTGGGCAACTTATTTCTCCAAGAATCTCAACCCTGGGTGTATCCAGCGCAAAGCGCTGAGCGCAAGATAATCATCAAGGACGGAGCTGAAATAGCCCGAGTGTGTGCTATTGCTCTACAGCCCTTTATACCAGACATAGCTTCCGAGTGTCTTGATCGGCTAGACGTGGATGTTTCTCGAAGAACGTTTAAGTTTGCCAAATACGGAGCTGATGACTCTTACGGCACGACCAGCAACAGGAGAGGCGACCCTCCTTTGACGAAGATTTAAGTCACCATGCGCTTTCCGCGAAGCGGAACCAGCCCTCCCCGGATAGGGGCCGCTGGAGGCAAACACCACCCGACGGTATATGACGCAGCATCCGACGGCCCCTAGCCGGGGAGAGTTGGTTCCGCTTCGCGGAAAGCATACAATCTTATTGGAGCTCTTTTAAATAATAGATATATGTACATACGCAGAGCAAGTTGAGGATGCCCTTACTGCTGCGACTTCCCGATTTCAACTACCCTCGCTTGCAGAGTGTCTATATCTACCAGGACCACTTGGCCGGTCTCGCTAAATTTTGGCAACGCTACTAACCGCACCTTGACTCTGTTCCCACTTGCGTCCACGTCGTCCACTAAACGTGTTGAAAACTTTGGTTGCGCACCAACAAAGTAGATGTGAGGAGTTTCATTCAGAATGAAAGGATCTGTGTCAGAAAACGGGTAGCACCACAAAGTATCCGGTGCTGTGGGCGCGCAATGCCTCCATCGTAACGTATCCGCCATCATGTCTAGCCTATCATTCTCTTCAAGATACTTGTAAATATCATTGATAGTTTGGCCCCCAGTCCCTAGAATACTGCGACCCTCAACATTGAACCAGTGAGGGTTTGTCGTGGCTGTAAATGCACCCTCTTTCATCAGAACCGAGGATCGTGCGAAAAGCGCTTTATGAAAAGGCTGCTGAGGCATGCTCGCAGCCACAGGATCTTCCTGTCCAGGGAGCAGGCTGATAGGCACAGACTGGCCCACTTGGTAGATGAAATCATCCAGTCTCTTCATTGGCTCGAAGTCAAACTTGGGGGCCTCTGTTCCAAATCTCAGCAGGTTATCCTTTTTTGGGTTTTGATCAGCTATAGAGTCGCCGGCAAGAATGACATGAGAAATCTCTGCTGAAAGCTCTTTTTCTACGGACCCACCCAGTTCGCCTGTTAGAAATTCAGCCAGCAGCTGCTCACGCTCAGATACATCAGACGAACTGAGTCGGAGCCCTGAAATCAATGCAATGTATCTCTTTTGGGGTAATTCGACAGGAATGGGTCGTTGGGGTGCATAATCTGGATATCGGACGTCTATGACGTGGAACTCACCCTCCGAGTCCTCAGATCCAAGAACCGCTACAACTATACCCGTGACAAGCGGAGCGGACTGGATCTTGCTGCCTGTAAGTTTTATTCTGCCACTCTCGTCTTCTAGCATGACTTTGTCGCTTCCTGGATCTGTGTATTTGTCTTTAACGGCTGGGGGTGGGCCGTAGTGAGCCGAAGACACGTCCTCCAGTATGGAGGGCTTATACTTCATGTCTTTGTATATTGTCCCCACAACCCATACTAATTGGCCCTCTGGGATACTCAGTGCCCTTTCAACATAAGTAACGGAACGACCGTCAATGCGTAGCTTGTCCCATGAAAGAGAGGCGGATTTGACAGTGACAGCCTTCAGACTAGCCAATCTCATGTAGTACACGCTCGCATATTGTTGTGCGAACTTTCTATCTTGCAGTTTGACGGTCAATTCGTCATTTTTAGAATCGTGTTCAAATGCTATAAGCGTGCGTGTGGGTATATCGTAGGCGCGCCTTATTAGAGATTGATCAAGCAAGGCCGAGCAACTATAAATAAACATAAACTTACGGCTTGGAGAGTCGAAAATCATCGACTACGGCTGTCGAAGTTGACATGTTTTCACAGTACAACAATTTCAAAGTATGTTGCAAACGCGTCGCGACCTTGTTAATTAAAATGCTTTGAGTTAAGCCTCGTGAAACCGCAAACGGCTCATGCATGTCTGAGGCTCTCCTGCGCATGCGGGGGCTTTTCCAGGGAGGAGTAGTTCTCCGGTATCTATATCTGTCTCAGAGGCTAGCAGTACGGCTGTACTCAGCTGCAATATTCCATCTTACGTTGCTTGTCTCTCAGAGGTTACATATTTCCAGTCTGGAGTTCTGCATGCTCTTTTGCCCAGCATACCTGTTCTTGGTGGCGTCAACTGTTTCGGTTGGGTGTGTTCTCCCACAAGACAATCCATTCTCTCACAGAGCATCCACCCTCAACACAACGTTTTTCTAAGCACGGTTAAACCCCACACTTTTCTCTTGAATAAAAAAAACTTAATAACTTAACTACCCGCCAAAAGATATCGTCAAATTAAAAACACAGATGCACAAACGGTAGACGACTCCCCACTTAATAATCGGTAGAGATCTCAAATTTCCTAATTGATAAAGCTACTACGTGGTGATTTTATTACTTTGCTGTCAATGCTTACAGCAGGATAGGAAGGGGGGCCATTATAGTAATAAGAACAAAAAACCTCAAACATCAAATCAAAAAGCTATAACTGCCGATCTCGTTCTCATCCAATATAAAGTGCCACATAAACTCACAATTTGCAACACACTCTGTTCTGTTTATATATAATATCAAAGTCAAAGTCTGGCCACGCGCCAGAGAAACCCTATGTTAGAGTTGCCCTCTGTTGACGAGAACGTTTATTTCAAGACTGCAGTTACAATCGCCTTCATAACCTTGGCATGGATGTTTTCAGACACTCTAAAAGGTTCAGTGGATTTGGCCAGTGCCCGAGTCCGCTATTTGTATGACAAAGCCGCTACAAATGTGTTGGGTTCGGAAGACGGGCCGCTGAGCCCTGAGAAACAGCACGAGCTGGAAGAAATGAAGAAAATGTCTGTGGGTGGACTGTACAATGAGGGTAATACATGTTTTATGAATAGCGTGGTCCAAAGTTTAGCATCGTGTGAGCGTCTTGCGGAGTTTCTGGGTGCCGGCGAAGCCTCCTCTGTTAACGGAAGCAGTCATGGTTTATTGAATAACCAACTGAGTAATCTCAGTAGTTTGGATCTGGCTGGTGCCGTGGCGTCGCCGCGCAAATCAGCTCTAAATCATAAATCGCCCGGAACGCTCACTCCTCGGCTGACAATGGGTGGAATTCAGCGTCCATCGACGCCATCTTCACCATCTTTTGCATCTGCATCAGCGTCTGCCAAAGGCAAAAGGCCAGTGGCGGGTGTTTTAAGTCAGCTTTTCAAAAAGCTTAATGAAAAAAAACCAACAAGTCACACATACAGCACCAGTGAGGTCATCAAAGCTCTGGGCGCAGAAGATCGGTGGAGCGGTTACGATCAGGAAGATGCCCAGGAATTTTTCCAGATGATGCTGTTGGGTCTAGAAAAAGAAGTCAAAGCAGCTAGTCGTCCCAAGACTGCCGTTTCTGGCACTGCAACGCCTGTCATCAGGGATTCGGATATAAAGGCCAATACTTTGCCTGCCAATCCGACACTTCTGACTCCCTTTGATGGCGTCCTTTCTATGCGTGTCGGCTGCGTGAGATGTGGAGAAATGGAAGGGATACGTCAGACAACTGTCTCGTCCATAGATCTGAGCTTGCAGGACGCAAATGATTGTGATCTCGAAGACCTTCTAGCTCAATACTGCGAAATGGAAACCATACCAGGTGTAGAATGCTACCGGTGCTCTTTGAATGAGTATCTTGACGAGCTGAAGAAGCGTGTGGCAGAAAATAGCAACGAACCGTTGGTGAAACTCTACCAAGATCGCGTATCTCAGGTAGAAGATGCCCTGCAAGATGCGGTAATTAATGAGGAGAAATACAAGAGGTTGAAGCCGGGCAAACTCAAGGCTCTAGGTGACAAGACCAAACAGAATATGTTTTCTAGTCCGCTAGGAGATATACTAATGATTCACATCAACCGATCGGTATTTGATATGGCCACAGGGTACTCTAAGAAAAACTATGCTCCCATAGCATTTCCGCTTGTGTTGGACATGGGTCCATTTACTGTGGACCCTACTGATGTGTATAATCACGACCCTAAGCACCCTATGAGAGGGCTGTCTAAAAGACATATTTCGTCAGCGTACCCTCACGCTCGAACTCCTGGAGGACAGAGGGAAGGTGAGTCGGACGAGTCTGTAGGCAGTGTGCCTCTGGATACTCTGCATACAGAGCCTGGTCAGATTCCCAAAAAGACTCCTAAACAATTTGATAACCGACCGTACAAGTTAAGAGCAGCTGTGATCCATTACGGTAGCCACAACTTTGGGCATTACGTGTGCTTTCGGCAGTGTAATCAAGGCTACTGGTGGAGGATCTCAGATCATTCAGTAGATCTCTCGTCGCAGGCCCAGGTGCTACGTGCCAAGGGGGTATTCATGCTGTTTTACGAACGAATGAGCTGGGAAGAGTGGGCAGCTACGAAAGAAGCTCTTCATCAGGAAGAAGGTGGTGAGATGAATGAAAGAGTAGAGAACGGAGAGCCTGCCAATGAGGATGGAGATGAGGTTAGTTCAGGTAAAGGAGAAGGTTCTGAATCCGAAGAACTAACCCCTATACATGCAATGAATGGTTCCCCAAACTGAAAATGAAAGATTCCTCCGGCGGGGCCTTTCCAGAGTGGTTGGTTCCGCTTCGCGGAATGACACATTGTTAGACTTGTGTAATCTAGCGAGGCGAAGCAAACTTGCTCGTCTTAGATGCCAGATTTGTATTAGAATAGACAATAGATGGTAGCATTACACCACATTACATTGCTCTTCGCGTTTGTTCTCAAGCTTAGATTCTCGAATCGTCGAACAAACATCTCCCCATACTGTGTATGATTCGTTACAGTCGGTAGAGTCTGTAGAGATGTAAATTTGACTTCTGGGAGTACTTATGGAGTTTGGCAGTCTGCACTTTCTGCGAGGCAGAACCAACCCTCCCCGGGAGGGGCCGCCGGAGGCAACGAGAGTGTGATATCACAGTGAGATCAGACCAGTTCAATAGAAGGGGTCACCAAGTTATTTATGGCTTCGTGCTCTCTACGCGCCTCTTGCTGGTCTTTAAAGTCTTCCTCTTCTATGAATCTGTCAAGGTCGTACTCAGTGTTCAAGTCCCCATCCAGACTCGAGGCCTTGTATTTCACAGATATACTGGGCTCAAAGTGAATCTGAGAGCTCGTGCTTAGTCGTTCTGTTGTTCCGAACCGAGCGTTGATTCTCTTTCTCAAGCTTGGTTGGTCCACATTCTGGGCCTGATATAATTCGTAAGTATCATCAGAGTGGCTATTTTGCGTTTGTTTTGCCCGTTTTTTATCTTCTGTCACTTTTATTCTATACGATCCTATACCGTTAGCTACTGGAAGGAACACGACTACTAGGACTACAACAATGGCGAGAATAATAATCCCCAGCATGTTCGGATCGATGAAGTAGTTCAGTTGTGTGTGCTTCGAGTAACGTTAAGATTTCCCCACGGATTGTTCCGGGAGTCATATTGTATGCAAGTTGCAGACCAAATAAAATAGTATAAAAATCTAAGTAGTTAGCGCGATATCTGAAGGTAGAAAAAACCACAAATAAGTCTTGAAAGTAAAGATACGGAATCTTCAATTGGTCATGTTCGCTGCGCTGAACAGACTTGAATATATACATTTAAGTTTGCGAGTGAAAGACGTTCATAATTTTTTGTAGTTGATTAAAAGCTAGATAGTAGTTACCTCCTCTATCTGGGGTAAGCATCTCTCGGCGGGTATCACCAGGGTATCTTATTCTATCAGAAGAAACATTCAACGTCTGTTTAAGTAGTAAACAAGATGTAATAGCGATCTGTACATAGTGGTGAATCACCAAAAAAGGGCCTGGCCGCAAGCAGGGCAAGCAGATATAGGTTGAAGGTTCTTTACAGGAATTGTTCGTCTCCAATATTATTCAACGACAGCCAAGAAAAACTATATCTCTCAGTCATGAATAACCATCACCATCTCCCTTTTTCGTGGACTCCTCGATACCACTCTGACTGAGCCACGCCCACAGATGTTGGCACAACACCTGCGAGGTATCGAGATAGCGAAACAACAAAAGCATCATCGTCTTCTTGAACGGGGTTCCGTTTCCAGTGAGCTCACAAAGATATTCTCGTCCACTATATGTATAGTTACGCTTCAAGGCGCAATGGTCGGCGGGAACACTCCGTGGTATGCAAGCATCCTGCTCAGACACTTCTAGTTCTGCTTCGCAGAACCAACCCTCTCCGGGAGGAGTCCCGCCGAAGGCGAGCTTGAACGTGTAGGCATGGCCCTTTGTTACGTACTCATTGTTGAGATAAAGGGACTTGTTTGTATTGTGTTCGATAAAAACGTGTTCGTGGACCCTAAATCGAAGGGTGCCGCATGAAGAGAATTCTCGATCACTGTTGATTGAATGATCCAAAAGCAAGGCGGATTAGTGAAGCGATGGCATGAGATCCCTCATCAGCCTTCAGGTCTGCATATAGATCGAGTGCTTCATACTTTCAATACAGCAGGCTCACATGTTTTTTTAGCCATTTGTTTGGTTTTAACTCACGATCGTTATGCCGCCCGCCCTTAACCAAAAGGCAGATTGAATGTGTTTCATTTTTCATACCTTTGGTAATAACCACGCCCACAAACTCACCAGGCGCCAACAATGCCTGCCTGCGAGCTTCCCACCCTACATTAGGCGGACGGTGCATCTAGATTCGTTAGATCGAACTCTGTTCATACTTTGAAGCAGGGCCCTCGACATTAGCTAACGTTACTAATTCAACAAAACTTGACACTTGGCTCTGAAGAGTCCAGGGTCTTGTCTTTGATTGTTAACAGTCTTTCTGAGAACATGAAGAGTTGCTGGGGCCAGCCCCAGACCCCGTAGCTCTGCTTCGCAGAGATTCACCACCTTGGTCTCTTCAGCTTAATCGCTTTAATAATGAAAAAAAACATATCCACAAGTTTGAGTTTCCCCCACGACACAACCTATAGCTTATCAGTGTACTTCAGTCGAGGATAGTGAAAAAAAGCCTCTGAAACACACTCGAATACACGGAAGCAGTTGCAGAATTAGGACCCTGGTCCGGTCTAGAGTTGGTTCGAATTTCTCGGAACACTCCATTGAGTAATAGCTGTTCCATACTATCTGCACAGCGCCCAGTGAACTGTCGTATTATCTTAGGTCATATGTACGGGAACCACCGCACGGCGAAATGTGGCATACATTTGCACGGCGATGCCTTTCAGGCGTTCTGCCCCCTTCCACTGGGTGCCCACTCCTATGTGAGGTTAAATTGTATCAGGAGAGAAGAAAGGGGCCGCAGAAGGGCGGGCAGGCAAATGGAGGGGACAAGACAATAGCCGACCGCTAGGCTCACTGGAGTTTGGAGTTCTATGAACGAGTGTGTGTGTTAATGGAGGTTGTGAGATTCTGCGAATTCTGCGAAGCAGAACCAAAACCTCCCCGGTAGGGGCCGCTGGAGGCATGGCCACGTTAGTAGAATGTCTCTCCACGGGGCCTTTTAATGGAGAGGGCTAAAACAGTTAGACTGACGGCACATCTGCGACCCCAACGCTGGTATATGGCAGTGATTAGCCAATTTACATCGACATACGTAACTAAGCTTGTGCAGATTTATGCCACATGTTATCGAGGCGGACACAGGGACTACGTCGAGAAAAAGAAGGGATGTAAACAGCAGATACAACGTCCAGCAGCCAGCGGCCCCTTCCCGAGGGACGGTTCTGCCTGGCTGAAAAGAGAAGCATTCTTGACGATAAGACGCTATTGCCGCAGAATCAGCCATTGATACATACGGGTTTGCAAGCTTTTGGGGATTCACAGCACATCCTTACCTGTGTTAGAAAGCTAAAAACAAAAAAAAGGTCAAAAGAGTGAAGGACACCGAAGAAGAACGCCGTAGGTATGCCCCCGTGGTACCTACCTAGCCCGTTAGCTGCACATCCAAGAAACCTTCGAGGATCCAATACGAGATGAACGCGTGCAGCTCTTTCTTTTATACTTGCAACAGCTTTATCAAAAGCATTGGGCAGGAAGCTTGAAACTTTATCGAGTCTTGGTATCCAGCTCTTGGCCGTCATCTTAGACTACTTTAAGTTTAGTTCCATCATGCTCGAAAAGCTTAACTTTTATCTACGGTACTGATACAGGGTGATATTGCCTCCAGCGGCCCCTACCGGGGAGGTTTTGGTTCTGCTTTGCAGAAGCTTCCTAATGCTAACTGTTATACTAATGCTGTACTGATCTCTAAGCTGATACTCTATACTGATACTGAGTACTAATATTGAGTACTGATACGTCCGTATACTGTCACTCGACGTGTACCTGCGCACTAATCACTACTACTTCAGCCTGTACCGTTATATCTCGTCACTGTAGTACTACCTTCCGTCATGTCACTGTACCTTCCATATCTGTTCTGTCTGCTGCCTCTCCTACCTCTCCTACTTCTCCTACTTCTCCTACTTCTCCTACTTCTGCTACCTGCTACCTCTGCTGCCTCTGCTGCCTCTGCTGCCTCTGCTACCTCTGCTGCCTCTGCTACCTCTGCTGCCTCTGCTACCTCTGCTGCCTCTGCTACCTCTGCTACCTCTGCTGCCTCTGCTGCCTCTGCTTCAGTATCTGTATATATCTCCCCTCACTGTTACACTGCAAGGGATGTTTCAGGCCATATGTTACGTCGGGGTACTTCTAAATAGTTACCCGTGTTCTGCAAAAGGCAAAGAGTGCGAAGAGCTGAGCCCCAACCCTGACTAGCCCAGCGTACGGCGCGTCTCAACGCGGAGAACGCTTATACCCGCAGTGATTCCGCGAAGCGGAACTACACCTCCCCGGTAGGGGCCGCCGGAGGCCTACACACTGGACGGTATGTGGAGCTGCCTCCGGCGGCCCCTACCGGGGAGGTACTGGTTCTGCTTCGCAGAATCTCGTGAATTATCTGCAGGGCACGCAGTGCCAAAGTCATCGCGCAAAAGAGAGGAATCTCGCAAGCTGCACAGGGTCGTGCCGCAGCTCAACGGCCTGGGAGCGCCGTGCATACCGGTTTGACAGTGCAGTTACGTAATGCAATATCGGGGGAGAACTACGTTAATTATAACCAGAAACGGCAGATGCGCCATTGTGAGGGCTAGCATCAAAGTGGCAATTATATAGTGATAACCGTGCAGGATCCGTGGCAAGGGTCAAATGCATAATGATCATCGCGCTAGGACCGTAAAAAGTTCCTGTGCTGGCGAAGATCGCCAGCGTGCAGGATTCTGTGAGATCCAGCACAAGATGGTTTTCGCTGAGACAAGGAGAGCAAGGCAGACACAAGACTGGTACCAATTAGCTTTGCGCTTCTACGAAGCAGAACCAGGGCCTCCCCGGCAGGGGCCGCCAGAGACAGCACTCACACACCGTCCGGCGTCCAGTTGTCCTCGCTGCAGCTCGCTCTATCCCCAAACATTTACCCTGTCCCCGTATTGTGCATGCACAGTGCTATTGATTGTGCATGCTTATCGGCCAGATTGATTGGCTGCGGCATGGTGTCGTGTTGCTTTTTGCGATAAGGTGCGACTCGATGGCGTTACGTATGCCCCTCTGTCGCCCCCAATTTGCGTAACGTATTAGCTAACCTGGCTTCACGGCACTAACAGATGTTTTCTGCGAAGCAGAACCAAGGCCTCCCCGGCAGGGGCCGCCGGAGGCCCAAACACCGGACGGTATGTGGAGCTGCCTCTGGCGGCCCCTGCCGGGGAGGCCTTGGTTCTGCTTCGCAGAAATTGCGCCAACACTGCTTGCAAACTGCCTCTGTAACCCCCCTTATGAGAAGAAACATTTCTCCCAACAGCCATCGAACACCCCACCCTCATCGCACGCCTTAGCTAGCAGATCTTTGCCGGAGCAGGAAACACTGCTGCTTAGTCACCGGGTGATGAGAGAGAAGGTTTTCAGTTATACGGAGGGAAAAAGTAATGTGGCCTGCCTTTCTATATATATTACATACACATATATACATGTATATAAATATAAAGGGCGCTACTCTGCAAGTAGCGGACTTTTTTTTGGTACCACGGTGAAGTTCTGTGAAACTGTGAACAGGATAAGGCCGCGCGTCGTAGAGCAAAACCGGCAATTAAAAATAACATACCGCGCCCATTGGGTTCTAGAAAGAGAGACACAGCAACAATACAGTGCAATTAAGTCTGTAATAAGCAAGATATCGAAGGGTCATCGTCCAAAGTGATAAGAGTACTTATATATATATACGCATATATACATATATTTTGGACCCTTTGACAGACCGACTGGCCTACTCAACGATTAGCTGAAAAGCCTCCTGGTTTTCCCTCTCTCTGAAAACAACAACAGCAAAGCAACACACAAAAATGAATCATTACTATCACCCGTATCAGCCTACAAGCGTCACTTTGCCGCCCCTCAGCTCGCTGACTGGGCCAGGCATGCCTCCATCTGCTCATATGGGTCAGCAACAGCCTCTGCTGAGTTCAGCAGTGAGCTCGCTGCCGCCAGCTGTGAGTGCGCTCTCTTACGGCCCCCCAGCAGTAGGAGGAGCACAACCACCACCACCAGCATCTCTCATGGTGCAGCACTCAAGTATCGCATCTTCATCCCAGCAACAGGGTAGCATCGTGTCGTCGTCTTCGTCTCACCCTGGCCCGTCCCCTGTAAGCCCGCCTCCTGGTGCACCCGGGTCTTCTGGTGACAGCTCAGTCGTCCGACTGTCTGAACGAAGAAAGACGCCCAGCTCCTGGGACCCGCACGATGACATGATTCTGCGGCATCTCAAGGAACAGCTGAAACTCGGCTGGAAAGAGATCTCTTCGCATTTCCCTAACCGTACCACCAATGCGTGCCAGTTCCGGTGGAGACGTCTGATGAGTGGCACGCTGCGAAATAAACCTCCTGTCGAAGGCGTACTGGTTCGAGACTACCAACCTCACCAACAACAACAACAACAACAACAACAACAACAACAACAACAACAACACCACCACCAGCAGAACCACCAGTCGTCGTCTCCATCAGCGTCTGACTCGTCGTCGGGCTCTCCCTCTGTGTCCCCTGGGGCCTCAGGTTCCGTCGTCGTCCCTATCACAATGCCTCCTCCTGCTTCGTTGTCGTCCATGACTCTATCTGTGAGCAACCTCGTGCACCAGGGCTCAACTTCGCCTCACACATCGCGGTCAGATGACCCTGCTAGACTCTCTGTGTCGTCACGCTTAGACGACTCCGCCAGACTTTCTGTATCGTCGTCTGTCGGTTCTGAACCACGGCACTCTGTGTCTTCGTCAGCGGGAGAACAGACTCCGTCGTCATCACACAACCCCTGGACTGCTGAAGAAGACTCCTTGGTGCTCGCTCGATCCGACATCCGAGAACTGACCCTGCTTCTCCCTCAGAGGTCCGAACCTGAAATAGTGGAACGCATCAGCTATCTGAAACAACATCCTTCGAGAGAGCACCACCAAGAAGGCCAACGTCACGAAGCCCCGCAGGAGCTGGTGCCGCAGCTATCCATGTCGTCTTCGTCGTCCTCTACTTCCTCCGACTCATCATCTTCATCGTCCTCTGCCACTCAGCACCACTCCACCCCTACATCCCGCCTCCCCTCTCTCCCCTCTCTCAAAGACCTGCCCTCGTCCTCCCCCAGCCCACAGCATTCTCCGTCCTTTTCCACCGGATCCACCATCAACTCCGAGTCGTCCTCCCCAGTCACATACGCGGGCTACCACAACTTTGCGCCTGCACGGCCCAAATTAGGCAAGCCGTCGTACTTTGGTGGGATGAGGCTTCCTGCTCCAATAGTGCGAGTTGCGGGAGGTCCTGGGAGCGCTGCATCTTCTTCCCCAGGAGCGACTTTTTAAGCGACTAAGAGCCAAGAAAAAGGACCTAAAAAAAATAAAGAGAACGAGGTAGAAACTCGACTCCGGCGGGGCGCCTCCTGGCGAGAGGATTGGTTCTGCTTCGCAGAACATTGTACGGTCTCGTTTTGACTCGTTTCCGCGAAACGGAACCACACCTCCCCGGTAGAGGCCGCCGGAGGCAAACGTGGAGACCACGCGATGAAATTTTGTATCAGTAATGATGTTATGACTTTTATTATAAACATATATACATATATATCTAGGCATATGACGAATGCATTTTAACAACTTAAAGGATTTTAATGATTGGACCTGAATAAGCTCGTAACAAAAGTGCCACAACCCGCTCTTATCATACGAGCAATTTGTTGAAGAAAAAAGAATATACGCTAGCCCAACATTTCAAGCCACCCCAGTTTGTGCAACTAGCCAACTAGTACATTCGTACATCCGTACTTTCGTACTTTCGTCATTCGTACATTCGTGGGGTGCACACATGCCCACTACAGAATTTAGCTACCCCTGGTCTGTCACACGTACTTCCAGTTGTAGAACTTCGTCAAAAAAAAACATCGTCAAAACTATTTCTCCTTTTTAACTAAATACATCACAGCCTCTGTGTGCCGATCGCCTGCGACGTATTTGCATTGCCGGGTCTACGATCCAACGGCCGTGTAACCGGATTCAAAGCCGAATTCAGCGATTGGCGATGGGCCCTATTGGTTGAGGCTCAGACTGATGATTGATTACCCTATCATTACAAAAAGAGCCAACTGCTGATTCTCATTGCTGAGATCTATATTGGCTACGAAGTTAAAGTCAAGCAGCCAAGCAGCACATCATCCAGGCGGAGAAGTTGTTTTTATGTATTACCCATCCAAAGTTTAATCTGTTGCTGCTCGAGCATGCCCAGTGCGTGCCATTCAACCAATCAGTTTATCGCTTAGCGTGTGTCTTAAACCCAGTAGTTGTTGAAAAAAGAGGGTAATGCCCTGGGTCGACACTCAGAGGGGCAACAAAGTACTACATTTCAACACACTGTCAGCATCTACTCTATCTCTGCGAAGCAGAGCTACGGGGTCTGGGGCTGGCCCCAGCATGCCCTCACTGCTCGAGCCGTCTCCACATGCCTCCGGCGGCCCCTCCCGGGGAGGGTTGGTTCTGCTTCGCAGAAAGCGCACACGCTGCAGGACTCTCAGATCACGTGCTGACGAGGTTGGGCAGTTTTAAGGGTCAGCGCGAAACGGTCAAAAATAGGGCTGGCAGAGCAGCAAATGTGTCAATTGGGCTCTCTGGGCAGTTTTATCGTCTGCTACGTCCTCAGTTTGCTGCTCCCGTTGGCCCCGCCTCTGCTTTGATGCCTCTTACTCCAGGCAAACCAGGCTACAACAGTCTTAATGCGTGGTTTATATCACGTGATCAAACGGTCGATGCATTTAGGGGTCCGCGCGAACGGGCTTTTCCTCTTAGTGAAAAGAGTTTTTTGATAGCGTAGTGCCTTAATATATGTGAATACATACTCTCCGTGGCCTTAAAGCATTCAGAATAGTTGTTTGGAGACCCAGTATTCGGTTCCAAGCTTTGAGCGGCTCGCGAGGCGCTTGCGGCGCAGGGGTAATTTAAAAGGTTAAACTATTTGAAAATAGAATCTGAGCGAGACCATTCCCTGTCACCAGATCTGAATTCTGCGAAGAAGCCGAACCAAACCTTCCCGGGAGGTGCCGCCGGAGGCACGTGGATACGCCCCGGCCAGGCGGCAAGGGGCTTTCTCCACCACCAAAGTGTTACCTGTCAGCGCTTGACCTGTGAGCCCCACCGCTGTGAGGCGGTTAAAGATTATGTAATTTTTTCTAAACGCCTTTTCCAGCCTGGAAGCAAAGCTGTAGCAAAGTTGACGTATAACTAAAACATCATGGCCAAATCAAAAGGTTCGTAGTTAGCCCAGTGATCCCCAAAGTCCCCATAGTCACTCAAACTCACCAGTGAATAAACCCCGGAAACGTGAAGACCGCAGAGCTGCCTCTCCTGAGAGAGATCTTACTGCCGAGGATCGCACTGAACGGTCAGGCAAAGCAGTGGTCGATGAAAAAATCGCAGAGCTGTCCGTTCGAGGAGTCCTCAATGCCTCTGGACCAAGCAAGATCAAGAAACAGACTGCCAAACAGAAGAAACGGCAGCAGGCGGCAAAAGAGCGGGCCGATAACTTGAAAAGCATCCTGGAAACCAAAGTGAACGAGGCCGCTTCCAGGCACAAGCAGGTACTGGAGAGAAAGAAGCCTTGGGAGGTTCTCAACGATGCTGTCGACAAGAAAAAGTAGTATTGGTTTCTGCTCGCCTCCGGCGAGGCCCCTCCCGGGGAGGGTTGTTCCGCTTCGCGGAATTTTTCACTGATATTGATGATAACAAATCAGAAGCGATTTTCAGATTGTGGAATTGTTTTTATTCATAATGCTAATACGCCTCGCCTACTTCCAGAAGAGTAGCTTAGCGTCGCAGAGTTGTTTCTAGCACTCTGCTGCCTTCCAGATGTTTTGCTTTGTCAACTGTTAATTGCCTTTAGCCGTCAGCCAACTTGACATCTGTTACTTGATCTTTGCATGCTGGCTAAAGCTTCAAAACTTACAATTACCATTCGGGGAACATTTCAGCTTCAATTTGCTACTTTTGCATGCTAACTAACGTTACAAAACTTACATTTACAATTATCCAAAATATTACTAGTGTACAAATCTTTCCGAGTATAACCGGATTGCCGCGTGTGTCCGATGTGAATGGCGTATTAGATGTATTAGATGTGTTTCTGACACAGTTATTAAATCCATCCAGCATCTGGCAAAGGGGGAAAGCTACCTGATTGGCGAGCAGCGCTCGAGATGAGTTCAATTGTGTCTGAAAGACAGTTGAGAGGCGAAAACCACCCTACCCGGCAGGGGCCGCGCCGGAGGCGAGCTTGACATGAGTTCAGTCTCACATACGGTGAAATCCATAGTACGCGGGATACTCCATCCCAGTCCCATACTGTGGTGCCAAAGACCCTGGACCTATCCCCGCTAATCCTCCTCCTGGTACCCCACTGGGCCCTCCAA
This sequence comes from Spencermartinsiella europaea, assembly GCA_030579595.1. NCBI lineage: Eukaryota > Fungi > Ascomycota > Dipodascomycetes > Dipodascales > Trichomonascaceae > Spencermartinsiella > Spencermartinsiella europaea. The sequence continues at coordinate 245,539 of JAKTRG010000017.1, forward strand.
ATCCTCCAGATACCCCTGTTGCTCCTCCTCCTCCTCCTCCTACTCCTCCTGCACTGCCTCCCATAGCCTGTCTCTCACGCCCCCAATTACATTTCAATAGGTTCCCATTGAAATTGAATCCGTTCAGACTGACAATAGCCAGTGCTGCCCGTTCGTGCGTATCGTACTTGACAAAGGCATACCCTCGCTCACTTTGATGCTTAAAGTCAACGACATAGCCGAAATTCTGAACAATAGGCAGAAGGGCGGTCGGAGACAGAAAGGGCTGCAGGTTTCCCACGTAAACAGTAGTCTGCCACGGCGGTGTCTGCTTGACAACCCTCTGGAATAGCGAATTGGGATCGACTTCCGGTGTCGGACTAAGGCTGCCCATGCGACTGCTGCCACTGCTTCCACTATCCAAGCTGGGTGACGACAAAACAGGATAAATTCCTGCCATTGGTTGCTGCTGCTGGTGATGATGGTGATGCAACGCTTGAGGATGGCTCGATCTCCGAGTCGCACCAGCTGCCCAATTAACGCGAATCATTCGGCTTCCGACCCATTGTCCGTTCATCTTCAACGCTTCTTCTGCATTGGCCCTGTTCTTGAAGCTCACAAACCCGTATCCCCTCGAACGGCCAGTGGTCATGTCCCACATCACGCGCGCCTCGACCATAGCGCCAAACACCGAGAACTTCCGTGCCAGTAATTGGTCGTCTACCTCGCTTGAAAGATCGCCCACAAAGATATTAAAGTTTTCAGTGTCCTTTATGGCCTGCTGGGTCTGGAACCCATAATTTGCTGACAAGGGGAACCCTCGGATGATGCGGCCAACCAGCGAGTTCAGAGCCATTGCGGCATATTGCGGGGTGCCAAATTCTACGAAGGCGTAGTTGAATCCAAGTCGGTTTTTGTCGGCGAGCAGTTTGATCGACTTAACAGGGGGCGACGAAGATGTCGTTTGGTTCTTCTGCTGAGACTGGTCAGTCTCTTTGTCACCGTGCTGAGCTGCTACTCCGTCTTCTTCCCTCTTCTCAGTTCCATTTTCTGATCCTTCTACCATTATAGGCTCTCTGGCTGTTTCTTCTGAAACTGTTGAAACTTCTGAATTGTGCAGCTCTGGATCTTGTGGCTCTCCACTGTCTGTCTGTGCATCTGCTTTCCTTTCAGCACCTTTTTCTTCATCTTTATCTTCTCCGTCTTCAGACTTGTCTTCAGGCTTGTCTTCCGGCTTGTCTTCCGGCTCATCTTCAATTTCAACTCCGTTTTCGCACAGAATAGCTACCAGTTCGCTTTTTAAATCGCTCTCACTGACACTCTGCTCGATTCCTCCAACATAGAGTACCTGCCGGTTGATCTCTCGACCCCCCTGAATAGCGTTTGCCGGCATAGGTGGTGAAGCAGGTACTTGTGCTGGTACTTCGGCAGGTAATTCTGCCGGTGCTTCTGTTGAAGCTTCCACTGGTCCCTCAGCATCCTGTGTTTCTGCCTCCTCTGGTGGTCCTGATCCAGCTTCATCACCGGCGGATTCACGCTGGGGACTAGGGCCCAATGATGAGCCTTCTGTTGGGGGCTCAGGAACCGTCAGGTGGCTCCGTTCGGACCTTGTCGGCTCTTCCAACTCGTCGACTTGTACACCATCAGAACGAGCTGAAGACTTGCCGTTGTCCATTTTTTTTAGATTTTGATGAGACATGCAAATGATTAAGTTTCAAGCAACCCCTTGGGGAGCAGAAAGGTGAAAAGGTAGGAAGGAAAAAGATGCTCAAAGAAGACCTATTGTATTATAAAGATGCGTCTTAGCTTTCTTTTAGCCCACTCAGGTTGTTTTCTTTTCTTCCCACCCTTCTTTTTTTCTGTTCAAATCTATAGACTGATCCACCGAAAAAACAACAAAGTGAAGGGAAGGAAGCCAAATGAGAATTAAGATTTCAAATGTTTGATGTTTTGAACCCCGTCGTATGTCAATTAAAACAAAAAAGGAATGCAAAGTTTAGAAACGACGTTTAGCACAGATTCAAGTCTTTTTTTTCTATCTATATCCCAATAACTCCGTCAAAAAATAATATACACTGAAAAACGCTAGTAATAACGCAGTTGTTCAGGTTTTGGAGTGAGTATATTATAGCCTCTCAGACTGCGTGCTCTTAGAAGTCAAAACTACTGTTACCCCTGAGATATGCAGGGGAACTCAACCACTACCGCTATTGGGGAACAAAAGGTACAATGGGAATTCAAACACTGGCTTAAGCTAAGCGACAGTGACTATGACTGAGCCTATTACACCTGAGGACACAAAAAAATCCCTTTAGTTAGAAGGCCACCCTGTCAGCTGATATCACTCCAACCAAATTGCAGGGCTTAACTTCACCATTTCACATTAATATATTGCTGGCATAATAAGTAAGTCATGCATGTGTTAGGGGGTCAAGGCGGGTAAGTTAAGTCACTTTTTGGGCAGCATAGGCGGGGTGGATGACGTTTGCGTCACCCCATCGGCCTTACAGATTTTTTTTGCAGCTGGATAGAAATTTAAATTGTGGGAGCAGATAGAAGAGAGTTCCCCAGGTGAGATTATTAAATGAAGGATCGTAGATTGACAGCTTGTTCCAACAACTTCACGCAATGCTGGGAGAGTATTGTGTCCAGCAGCTTTCAAGTCGTACTTCTGCGCGATTGATGCGATGATCGTCGCTTATATAGGAGAAAGTGAAACATCCGCTGGTGGGTTGTTGGAGCAGAAAGGTCAGCTCAGTAATAGAATCTGTAATAAATGAAATACAAGCGTAGTAGTTAACATTTGGCTGTCTGGTAGCCTCTTGGCAGGTTTTTCACGGGGCCGTTACCGGGAATGTGGGTTCCACCTTGCGGGGAATATCATTTTGACCACTCACCATACAAACATCCAACATGAGGGCCAAACACAGCTGTGTAGACTCTTAATCGTTGCCACTATGGAAATATATTCCCTCAGTTGTCATTGTACTATTCCGCTATTGAAATATAATCTCTCGTGTATTATTCTACACACTTATGAATGGTAAACCCCCTCAGTTGTCCTTCCAATGCCTGCTTCTTGTTTCACTCTTCCCTTTTCTTCTTTTTCCTTCTTGTTTAAAAGATACTCTCTCAGTTGTCAATCTAATGGCGAGTGAAAGTATAGCATTCTGCGAAGCAGAACCAACTCGGGGCCGCCGGAGGCAACGTGGACAACAAAATATACAATTTTTTACTTACAAATGATACAGCGATCTCATAGCTATCTTTTTTTTCTCTCCATCATCATTTTTAGGTAAACATCCAGTCAGTTTTAGTTCTTCTTTCCAGCCCGTCTCTGCTTGACACTGTCAGCAAGTTCTCGCAGCATGACTTCGGTCGTCTCCCAGCCTACACAGCTGTCGGTTATTGAAACACCGTATTTGAGTCCAACCCGTCCTTCGGCAGGAACAGACTGTTTGCCCTCGTTCAGGTGCGACTCAATCATCACTCCGATGAGAATGTCCTCGCCTGCTGCAATCTGTCGGGCGACCTCAGTCAGCACCTTGGGTTGGTTTCGGTAGTCCTTCTTTGAGTTGCCGTGCGAACAGTCGACCATCAGAGGAGTGCCAGATCCTGCCAGTGCGGTCTTGACCTCCTTGACGGACTTCTCGTCGTAGTTGGTACCCTTGTTGCCTCCTCGCAGAATAACGAAGCAGTTGTCGTTGCCCTTAGTGGTGGTAATGGCAGCAAGTCCCTGCTTGGTGACTCCCATGAAGTGGTGAGGAGCACTCGCAGCTTTGCAAGCGTCGACAGCAACGTCTGGGCTGCCGTCAGTTCCGTTTTTGAATCCAATGGGGAAGGACAGTCCAGAAGCGAGCTCTCGGTGCAGCTGACTTTCGGTCGTTCGAGCTCCAATGGCTCCAAGGGACAGCAAATCAGCCAAGAACTGAGGGGAGATTGTGTCGAGCATTTCACTTGCAATGGGGACCCCCATCGACGTCAGGTCCACGAAAAGCTGTCTCGACACCTGCAGACCCTTGTTGATGTCAAACGACTCGTTCACGTCCGGGTCGTTGATGAGTCCTTTCCAGCCAACAGTTGTTCGTGGTTTTTCAAGGTAAGCTCGCATAATCACCACCAGCTCGTTGTCGAGCTCGTCGGCGAGCTTCTTAAGTCTTCCGGCGTACTCTTTGGCGGCCTCGGGGTCGTGGATCGAACAGGGCCCAACCACACACAAAACTTTGTCCGAGGCCTTGGTGATGACTTTGATGGCTTCTTTACGTCCTCGGCTGACTGTTTTCTGCGAAGCCTCAGAGGCTGGGATCTGGGTCTGCAGCAGAGCCGGGGCAACCAAAGGGTCGTATCCGAGAATTCGAACATCTTCAGCTTCTTCGACTGGTGTGTCGGTTCTGGTTATCCCATCAGGACCAAACATCTTTTTGTCAGTGTACAGTTCTCAGAGAAAAGAGAGTGAAATAAAATTACAACTTGTGTGACAGGGTCCGCTTTTTTGTGGTGAAGTGGATAACCCTGCGAGTGAAATTTGCAACGTCTCGGAGAGAGGCTGGACCAAAAAGTTCTTTCAGTCGGGCAGATCATCGGGTTTTACTTACAGGAATAGCCATCTTTTGGGTCTTATAAGTCTGGGGTTGTGGCTTTTTTTTCTTTCGGAATAAATAAAAAAATCTCAGTCGTACTTGAGAAACTGGTTTTATGTACAAGAAAAATCTCTTTCAGCTCCTTTTTCAAAATCCTAACTTTCCACTTTTCCAGAATTGAGTCATGCATGAAAATCCTTTGGGCCTATAAGACACGGAACCTAACCCTCGTGCCCTATCGTTAAGTTTTTCCGGGAGCGCGGGGAAGTGCGTCGAGTCTCTAGCTTGCCTCCGGCCCCTCCCGGGGAGGGTAGGCCCGCTTCGCGAGAAACTCCCAAGTGTCAAGCTCTCTGTGAAGTTTTCTGCGAAGCAGAACCAAATCTCCCCGGCACGGGCCCGGCCGGAGGCCAGCATTCACGACGCGTTCACTCAGGCCACCAGAACGGGACGTATCCGCGGACAAACAGGTTGGAACCGTCGTCCAGTTTGATGCCGAACTTTGCTCGCTGGGCAAACTGGTCGAGGCGGACGAGTGCGAGCCCGATATTGCCTGCAGCTCCGATTACGGTGCCGCTCGGTCGCGAAGGTCGTCTTGAGGCTGGCGAGGACGAGGTAGCGAATGGACTGGTACCGAGGTTGGCGATTTCGCTGACGCTGGCTTGGTCAGATAGATTGTTTATGGGGGAGCCAATGAGCGCTTTGGACTCAAAATTGAGCGAGTCGGGGCTGTAGTTGAGCTCTATGTTATAGTACTCGTCTTCGTTGGATGTGAACGCAACGGGCAGGATTCTTTTTCGTATAACGCCGTGGTGATAAGATCTGATGGTCAGCTCCTGGCCCACGTAGCAGCCTTTATTGAAATTGAACCCATTCATGTAGTCCAGGGTTGCTTCCAACGGTAGAGTTCCCACCTTCAGCTCTTCGCTGCCCTCAGGTATCCCGTACAGGTAGCGTCTGATCTTGTAGTCTGGCAAGTGCAAATTGTGCACACTGTCGTATATATTAGACAGCGACATGTTCTCGGTCCCGCAGATGACCCGAACGCCGAATCCTGGCGCCCGCACGTCGTTGCACGCAATGACTTTGTGCTGCTCGCGGATCTGAGTAACTGATCGCGCCAAAAGGTGCGGACTGTGGTCGTCCCACACGCTATAGGTGGCAAACTGCGTCGGATTGAGTGGTTTTATCGCCACTTTTGCCCTAAGCCTGTGTGTTTTTAGCATCGAGACAATGTCTGCGCTCACAGCCGAATCAACTTCGACTAGGAATACCTGGTCGTCGAGGAACTTGGAAGGGATTTCGGCTGCGTCAAGTATCGCAGGCTTCAGCAGGCTCTGATTTGCAGGATACAGGAACGTTTCAGCCAGGAGCCGGCCCTTCGAGTTGAGGAACGCGGCAAATATCCCGCCTGGCTGGTCATTTAGAGTATTAGTTACTACGCCGTTGAGAAACTTCAGGGTGTCAGGGCCTGCAATGACAATAAGATGTTTATTCAGTCGGACAGCGTTGACAGCTTTTGAAGAATACGCGCGACCAATTGGACTCAGACGGCTGAGTCTGCGACAGCTACAGCGACAGGACATAAGCATGGTTTTGCCTGATTCACTGTAACTTTTTTTGAATATGATTTCTAAGTTGATGAAGAGAAGTTCAAAACGGTCGTGGGGGTTGATCTGATGGGGAAGTCTGAAACCCTGTGCCCTGGTCTGTCTGATGTAAGCAGACTCAATCGGCACGTTATCTCGGGTTTTGACATGAGGGTCGTATACGGTGAAGTGAGTGAAATTTGAAGTCAGTTGACTCTTCACCTTTTATTTTCATCTTTGTTTTTTGTCCTGATCTCTGCGAAGCAGAGCCACGGGGTCTGGGGCTGGCCCCAGTGGCTTTTTGATGGCATGTGGTATATACATTGTCTATATAGCTACTACACAACCAACGTCTTTCGCTTCAACTTTCAACAACTCGCCCACACTACAATTCATAAAAAAGCAGACTTTTAGTTAAACGGGAATACCATCTTGCACCGTAGTTACATTCAATCAATCATTATTCCTTTCCGCTTTCGATACCAAGTCCGTTATTATCGCAGAAAACCCCCATAACTGTCTCATTGGTTTCACGCGTTACGCCCTTTTTCGGAATGTTCGATGCACCTGCAGTCAAATACTGTATGATGCATTGTAACCTGGGGGTGAGAGTGCAAACTTCTAGATTAGTTGAAGGTGTTCTGCCAAGCTCTGCCAAGTTCTGCGAAGCTGTCGAATTCCTACGAAGCGGAACCACCCTCCCTGGAAGGGAGCACCGTCCGGTCGTTCTGTTGTTCCGTCATTCTGTCTTTCCACCGTATCCAACTCCTGCCAGATCCACTACGACTGCAGTCCCACGCCAACAAATTGAATACCAACAACCCTTAAAACCAAGAAAAATATAATGCGAGGCTTCTAAAGTATCCCTGTTACATTAATGATGCTCGACGCATCGGTTTTAGTTTGTACAAAAACCACTATATATCGCTGCATGTTTGAGATTTTATATGCTATCTACCCCTGCTGCCCCTCCCTTGACACTTGTTGAATCGTAAATGCCAGGCTATCTTACATAGTAGGCCACCCGTTTCAGTGTGAGTAGATCGTTACATACCAGGGCGGACCTGACCGGAGAAGGGTTTCACTAGGCAGTAGGTTTTTATATATATCCACGCCCCCGAGAACTGCCTGTAATGCAAATAGAGCAAATAGATATATCTAATCATCCACACCAACTCTATCCCTTATAAGCGCAGACTATAACATTTTAACAGTAGGCTATCTAACTTTCAAAACACCCGTTAATAAAACTCCTTTCTCTTGTCACTCACCTCACTCCACGCATACACAACACACCTATTCCCTCTGCTCCACGTCAGACATCACCCCTTTGCTGCACCCCCGGGTAACGAACCTAATATTACAAGAAATTTCATTCGTTAGGATTGTGCGCAGCTTCTTCATCCCTGTTGGCTGTGGACACCAGAATTTACTCTTAGCAGCAGCACCTGATTTAATAATTTGCTTAGAGGGGTCCAGTTGCAACGAAAAAAAACACACGTTTAGTTCGGACAAACCAGGAGAGCTTAACCTGTTTTACTTGGACGTGAATAGTAGGCTACCCAAGCTCTTTATTTTTTGTGCCTGAGATATTATTCGCTTCCTAGAGAGTCGACGTCGTCCTCCGTATTTTTCTCTTTTTCTCGGCTGAAGCATCGGAAGTAGACAGTCGGAGAGAAACCGAAGAGACTGAAGAAAGAGGCCTGCTTTTGTGGGTTTATTACTTTTGTTTTGCAAAGCGCTGTTTGGACTTGCGAGGAATAAACTGAAAGGAAACCGCAGTGGTATAGTTGTGTTGAGATATCTTTGCACTTCTTTTGCATCTCGATTTCTTCTTTGAACTCCACCAGGGTCGTAGCATTTATTTTAAAGCATAAAGCATATTTTCTTGAGTTAAAGAGTATCGGAAAACAAACGACGAGGATTTACGTTTGCCTTGAGGCGGATATTTCACGAAACAATAAAACATAAAATAGGGACGCTTTCTTGTTTTAAGGCAGTACCGTTTTAACGCATTTTTTCTGGTCAGACATTATTATTATTGGTCCAACGTTACATTGTTGCAAAAAAAGGAGAGAGGACAACACGTTGACTAATATACGCACAGTATTCTGAACCTAACGACTTGACGAAAAGAAACCCAAACCAAAAGACTTTGAATCTCTCACTCTTTATTTTTGTTGTGTGCTTTTGGGGGATTCTCAGCATACCAGGACTTGAAAATATAAAATTGAAAAAGGCCCCAAACACCATTACAACTATTAGACTCTCTTTCTCTCGAATATGACCGACTCTTACTTCCTTCCCGAGTATCCGGGCCAACTCGACAAAAAAGCTTCTTTGCTAAGACCTGGATCTGGCCCTCAGCCGCAGTCGGGTGGGCCTTGGAACGTCTTGGCAGGCGGAGGACCTGCTCCTGGAGGTGGAGGTGGAGGACGAAGATCGCAATCCCGTCATTTCGATGCTTTCAATGACGTCGCGTTTGAAAAGGACTTTTCCAGCCCGTGGGGGGGTATAAACAAGGGCACAAACGGCCGCAGTGTGTCGGGAGGCCCGCAGCACGGCTCCTCTCAAGTAGGAGGAGTAGTGGGCCCGACAGGTAGTAGTGGTAACGGTGCTCCTCCTCCACAAGGACCCCAGGGACCCCAGGGACCCTCGCCAGCTTCCTCCGGAAGCACCCCAGACCACTCAAACGGATCCTCAGCCACTTCTGCAGCACCGGTGGACGATGAACTGATCCCTACTGCCATTGTCATCAAAAACATCCCCTTTGCCATCAAGAAGGAACAGCTTTTGGAAGTCATGACGTCGCTCGGCCTTCCCCTGCCGTATGCGTTCAACTACCATTTTGACAACGGGGTGTTCAGGGGTCTCGCATTTGCCAATTTCACGACTCCCGAGGAGACTGCTGCGGTTATTAACAACCTCAACTCTCGAGAAATCGGGGGCCGGAAGCTTCGAGTCGAGTACAAAAAAATGCTCCCCCTGGCTGAACGGGAGCGAATTGAACGCGAGAAAAGAGAGCGACGTGGCCAGCTAGAGGAACAGCACCGTTCAAATCTCCACAAGCCACACTCTCACGTGGTTCCCAACGGCGCACCAGTAGGTCAGCAACCTGTTTCAGCAGTACACGGACCAACCGCAGTAAATGCTTCAGGTTCTACCTCTGCCGCTGGCGTTCCATCAAATGTAGGAGGTCCTGCAGGTCCTAACGCCAAAGTTGATCTCAACGATCCCGAAACCTTGGAATTCTACAGCCAGATGTTGCTCTTCCGAGATGACAAGAACCGTCAGGAGCTTATGTTCCCTGCCACACTTCTGCCGCACCAGAGACGGATCGTGGTAGTTCTTAGTCACCAGCTGGGCCTGGCGTTTTCAGGTCAGGACAAATCTGGCGCTTTGATTGTTCTCAAGCAGACGACCCCACAGCCGCCGCCTCCTGGACTGTTTGACCAAGTCGTTCACCATCCTCAGCCACAGTACCCTCAGACGGGATCGTTCCCTGGGGTGCAAGGCTTTGGAGGGCAGCCGGGTAGTGGTAACCACAATCATCACCACCAGCAGCAGCAGCAGCAACCACCACCACCGCCTCAGCAGCATCACCAACCTCCCCAGCAACAGCCGCCTCCCCCTCCTCATCATCAGGCCCACCAGCCTGCTTACGCTTTGCGGGGTACGAGGTCGTATGCCGATATTCGAAATCAGACCTCGTATCCCTATAATATTTCGGCTCCTGGAACTCCGACTGGATTTCCACCGATTCAAACCCCGGTTCAACCGGGTCACCACCAGCCCCACTCGGCTCAGAGCGTCCACAGTGGCGCTCAGCCTATCCAACCTGGTTTGAGAGGTTTTCCTTATTTCAGTCAACCTCAATTGGGCCATGGGCCAGCAGCGGCTGTGCAACAGCCTCCTGCGGGTCCTGGATACCCGCCTCCTGTTCACGACTTGAACTCGCTGTCTGACAGCTTTTCAAGTCTGATGAGCCTGGGCGGTACTCCTATTTCTCGAGCACCTTCTGCTAATCGTGGGAGTGCAGGCTCGACTAGCCCAACTACCAGTGTAACCAGTGTTCAGGAATCAGCCGGTGTAATTGGATCTAAGCACGGAGTTATTGATGTGAATACGATTATTAATGATTCTAATGAGTCCACGGCATAGATGAAAAAAATGAGCCATGTCGCACGAATCAACAACAACAACGATGGAATGCTTTAATAGATAATTCTCTTTTACCTTCTCCCTCACGGATAAGAAAAACAAGCCTGCACATTTATTGCATAAACCCAAAAATAAAAAAAAATTTTAAATTTTTTTTCAACCTTTTTAAAGATGAACATTGAATGAGGATGATGTGAAATGATTGGATCACTATGAGGACAAAATATGATAAATGATGATTAGAATATAAATTATGTGTTATACGTTTTCTGTACATTTTCTGCGAAGCAGAACCAACCTTCACCGTGAGGGGCCGCCCGAGGCATATACGTTCCGGCGGTTTTGCCTCCGGCAGCCCCTCCCGGGGAGGGTTGTTTCTGCTTCGCAGAATTGTGTGGTTTGACTTTATTCAACCAAGCTCTTCCAAGCAGTCAACGCTGTTTCTCCAATGTCCTCTATCGTACAGTAAGAAGATTCTCTAGAAAATGACTGCAGCTCCAAGAGACCCTCTTCTTTGTAACGTCTGCCTGCTATAACTGTGAGAGGGATGCCGAAACTGCTGGCCGTACCAAGTAGAGTACTGAACTGGCTCGACCTGTCGTCCCAAACTGAAGTCATGTTCTGCAAAGCCAACTTGTGCCCAATCATATCTGCAACCGTAGATTCAGTACTCACGATAATTGCGGAATAAGGAGCCACGCTAGCCGGCCACCTGAGAGTAGAACCTACTCTACACACTTCGGCAATGGCACTAATAAGCCGAGATATTCCAATTCCATAGCACCCCATCTCCAGCGATATCGGCCTGTCGGATGAATCCTTGACTACGGTTCCAAACGGTTCGCTATACTTTGTGCCCAAGTAAAACGTGTGACCCACCTCAATTGCAGGGAACAGCTTTAGCGGCTCTCCACAGGACGGACACGGATCAGACTCTGATACCTGCACAATCGGTATTTCCAGACTCGTCATCTGGGCTCTACTAAGAGGCACTTCCTGAGGCGGTTCCGGAAGATCCCATTGCCGAGTCAGCCTTGTATCTATAACGCGGACAAAACGACGGGTCAGAGGATCTGACTTGTTCACGTATTCGCTAATGGGGTCGAGACACTCGAGATCAACGTCATCCACTTCATCTTTGATCAAAAGAGGATTCAGAGCGTTTCCAGGGCGGTAGTATGCTGCAATAAGGTAATTTCGATCCTGGCTCGTGAAATACTGTACAGAAGCGGTGGCAGGGATCTGGTCGTCTTTAGCATTGCCTGGGGATCTGGCTCGCTCCATATTCGCGGTATAGTTGCAGGCCTGACATGCTACTACCAGATCCTCACCCGCCTCCGATATGTAGTGGTACTCGTGAGACTTGGAACCTCCAATGTCACCCGAATCGGCCTCGGCAACCACGAACGGAATACCCAAGTTCGTGAATATGCTTTTGTAGGCCCCCTGGACTTGATCGTAGGTAGCATGTGCGTTCTTGCTTGAGTCATCAAAAGTGTAGAGATCTTTCATAGTAAACTCTTTACCACGCAGCAGACCTCCGCGAGGCCGCTTCTCATCTCTGTATTTCTTGCCTATTTGATATAGTCGCAAGGGTACTTGTCGGTACGAAGCAACCATCGATCCAACGAGTGAGGTGATTTCTTCCTCGTGGGTTGGAGATAACACGTATTTATCGTTGCTAACCTTGAACAATTCGCGAGATCCAAACCTCCCAGATTGCTTCCACAGGGCGGACGAGGCAAGAGTGGCAAGACTCACCTCATGGCAGCCAATGGATTCTAACCGAAGTCTGACAATCTGCTCTATGCGAGATTGGACGCGAAGCCCGAGGGGCAGCATATTGTGCACTCCAGAACTAGTTTGGCGAACATATCCTGCCCACTCCAGGAGTTCGCTAGTGGTGGTTGAGCTTGGGAGTTTCCCTTTTTTAATTGGGCCCACCAACAGGCTCGAGAGCCTAGTGGTCATGACTTCTCAACACTGCCTAAAACTAAACCTTAAATGTCAAGTCAGGTCAGCTTTCACTCGTCAAGCTACATATAACAATGCTTTCTATATACAAGCAAATCCCCCGCGACCAATGATATTTTAAATGCAAAGAACAGGCAGACCCAATTGGTAACGAATGATTTTGGATCTTTCTTGATGTTGGAAGAATCTCTCCCTGCAGAAAGTTGAATCTCATCTGATTACTAAACGATGACCTAAATTTCCATGCCAGTGGACCAATATTTTTTGTCTCTCGACACACCGGCGCGTCTCAACACATTCCGATTTTTGTCATCCTAATAAACCACTTATTCATAAGATTCCATCTATAAAACCATGGCCACTGGGCCCCAAAGGCCTAGGCGTCAGGTGAGTAACCTGTGAACGTATCGGGATATTTCATACTAACTGAAGGCTGCCCCCAAAAACCTGACGGATCCACTATTGGATAAACAGTTTTGGAAGAAACTGACGCAGGATCGAGACGAAGTAGTGGCATCGGCGCGCCAGGCGCGGCGTGTAAGCGAGAATACATCGAACGAGGGCCGTCCAAAGAGTATAGGACGGCCGAAAAAAGGTGGGCTGAATGGCAACGGAAATGAAGAGTTAGTTTCATCACGTGTTCGCGGTCGACCGCCGAAACAAAACTCCTCCGCCATTGACATTGCATCTCTTCAGCCTCGGCGAAGAGGACGGCCGCGGAAAAACTCCATTGTTGTGCGACGCCCGTTGTCTACAGAACTACAAAGACTGAAAAAACGCCACGAATCGCGGCAGCACCATCGGCGTGATCGCAGGTCTACCTCTACCCAACCGCCCCGACTCATAGTTAAGCTGAAGCTCGGAAACAAGCCGCTCAAGATTCCACGCATCAAGCTACGGCTCGGTGACTCGTCGCCCTCGCCACAAGTAGTAGAGGAAATAGAAATTGTCGAGGACAGTGACCAGGAGCCTTACCGGGGATTGATAAAGGGGAAAGATGCAGACACATCAAAGACAATGCCAGGCCCGCGAGACATAGCTCATTATGAAAAGGCAATTCGTGCTGCAGAAGAGAAAGAGCTGGAAAACGCAGGCGAAAGCAGCAGTGACGAAAACCGCCACGCAGCTAATATCGAAAATGGCACCGGCAATAATACCGGTAAACCCACGACCCACATCCAGGAATTAGGCGGCCCCAGACTCAGCGTGTCAAGGATCCGCAAGATCCACATTGCCGAGCATGAGATTGACACATGGTACACTGCACCCTATCCTGAAGAGTATTCGAAACATCGAGTTCTATCGCTGTGTGAGTTTTGTCTTAAATACATGTCGTCTGACTACGTTGCGTGGAGACACTCGTTGAAGTGTCCATACAAGTTCCCTCCGGGCAATGAAATATACCGGAACGGTCGAAACTCAGTGTTTGAAGTCGATGGTCGTAAAATGCCGTTGTATTGTCAAAACCTGTGTCTTATTGCCAAGATGTTTCTGGATTCTAAAACGCTCTATTACGACGTAGAGCCATTTATGTTCTATGTGCTTACCGAAAACGACAGCCATGGATGCCACTTTGTGGGATACTTTTCGAAGCAGAAGCAGAATGCCAGTAACTATAACGTGAGCTGCATATTAACCCTGCCCACTGCTCAGAGAAAGGGTTACGGCAATTTCTTAATTGAATTTTCTTATTTATTGACTAGGCACCAGGGGATAACTGGCACGCCTGAAAAACCGCTGTCAAACCTGGGCTTGGCCTCGTATACCAATTATTGGATACATGCATTAGCTTACGAGTTGGAGGCGTATTCTAGAGCCGAAGCTGCTGCACAAATCGACGATGAAGAGCCCGAAAGCTTTCGTTCGCTGTCTATTTATCAATTGTCCAAAAATACTGGCATGACCTTGGATGATGTCGTGTTTGGTTTGGAAACACTAAAGTTTCTTTGCCGGGACAGTCAAGGGAGATATGCGATTAGAGTTGACCGAGACAAAATTCTTTCTATGATTGCGACCTGGGAAGCCAAGCATTATCTTCGAGTTGACCCATCTTGTCTAGTATGGGAACCACCTGAGGCACATGATCCTTCGATAGTTGCGGAGGAGCAGCAAAATGCAGAAGATGACCCGAGCGATGTGGAAGTCGACCTAGAATCACTTACTCCCGTGTACCCAGGGATGAAGCTGCGAAAGCATCGACCTCCAAAGGGGATTGTTATCGAATCTGAAGATGAACCTCTAGATCTGGAGTCGAGCAGCGGCGGGGTGACTGATGCAAACATTGTTTCGCCAACAGCCACAGATCCATCATTGTTGGCATCCTCGGACCGCTTGCGAGCATTATCGCGAACACTGGGAGTTTCTAGAGAAGAAGCAAAGTCGATACTCATGCGGGAGAAAAACGAAGAGTACAACAGTGACGAACCACGGAAGCGTAGGGTACGAAACCGAGGGAGCCAGGAGTTCAGTACCCCAGTGCAAAGAGGCCAGGAAAATGGTAATGGAAGGTATAACGGCGGTGATTCTGTATTACGGAAAAGGCATTTACGAGAAAGGTTACGATACTGAAAGTATAACGAAACAATGGATAGATATCTCACGTATTTAACGCAATGATCATGAATATTTAAATCGTATAACATAATTTAAAACAGCTAAATCAAACAGGACAACAAAAAAAAAAACTTTCACGAACTGTGATGATACATATAGCCAAGCCATAAGTTCACACAACTAAAGTGCATAACGGAAGTTTTCCAAGTAGAAGAGGTCCTGCGGGGCCCGCTCTGTCTCTCTTCTTATTTTACATAGTTAAGCGTACCCTCAAGACCAAAGGAAGTATCATGATAATAATGAACGTGACAAACATCAGAAGGATACCAAGAGGGTAGCCTTCTTTGTTCTGGGAGGTTTCAAAAAACTGAGGCCCAGCTATACCGTCCACGCAATAACCAATGAACATTATAGCCGAGACAGTAGAGTTTTTGGTATAACCACGCAGATAGAAACATTTCACATAGTGGGGATGTGGAACTTGGAGAACTGCAAAATTAGAAGGAAGTATCACAGACGACTGGCTGAGATGTCGCCTTGAATGGCTGCAGGGATGCCTTGGACCGCAGGGAATGCCAAAAACATCGACAGGGAATCCTCCCCAATTAGCTTCTTCCTGATGGGAGGTGGAAGTGGTAAAAAGGATAAAAATAGGCGAATGCAGCACTAAGGAAAGTGGATCACGTTCTCTCGGCTAGACGCAAACGGGCAACATTTAGTTCCGTTCTCTTAGTCTCCGAATGGAGCTCTATCCACCGAGACAGTCAAATCCAATTCTCAAACAAAGTCTTTCCAGTTTGATTTTTCAAATCCCATGCCAATTTTGGTAGTTCAACGACCTCGGGAGAGCCGATAGTTGCCGGCGGACGGTTTAACCAAGTTGATAAAAACGGTATGCCTTCAGCAACGTGAGCAGATGTACTATCTTGGCATACTGGCCAGCTTGAGCAAAACGTCAATATTATTGGCCCAATTACAGTTATTCTTTCGGTATCCACAGACTGCCCGGATACAGACTTTACCGCCAAGATATTGGATATTTATCCTATAAACCTAGATTATCCTATGGGATATGCTATGAACATTTCAGTCAGATAGCATTATGAGATGTCGATTTCGCGAATTTCGGAGCATCCTCGAGATATGGAAAAGGGAAAGCAGTACATCATTGAGATCAAACTACCTCCCACTGCCAACTGCTTTAAAAAATCGGACATAGAATTCGATTGGATATATCTAGTAGCAACTTTCCCAGATTCGACGTAAATCCAAACACAGGCGGGAATCCAGGGATGTCTCAGGTCAAGAGAGTTGCGACAAATACCGTGCATTTAACCGGGTCTCGTTTGTTATTGCCCATAGTCGATGTATGAAAAGTCAAATACGTAGCCATTCTTGGCCGTGGTATGGTATGGAATAGGGTTTTCTGTAGTTTAGAGTTCTGCGATTTGTTATTCCTCTTGATATATTGAAACTTTTTGAAACGCAGATAAAAATACTCTTTTTGTATCTAAGTCTATATTGCAAAAACACAAAGGTGCTGAGAAGCTCAAGACACATGTTGATGCCTTGTTAGCCGTCTGGCATATATGAGATAAACACCCCAGAGCAAAGTGGCAAAGCTCACAATCATGGTTATAAAAAACGACCACGAGTAGCATTGGACGCCAAGCTTACACTCGTACTGGTCGGCTTTATCATCCCAAACACTGTGTGAATCGTAAATCTTGCCAAATATGGTGTTGAATATGAAAGAAGACACCACGTATGAGGTGGACAGCCATCCCATGTTCTGAGAGAAATTGTTGTCACCAAATGCATCATTTGTGACACTAGGGAACACGCCAAAAAGAAGACCATACGAACTTCCAGTGGCAACAGAAATCAGCCACAGATAGTGCACACTAGAGACCCATTGGCCTAATATCTGAGCAACGCAGCAAAACGCAGCTGCCAAGACCATCAACCATAGTCGCTGATATCCCCTGGAGATCAGATAATCCGAAGCAGAACCGCTAGCGAGCCGGGACGAGAAGTTGAAGAATGAAATGAGAGCAACTTGGAAGGACTCGGAGGCCTCAATGGCCTCAGAAGTCGCTTCATTGATTTCAGAATGCGCTAATATCAGAGCCCGTACGCTGTATCCGCACGAGTATATGTACATCTGGCCGATTCCACTGATGCAAGACATGAGTATGTAAAGCTCCCAAAATGCTCGGCGTCGCAAAATGTACACCTCTTTACCTGGGGCCTCCATTTTGATCAAGCCGTCGTCCTCTATATCGAATTCTTCACCTATGTCTGTGCTTCTCTCACCGTTTTCCTCCACCAAAAACTGCTCTTCTTCTTCTTGTGCGATCTCTTCTTCTCCTCCGTTTCGTGTATTGTCACTTGCCCTGGAGGGATTCTTCAGGCCCAGAAAGGGCAAGTGAATGAACGCAAGTCCACTAGTGACCAGCCCCAAGCTGAGAATCCGGCTATCTGTGTCCTTGATACCGTTCCACAATACGGTGAAAAACAGAGCTGAAAGTCCGAACGCTGCAAGAGGAATAGCAGTAGCAGTTCCTTTGATATGAGGAAAGCACACAGCTGAAACTTTCACACACGACATGAAGCACAGAGTTCCTCCAAAACCACACCCGAACAGCGAAACTGCCAGCAAGAAAACTGACTCTATTCTACGCTGGTAGGCCAGATATATTATCGAATAGCAGCATAAAAGCAGACTTCCTCCTAAAATGATTGGAATCTTGTGACCCATGCGATCAATCAGCACTCCAGCGACTGCAGACATCAGTCCGACCCCTGTTGAGCCGACCAGACCAATTAGCTCTGTCTGACTCGTAGTCAGCTCCAATCTTTCTGCCAATTGAGTCGAGTAAGCCGAATAGACGTACAGGGTTCCACATCCTAGACTGATGAAAAATGCGCACCAAAGGACTACGACGTCCCTCCAATTGAGCAGTCGGGCATATGACCCGGCATAGTCTGCACAGATCTTGGAAAACTTCTCCAAACTGTGGAAAGTGTTCATCTTCAAGCTGTAATATCAGACCTTCATCCTGTGTTGTCGGGTTTCTAGAAATTAATGCCTCGCTTAAAGACGGATTGGACCCCCCCGAAGTCCGATAGTGTGGGGGAAATTGTCGATAACTGTTAAGAATTTTCTACTGAAGTGTGGTGAAAGAATCTTATTAGTGTGGTGGTGTTTAAAAAATGGAGGGGGTTTAATATTAAATCCGAGTGGTTGAGTGGAAAAACTTTAGAGAATAACTAGCTAACTGAGTTATACAAGCAGGTGCCTAATGGGATCGTGCACATGCTATTACCATTCTGCGAAGCAGAACCAGACCTCCCTCCGGGTAGGAGGCCCTGCCGGCAGGGGAGCAAGTTAGCCAGCGTAGCATTCAATCACCGGAGTCTTTTTTCAGGCGAGTCCATTTTAAGAGAAATTGAAAAAGTGACACTGCAAACGATTGCTCATCGTGCTGTCACATACACACACCTCACATTCACGCCGTTAGGTGAGATCTACGCGTCGGTGGTCATTCCTTCAGTTAACTGAAGTCTTGCGGAGTTAAATATGCGAGTTTAATATGCTCGGACTTTTAATATGCACCCCACAATTTAGTGCGATAAGTCACCGAGTTAATACTTATATTAAAGTAGCGGCTTCTAAGATGCACCAACGGCAAATGATAACTGGGAGATGAAATTGATCCAACAACTTGCGTCTTTTACAGGTCTAATGGCTCCGTGGGGCCACTCACTATGCCCACCAACAGTCGCAGACCCCCTGCCTGCTCCAACGTCAATTAAGTGGGACTGTCAATGTCCAATAGAGCTCGCTGATGATTTGACATATTCGTCTGGACCTAAAGACGACATTGTCTTTCCAGCATTCCAGCGACTAAACCAAGTACTGAGTGATCGTGGCTCTTTTTGGTCGCCTCTGGAGTTTAGAAACGAGTCTGCTTTTCTAAGCAGAGTCAATAGTGCTGAATGCAGTGGTGAGAACCAAAATCTCATTATCAATTCAATCGAGATTGATGTTTCTAACATGGATGTCGAGCTGCAGTATGGGGTCGATGAATCCTATTCTTTGTCACTTAATGGGAAGGATAGCGCGATCCACATAACTGCAGAAACTCCGTTTGGTGCCTTGCACGCGCTTACCACCCTTGAGCAGCTCATTCTTAAGCCCAGGAACCTCGACCGGTACTTTATCGAACATGGAGTCGAGATCCACGACAAGCCACTCTACCCACACCGGGGAGTGTCTATTGACACGGCAAGAAATTTCTACACCGTAGACGCTTTGCTGAGACAGATCGATGCTTTGTCAATGGCCAAGATGAACGTTTTCCATTGGCACATAGTTGACCAGGAGTCGTGGCCACTGGCGCTGGAATCTGTTCCAGACATGCAGAAAGCAGCATATTCAGAGAAGGAAATATACACTAGTTCTGATATCAAGCGAATTGTGTCATACGCCCGTCAACGTGGAGTTCGAGTTATTCCCGAAATTGATATGCCGGGCCACGCAAGCCAGGCGTGGAAACATGCTGACCCCAAGACAGTCATCTGCGACGAGCTGTCATACTTTGACCCGCCAATCGGTTTGGTCGGTGCTCAGCTTGATGTCACCTACGATGGAACGTATGACCTTATTGAAAAAGTGTACAAGGAGCTGTCTTCTCTCTTTCCCGACAACTTCTTCCACGTGGGTTTTGACGAAATGTGGACTAAATGCATCGACTTGAATGACCATATGCAAGAATGGCTGAAGCAAAATAATTATACTTATAAGGATATCGGCCAGTACTACGTGAATAAAAGCTTGCCTATATACACCTCAGTGCCTAACAGGCGAGTGATGATGTGGGAGGACGCCAGGCTGGGAAACACTGTGACGGCAAAAGACTTACCGACAGACGTGGTTCTTCAGGCGTGGAATGGCGGCCTTAGCAGTGCCAAAGAATTGGCACATTTGGGATACGACGTTGTAATATCTTCCTATGATTTCCTCTATCTCGACTGCGGAGTAGGGATGTTCATGGCTGGTAATCCTCAGTACCTCACTCAAGAGGACCCCGATCCAGAGGGCAAACGGGCCAGTTTCAATTATCGTGGAGACGGAGGCTCGTGGTGCGGGCCTTATAAAACGTGGCAGCGAATCTATGCGTTGGATTTCCATAATTCTTTTACCAAGCAGGAGCGGAGCCATATAATGGGGGCAGAAGCTGCTATTTGGTCAGAGCAGATTGACGAAATGGAACTGGACGCCAAAATCTGGCCCCGAACAGGTGCTTTGGCCGAGCTCCTATGGTCTGGCAACCGAGATGCTGAGGGCTATCGCAGAGTAAGCACACTTTATCCACGTTTGACATTTCTAAGAGAAAAGCTGAATAGCAAGGGACTCAGAACTGCTTCTATGGGGGCGAGGATTTGTTTATTGGACCCTAGCAAATGTGATCTGCGAATGGTAGGAAAGAACCACCGAGACTTGCCTGGAGCACAGGATTGACAGAGCCAAGAGTCGCCTCTGGCGGGGCCACTCCGTGGAGGTTTGTTGCGCTTCGCGCAATGAACGGCTATATGAGCAGCTCAGGTCGCAGTAGACGTTGTAATTTTGGGCAAATGGGTAGTGCAAACGCGTGAACTAAAAAACTGCCGCTGAAGAACTTGGCAGATTTTATTTAAATTTGTTAGATGGGGAACAGAGAACAGACTTGTGGAAGTGACACTAAAGATCCTGAACTCAAGTCATATGAACCGCTATTCGTCTCGAATTTTCGCAGAACCACCCGCGCCGGAGAGGACCATACACCGCAGAAAGACAACTTTCTAAGTCTCTATGTTAACAACCAGATCTATATAAACTTATAGTTACATAATGAAACATTAATCGTTAAACTGAACTCTCAAACTTAAAGCTCGCCCAATGCTCCTGAATGCTTCTAAATATGACTAAACCAACCCGTCAGCTACCAGTCAACCGAGCGTTAAATGACATTAGATGGGGGAGCTTGTATGCAGTATATAATCCATGACTCGTCTAAAAGGTCTATCCGTTCTATTACCCAGACTCTGACGTTCATAACGTTCAGAACATTCATGCTAGCGTGAATCACTACTTCTCAGCCGGTGCCTCGACCTCTCTTCTCAACTGTTTGTCACTCATACCGCGCACAATATTGGCCAGCTTTTCATTTTCGATCTGCAAGGCTCTGAGCTCGTCGTCCAGCTTCAAATGCCACGGGTACAGCACCATAACCTGAAAGGTCAAGGCCGTGGTACCAATTAGCATATTGAACGAGGGGAGAAACCTCGTAAATATCATGTTTGCAGTGGTTAAGTGAAAGCTCTGCTCTTTTAGGCTTGCTAAATACCTCAAACTACGACTCAAAGATGACTGACAGCTCTCTCCAAATCCGTCAGAAACCCGTGCGTAAGTGGTGTTTTCTACAGCATTTCACCAACTCTAATACTTTCACAGCATTTTTCAATCCTTTTCTACTATACGAATGATCTGCCGGATTTATCCCCAGATAGGCGACGTTCGGCCGAACCGGGCAGTCGGAGAAATTGTGGCCTGATTTTTTTTCAGTGACGACACTGAAGTCGGATATTCAGGGCTTTGCACTGAAATATAACCGCATTGAACTCCAACCGTTGGCGACGCGTTAGCGACGTTATATCATTCACTCGTGTGCCACACAGGGGCAATCCCCAAACCATGGATTTGCGCTGTGCTTCTTAGAATAATCCAATCCCAGACTCGACTTAGCTAGTGGCTTGCTCGTCCTTAGCCCGTCTTTAGTTCCTCGTCAAAGGAGGGTAAAGTGACAGCCTCGCAAAAGCCAAAAAAGTGGAGAAGTGCAAGGAGGGTAAAACCGTCCAACGATCGGTGGGCAAGGTAATTTCGTATGTAGTTTAGCCACGGATACGTCAAAATGGCAATAACATGCTCAATTAAACATTTTCTCACCAACCGAGGAAACCGTACCACATACAACATTGAGATATATGGACGAAACCCTCAAAGTTAGACAGCCATTTTTATCATGGGTCCCGTTGAATAGGAGCCTAATTGTGGCGTACAGCCAATCCACAGGTTGGAGACGTGAGGCGAAATGAGGCAACCCGAAATTCCAGCAGAATGGAATTCAAAATCCTGGGTGTTGCCTTGAATTCAAGACAATACCGGGAAAGTGGCAATAATTTTTATTTCTCCATTGCCATCTGTCGTATCTTTTTCACGGCCATATGTCTGCCTTTGGCTGTTTTTGACACCCAAGTACGCTTGGCCTCCTGGATACGACCAAAAGGCTGTTATTGGAAACAACATGAACTAAGTTGGCGTACTTACTGAATCGTTTAACTTTCAAAAAATTCAATGACATAAGCGAATAGGAAGCTTTTTTGGGGAAGCTTTGTTGCCTGACTCAGCGGATAGTTTAATGAGCAAACTGAGTCAAACTTCAAACGCCGAGGTTTTAGACCATCAGTTTCTCAGCGGACATCTCGTATCAACTAGTAAAATACGTTTGGTGTCCCACTCACAAATTCCTCTCTCAAACTGTTCCTTCAGAAATCAACAAGTTTGTTTTCCAACACCTGTTTTTTCTGTGACATCTCGCCAGGCGAATGGCTGTATCCTGCGCGGTCGCGTAACAGATCGCTAGCCAACCATAGATATCTTCACCTTGGTAGATGACTTGGATACAAGAAGACACGTTCTGATAGGAATTCAATCACAACTATGATGTCCGCTTGAAGATTTGCGGAATTCCGACTTATATGTTAAGTCTACAGCCTACCCATCCTATTGAGGCTTCCCTGCATCATCCTTGCATGATCGGCCATCATGCCCAAAAAACGATTAGGTAAGCGCCTAACGTCAAATTGGGGGGGTCAGAATGATTCGACTGCTGACTGGGGAAGTGGCATATGACAGAAGAGCCATGTATTTTGGAACGATCTCAAAGTACATAAAAGAAGTGTGATCTGGATCATTCTGGTCTTTTGTATCACTACTTTATTTCTTGAGAGCTAGCTATTCTGACTCCAAAAACTGTCGATCTGCCTACTATTGTGAAGACAATAATGTCTGCTGCAGTTCAATCCCGCACTGCTGCTGCTGATGCTGCTGCTCACGCGCCAATTAATTCTCCCACAACTACACCACCCGCCGAAAAGAAGTCGAAAATCCATTTTAACGACTTCCCAAACTCTCAGGGTTTTACTGACCAACCTGAACAGCGCGAGCCTGTGGATCTCCAGGTATCTGGAGAGTTCCCATTGTGGATTTCCGGTTCACTCTACCGTACTGGCCCTGGCCGGTACAATGTGAACCGGAAATCAGGCGGACCTTTGCACTTGATGCATTGGTTTGACGGACTCACATTGAACCATCGATTCGAGATTGAAAATGGCAAGGTTTCGTATCGTAGCAGGTATGCTGTGGATGACCTCATAAAGAAATTGGAAAACAATCATGTTGAAGTCACCTTTGGTCCTAAGGACCCTTGTGAAAGTATATTCAACAAATTCACTTCTGTCTTCTCCGGAGTTATCAGTTCTAGCGGATCGCCATCATCTGCAAACGTTGGCGTAACTTTGTCTCCCAACATGCCAGGGTTCACTGCCATATCCCATAGGAAGAGAAATTCGAACAGTCCTACCCTTTTTGCAAAATCTGACATCAACAAGGTGCAGGAGCTTGATCCTGTAACTCTCGAACCAATGGGTATTTCAACCTATCAAGACCTTGTTCCCTCTGCTAAGGGCCCGTTAAGTGCTGCACACCCTGCCACAGACCATGACACCGGTGAGGTGTACAACTTTTCTCTTGAATTTGGTCGCCGATCGACTTATAATGTTTTTGGAATCTCCAATGGTTCAAGCAGATCACTTGCAACGTTCCATGATACGCCGTGTTATATTCATTCAATGGCCCTGACGAACAAGTACCTGGTACTAATGCTTTGGCAGGCTGACTATTCACTTTCAGGGCTCGGCATCCCTCTGCACATGAATCTGATCGAGGGGATGAAGCGCAAATGGAACCCGGACAGGAAGACTAAGTTTTACGTCATTGATCGCAAGAAGGGTGGCATTAAGGCTGTTTATGAGTCCGAAAAGGCGTTCTTTTGTTTCCATACGGCCAATGCCTTTGATGATGGTGATGATGTGCGCCTTAATCTCACTGCCTATGAAGACCATGCGGTTCTGTTTAATCTCTTCATTGATAAGATGCGCTCTGACAACCCTGTTTTATCTGGCAAAGGCAGTCCACTCCAGGTTGGCTCATTGGTTCAATTCAAGCTCGAGGGAATCTCAGACTCTAGCCGCCACAAAGTTGCAAAGGCGAAATATTTTGGCTCTGAGAACAATGTTGAGTTGCCTGTGTGGAACTCAAAGTATGATCGGAAAGAGCAAAGGTACGTTTACGGTATTCACACCGCGGGAACTTCGTCTTTAGTTGATCATATCATCAAAATAGATACGACTACTGGTGAATCAAAGAAATTTGGCTTGGATAAGACGACCCCTGGAGAGCCAATATTTCTAGCGCGCCCAGGAGGCACTGCCGAGGATGACGGAGTTCTGTTGGTTGTTTGTCTTGATGGAGAGCGAGGGCAAAGTTCACTAGCAGTAGTTGATGCCCAGACAATGCAGCTTGTAGCTCGGGCGGATATGGCTGAGGGAAAGGTTGTTCCGTTTGGATTTCATGGGGCTTTTGCTGCAAGTAGTTAGGTTGGGTGGTTTATCTTTGAAGCTAATAACATTTAAGTAGTTCGGTTTAGTTTTAGTTTTAGTTTTCTATATATTTTCCAGCTTTTTATCATGGTTTGTCGTTGAAAGCGTTTGGCTGTGAATAATGTGTGCGTAGTGTATTGCGAAGTTTCTAATTGAATAAGTTCTTAGGTATATGAATGATCCTACAAGATTTTGACCAGACCAAGAGTTTCAGGGCCATAAAGCAGCTTTCACACTGGTGTATTATGGTAAGAGAGAGAGAAAGCGATAACCTTTTCATCCATATTGACTACACTAGGATTGCCTTTCACTCCAATTTACTCCAATTCATAAGATACGCTAGATGATGATTTTTATTGATGCCTCTCAATGTCCTCCTTCCAGTCGGCAACCGATTGACGGTACAATGTGTCATCCTTCAGCAAATCTAGGGCCGTCAAAGCAAGAATTTTGCCAGTCTTGACAGCCAAGTCATGAGCAACATCGGTCCCTGAAGTCTCCACAAAATCTGGATGATGGATGTTGCCCTTGGCATCAGGAAGTCCAAAAACACCGTGTATTGTTGGTACAACATAAGATACATTTCCCTGATCGGTTCCACCGGGATTTCCAGCACTCATGCCAATTTTTAGACCATAAGTTTTGGCATGCTCGATATACCTTTCAGACATTGCCTTGGAAGTAATCATGTCATCATACGGCATATCTTCGGAAAACTCTACTGTGCAACCGGTAGCCTGGGCAGCACCGCTTGCACAGTTTCGAACTTTCTGTGTCAGCTCACTACGGTCCTTGCGCGTACCAGCACGAATGGTCCATACGGCTCTCGTATAATCTGGGATGACATTAGTAACTTTGGGGCCCTCTGCCAGATAACCATGGAGCCTTTCGTCGGGTTTCATCTGCTGCCGCAGTACCGAGAGGCCATTGTAAAATAAAACAAATGCATCCAAAGCATTGACACCCTCCCATGGCATTACTCCAGCATGAGCAGCTTTACCCTTGAAAGTAATCTCTACTTGTTGCACGGCTGCACAGAGGAAATTGGCGTAACCATCGTGCGGGTCTTGTTTGGGCTTGCCGTATGGATGAGCCATTAGCGAAGCACCAACCCCCTTGAAAGCGCCAGCTTTGATAAGCAAACCTTTGCCACACCCGCCTTCTTCAGCAGGTGTACCCAGCAATTGCAGCCTGCCGGGGATTCCAAGCTTCTTGAGTGCGTAGGCCAAGGTGGTGTAGGCAGTAATAGAGGTAGTCGCAATTAAGTTGTGGCCGCAGGCGTGCCCACTGGGAAGGGCATCGTACTCGGCATTGAAGTTAATCAGAGGCCCCCCTTCACCGCTTATTGACTCAAATGAAGTCTCCAGACCATACGCGTGCTTGGTGACTTCGAACCCATTGCTACTAAGGAACTCGGTGATTGCGTCGTGAGCCAAGTATTCTTTGAAAGCCATCTCGGGGTTCGCATGGATCTTTCGATTTAGAGCCAGGAGCTGTGAATTGAGCTCTTTGGCCCTGGCATCAATTAGTTGTTCTTCACTCATCGTGATTGTTGAATGGTCCTTAAAGTCCGATTGAGAGCCTGGAATACTATAGCAACAAGACTCAGCAGCCCCTATATAGGTTCCCTTAGTCGCGGGCCGAGCGCTAGCAAATCACAGCCCATAGCTCTAATTGGCACTCGGATCAGACCGCTTCTTTACCGAACAAGGGAGAGCTTTCCTGCATTCTTTTTATTAATTACGTATCCTCGCTTTGTATTCCAGATTTGAACAGTCTGTTCGCAGGTAAGTGTCTCGGCTCAAAAGTACTTTCAGAAGCTCCGAGCATTGATTTATGACTGTATCTTTGAATAAATAATTGGCCCGGTCCTGGGAACTCACTGTCTGGCAACCTCTCGTTAGAAGGACCATTCCATATAAGCCAACGGTTAAAACTTCACTTAACTATGTTACCACTAGTTAGTTAGGGTGGGTAGCTAGTGTGGGGACTAGGTCTCTTTCGCTCAGTCACTTCTAAAGTGGGGCCTCGTGCAGCCAACCACTTGATGCGGAGATAAAGCATCATCGTAAACGTCATGATTGGCGCGCCGTTTGAAAAAGTCGATTAGATAGGAACGTAAAGCAACGCTTGAGAATGAGGTGTACAGCGAGACTGGAATCAGTAATAGATACCGAAGGGTACAAAGTTGTGGCCTGGCTCATAACGTATTTTTAGAGATTGATACAGCCGTACCAGGATCGTCGGGCTTCAAGAATAAAACTCCATAGTTTCCTTAGTGAGGGTACTTGTGCTCCACAAAACATCCGCAAACACATTCATAAGAATCATAATAGCCTCAAAAAGTATTATAGCTGTGTGAGACGCCTCTCTATTTGAGATCCTTCCATATTTTAAGCCACGGACCCATGTTATTGATAGCATTAAACTTGGAGCTTCAATTGATTCCCAGAAGCATTGTTCGATAAAGTTATCGCAGTAACTGCTTATCGCTTTTCTTTTCCTTCCATTGTACCATAATCAGGATCCACTGAAAGTTTACGGGTCCTAAAATAACTCCGATCATCGAATTTGTTCTGCTCCAACCTCGGCACTTTCCAATCTCCGCAAATCCCCCAGGTTATTGTCGTAGTCATGGTATTATTGTGGTAACACAGCTTACGCCTGCCTTCGTGCTAGCCATTGGTTTAATATAAGTCCACGTCGAGCAAGAAAACTGTCAGTTGTTTGCCATCAGCTGGTACGAAATTGCAAGTGTAGCTAGCTCCTTTGTATTTCAGATAAATGGTTACAAAAATATATATCATAAGTAATGAATGATATATGGTTGGATGGGTGTCCTGGCTCTGAACAAAGCCATGAAGAAAACTACATTGCAACAATTCTACTGAACCTCTCGAATCGCGATTTCTACGTCCAGACCAGTTTAAAGTTATACAAGCACACATTCAAAGCTATAGTAGAAATAATGATTCTGTTGAATGTCTCATCACCGTCCTCGAACCAAACCCCCACAGAACCTGAAAATTGGATGAAAGTGGGTATATGCGGAATTGTTGTCCGCTGCCAAGCTCATTTCTCCTCTTCTTTCCCTCCCCCACTTTAGGAACAGGCGCCCTTGGTGGGGGATTAGGTCCCTTGCAGAGCAAGCCGTTTGGCATCGTGGGACCCTTACAGATACAAGAGATGACTCTAACCGAAAAGGAAACACTTTATTCTGGGGATTCTCTGTGGACACAGTCGAGAAATAATAAAAATGTACAAAATTTTGAAATAGTTTATATAACACAACTCTGACGTGGTGACTAAATCAAACTTGTGATCTGATGTCAAATCCTCAGAGCCCGTAGATAATATGAAGCGTAACTCCAGCCAAGGTCCGTTCATGCATCACCCCACATTTATATCTGCGATGCGCGTCTAATATACAAGCGAGATTTTTTTCCCAAGGTTTTCGACTTCGCATTTGCGTGAGGGGAAAGCGCGGGAAGGCAAATCACCCGAGTGTCGAGTGACATATAATTACCATCATGGGAATTGTATAGTACTGCAATGTAAAGGTGATCTTATGGAAAAAGCGGGGAGTTGCGGAGGATAATTTGAATAATGTCGATTACGTTAACGTATAGGATCTAAACTCAGTGGGGGAGGAATTTCAGAAAACGATGAATGCAACAATGGCTCACATATTCTATTTAAGGTGGTACGTTTGCTCCAAGTGGTGATACCAAGTTAACAATGAAGCTCTCTCTACTCCTTTCTCTTGCACTTGGTGCGGTGGCAGTAAGCGCCAATGACAATAGTCATGACAATGATAGGCATGGAAACGGTCATGACGGCCATGATGGACGTGGAAAAGGTCATGGACATGATGGTCATGACGGACATGGAAACGGCAATGGAAACGGAAATGGGCCACATCACCCTGTGCCAGCTCCCTGCCCCACAAAAACCTGTGTGGTTAAACACACTCATGGTGCAGACGATGCTCCCGCTGTCACTAGTGCTGTGGCAGCTTGCGCAACGAATGGCGTGATTGAATTCAAAGAGGGTGTCTCCTACAATATTTGGTCTCCGGTTCATTTTGAGAATCTCGTGAATACAACCATTTCCATTCAGGGAAACTTGACATTGCCAACCAATATGTCAGAGGTGCAGTCTCAGGTAGCCAGTGACAAACACACAGTTGGAAAGGGCTATTGGTTTGTTGTCACCGGTACTGACGTTGTGATCCAAGGCAACAAACAGAACAAAAAGTCAGGTTGGATCGAATGCTATGGCGAGCAGTGGTGGGAAGCAGAAACTCCTAATTTTACCTGGCCCAACAGACCACACCTAATGTATATCAAGCCTACGGGAGCATACATCGACAGTGTCAGGGTCAGTCAGCCGATTGGCTGGGTCATGAGCACTGCTGGTAAAAACATGCATCTGAGTAACGTCATAATCCAAGCCATTGCCAGCAACTCCAGTGTCTTCCCCTTCAATACTGATGGTTTCGATGTCAGCGGCCAGAATATTACTGTTGAAAAAGCCCATGTTACCAACGGCGATGACTGCTTCACCCTCAACAACGGCGCTGCCAATATTATCTTCAGGGACTCCTTCTGTGCCAATGGCCACGGAGTATCAATAGGATCACTGAAAACTGGTGCAAGCGTTCACAACTTTACTGCTGAGAACATATATGTGAAAGACGCTCTTTATGGTGCAAGATTTAAAGCCTATTTCAATGGTAATGGAACCGTGGAGAATATCTTATATAAAGATTTCTATACCGACAACTGCACTATTCCCATTTACATCACCCAATCATACTACGACCAAGAAACTGCTTCTGCTCCTTCCGGTTCTCCTTACCAGTGGATTGATCTAATTGACTTTAACTTTACTAACTTCCGTGGTACAGTCAATGGAGCCACCCAGTTTTCTCAAGTGGATCTTTCTGGCACCTGGTGGGATGTTCCTGGCCTTACTGGCCGGGATGCCATAGTTATGCAGTGCCCTGTGCAATCTGCCTGTGCAGGTCTTCACTTTTCGGACATTGATATTAAAGCTGATTTTGACAATAGCAAAACAACCGAAGTCTGGTGCGAGAACGGAACCAATGCTACGTTGGGCTTTAGCTGCATCAACGGCACACTTACATTAACATAAAATTTATAGATTTTGAATAATAGCTGTATCAAGTAAATTTCAAAAGACTTCTTTACTAGGTATATAGATGATCAAAGTTTGCTTCCGCTGGGCCTTGCTGGGGAGGGTCTGATCAGCTTTGCAAAACACCACGTTCACAGGACAGTATTTTTTTGTAAATATTACGGAGTATGAGTTAGTGCATTGAGATAAATATATTCCTATGTTTCTTGCTTCAATAACCCCGTTCCAGTTCAAATGAAATTAACCCACCAACTGGAAGAGTAAAAGTAAGAGAACCTCTTTGAGATTGTCTAGGTCCTTGAAACTGTCTAGTGACGTCTTCAAAATAAACTCCATCCCATGGAACTGTCATATGGGCCCTCTTCACCTTCATGTGCCCAATTTCAATCGTGGTTTTGCCATAATTCATAGTCACGATTTCAACATTTCCAGATGAATCAATAGCCGCCAAAGTATCTGAGTTATTCGTCTCAATAAAAGTTGACTCAGGCAGCAAGTAGCTTGTGAACTGTTTCATCACGTAGAACTTTGCTGTCACATTAAATTCAAATGCACCGGGGGTATTTAATTCAGCCTCCAACTGACCCCACCCACTACCGGTTGAATCGATCGCTTCCCAGTAACACCAGACAGTTGGTTGCAATTCTTGGATATCGAGTATTATTTGGGCAGCCATCTGCATCCCAGTTGCATCAGAATCTCCATATTCAGAAGCCCATAGCTCCTTTCCAAATCTTTTAGAAAGAGATAATAACGTAGACCGCTCCGTTCCAGAGTAAGTGTGAGTGTTGAGTTTTGAAACATACGAAAGTACTCCACTAGATGAAAGACTCTCAACAGTAGCTACACTCTCATCAATTGAGTTATCATCCGATGTCGCTATGAGTGTGTTTAGTTTTCGAGATTTTAGTTTAGCTGCCAAAAGAGGAATTAAAGTCTCCTGTTGCCCCACAGACGTATGACACCCTTCTTGTGTTCCTCCGAGGGTCCACCAATTTGATGCAGGTTCATTAAAGAGTTCCAGCGAATAAAGTGGAAGCTTCCATTGGTTTTCCAAATGGTCTGCCGCCTGTACCATGTATTCTACAAAATCGTCAAAATATGACGAATTAAGGTTATCTAGAGAGCCATTAGAGTTACCGGTGGACGAGTTTGAAATGGTCATCCAATACGGAGGAGAGTTTGTAAACCCTTCAATATAATGTGCACCTCTTTTAACTGCTGCCTCTGCGAACCATAATTGATATGGATCCGCGTTCCAGTTCCACCTGCCAGGCTCAGGCTCATAGCTTGGAATTGTATCCCGAAATTGAATAGTGTGTAATTCGGGATTCTCACCACCTTCAATCAAAAATCTACCTACATTGAATCCGAGTCCCTTTTCGGCATCAAAGATCAAGTCAGCTACCTGGTCTCGATAAGGGTTGGATGAGTTTCCCTGAACATACGCAAACCAAGCCAAAGACGTACCAAACCCTTTGAAATTCTGATACTTGGTACCTGTCTTGTAAGAGATACTGGTGGTTTGGTCATATCCGCACGCTTCATTACAGGCCTCATAGGTGGAGGTGCAGTTGATCAAGCACGGGTAGATGCTCCCGATCTCTTTGCCAGGAGTACCATAGTTGTATAAGCTCCCTGCTGAGGCGACTGACAGCGTCAGAGAGATCACAGCAAACTTTAGTATGTTATACGTCATATTCAGCATGTTTGAGAGTAGAAGAAATTTGAGGAAAGTACCGTCTTTTATAGCGTATGGTTATCTCAAAAGGTGGGGAGAGATGCCCCTAGCCAATTGCGGGGAACATTTTCTCATCTCGCAATATATGCATATATGCGATCTGCATGATACGGCGGAACTCTTGCTCCGACTTCCCCAGAACTTCGTCAATCCCAAACTGCATCAGGAGTATTGTTGTAAGTGGTATATTTCAATTAACCCATAAAAATTAGCTCCATAACTCTTTTCTGGGAAAATGCAATGGTCGCACGTGTGGTTTGATCTTATTGTTGATCAGGAATTTTGAAACCGCTACCTACGACATACTTTTCCCTCGTTAGAAAGAAAATCGTCAAGCTCTGTAGATCTTAAAATGTCGCCTTTCACTGTAGGTATGCATATGGCACTCCTGTTTAGCATAAGCTTTCTGACGCCTCTGTCTATCAGAGCAATAAAAAGCTCGGTATTTCATCGCGGTGATGTTTGTGCGTTAGTGTCAAACTTTAAAGCCTGCTCGACATCAATAATTCGTCTCGAAAACATTCGATTATCATAACATAGGGTACAAGAGTGACGATATCACTCTAGATAGATAAATATTACTTGAATTCTAATATAGCCGCAACACTGAAAAATATAAACAAAGCTCGTGACTAGTGAAAAAATACCTGAACAGTATTTTACTATAAACTAGCTACAGGTTCCCTTCTGCATCATCTGAAACAGTATTTAATGACTTAACAATATGACTTTAACAATTTAGATAATAAAACACTTACAAAAAGACTAGCTATGCTTCAATAATTTTCTCTGATCGTTCAAGATCGTTCAGAAGCTCTTCATCCGTAATCACATATTTCTTGAATTGTCGTGCAGGAATTCCTCGCTCAAACATGACATCAATTTCCTCGTAGGTACGGTTTCGTGTTTCAGGAAGTCTGAAATATGCCCATATGGTATTGATAAATGATATGCCTCCCCAGATAAACATAGATTTGCCCTTGAGGTTAGCTTCTCCAGGATTGAGAATGTATGGATTGGCAACATTAGTGATAATACCACAGACAGCATCGATTGCAATTGACAGCGACACTGTTTTGGACTTCAATCTTGTAGAGGGGACTTCAGTTAGATAGGTGTAAGTGAGGGGGCCTATGGAAGCACAGTAAATCACATCGCACACCAAAAATAGAATTCCTTGACCCCAGTTGAGTCCATTAGTTGCAGGAAGACATGCTAGTATAGCAGCCAAGATCATAATTCCAACACAGGTCCCGAGTCCCGTGACAAAAATCTTTCGTCGGGAAAAGTATGGCACAAGGCAAAAAATAGCAAATAGAGTTGAGACAAGAGTCGCGGCACTGACTCCAATATTGAGATCATATGCTTGATCTACAGATAGACCGACCTGTTCAAAGAAGTAAGAGGGAGATAAGAACATGCCTGCAAAATCTTGGCAGACAAATACCATGACTGCAATTTCTGTACGCCTAATTGACGTTTTCTTGAAACAGTCTTTGTACGATGTTGTATCCTCATCCATAATTGTCTCGAGGATAACAGTCTTCTTCATCATTTCCATAGTCTTTTTCATATCAATGTCAGGCGAGTCCTTTTTCACTAACTTCTCCAGCGCTCGCTCAGCTTTTGGAATATCTCCTTTTCGGATTAGCCACCATGGCGATTCAGGGGATATAAAGACTACAGGAATGGCAATAGCTGGCCAGATCCACTGTAGAGCAAAGGGAATGCGATATCCCCATGCGTCTGTTCGTGAGTCAAATCCCTTGGTGATACCAGACACCAGGAGATTGCCTATGTTGTAGCACACATTGATATAACCGGTGAGAAACGGCCTCAGTCTCGTGGGCATTAGCTCTGAAGCGAATGTTGGAATCAACACCTGGTATGTACCCCACACCACTCCACTGAGATATTCTGAGGCAGTTAATACCTCAATACTGGGCGCGAAAAATTGCATGAATGTCAACGCCGATGTCAGAAACAGAGAGACCAACAGGGTAGGCCTACGTCCAAATCGCTCCATAGGTATGGGGACAATGAAAGACCCGATAACCTGGCCGACAAGTGAAGCGACTCCTAAGGCAACCTGCCATGTGCTCGAGACTTGATTACCAGCCGCAGGATCTCCCGGAACGGGTTTACCAAATCTGTCGCGAAACGCAGGCAGTCCGTAAAACGATCCTATGAGAACAATGTCATAGCATCGCATAATAATCACGAGGCCCATCAGCAAACTGAGAGTCACTCCCTTGAGATAGGCTCGAGCAGTTTTTCTTAATGAGACCTCGAGTTCCTGCTTCTGTCCTTCCAGAGCAAGATCAACGTTTACCAGGCCGTCCTGGAGAAAGTCAAGATTCTCAGCATGCTCCGTAGTATAGTGTGGCTTGGTTTCTGTCATCGTTATTGTGAATAGTCTAACAAGTCTTTTGATTCGAAGAAATATTCTCAAAGTCTATTTTCACTATTTATGTACCTTAGAGATTCCACAGTGTCGGTAACCCCGAAAATGTGGGGTAGACTGATGCAGTGAAAAACACACAAAGCTTGGTATTCTGCATTCTGATTCTACCCTTATTTACCCTAGCCATTTCTATTTATCCCCCGGAAAAGATCTCTTTTGGTATCATTGGCCAGTTGATTATCTGTATATCCTATAACAAAGAACGGACATACAAGTGGTTGGATCAAAAATTGAGGGGGTTTGCGGGGTGTGCCAAGCTGAGTGTGTGTTACCCCACAATGTACGACCCCGCTTTGATTTGGATGCGGCCACCCCGTCCTAATAAAATGTTACGAGATTCCGGGCCGTCATCCGGGCCTCCTCATTTCCAGACAAAACCTTCGCGGACACCGCACGTGTAGAGGCAGCTTTACGTTGATATGTCATGAAAAAGAGGAACTTTGAGGCGTTCTACTCGGACGATATTTAGAAATGGATTCTTTGATATTAAGTTTTTCTAGTATTGAAATGAAATGCTAGTGATACTATAGCTTATATGATATGAACCCGATAAAAAATATAAGC
Organism: Spencermartinsiella europaea; assembly: GCA_030579595.1. Classification (NCBI taxonomy): domain Eukaryota; kingdom Fungi; phylum Ascomycota; class Dipodascomycetes; order Dipodascales; family Trichomonascaceae; genus Spencermartinsiella; species Spencermartinsiella europaea. Next base: position 280,066 of record JAKTRG010000017.1, read on the forward strand.
CATTTAATGTTATTTATTTAAGTAATGCTCTCCCATTCTATGACCAGCTCGCCTTTCAGTAACTATCTGTATATCTATTAGAAATGATAATAACAACATAGGGTATTAATTGGCGCCACTTTGACTACCCCCTCCCGGCCGGGTTTATTCAAAGTAGGCACGGCCGAAGGAGGAACGCTAGATTCACTCGATATCCGTATTACTACCAACCACCATGTATCAAACTGGATAGTGTAAAAAGGAGAAAGAGAAGAGGCACACAGCCTACTCGATGGATGTATTACCACCAGCCGTAGTATCAAACTCGACAGTGTATGAAGAAGAACCAACGTTCTCAGAGCAAGCGGCAGTATTTGGCCTTCTCTTAGCCGGAAATACAATTTTGCATTTGTTTCCAGCTCGCGAATGTACTTTGATTGGGTAATTGACATGTCCATCGGACCAAGAGAAATCCACTTCAAACCCTCCACGCGCACATACCCCTTGTATACTCCCTTCTTTTCGCCAACTAGCAGGCAGAGCAGGCAAAAGAACTACTTCTCCGGCGTGTGACTGAATTAGCATTTCTAAAATTCCAGCGCAACCTCCGAAATTGCCGTCAATTTGAAAAGGAGGATGGATGTCAAATAAATTATCCATAGTCGACAAATCAAGAAGTTTCTTAACGTGAGATTCAGCCATATCACCATCGCCGAGTCTGGCCCATAGATTGATTAGCCAGGCTCTGCTCCAACCAGTGTGACCACCTCCGTGCTTTGCGCGGTTCTCTAGTGTAACTTTAGCCGCCTCAGCAAATTCAGGTGTCTGAGAAGAAGAAATAAGATTTCCTGGGTAAAGACCCCATAAATGGGACGTGTGTCTGTGGCCAGGGTCAAATTCCTCGTAGTCGACTTGCCATTCCATGAGCTGCCCGCGAAAACCAATTTTCATAGGTGGAAGTTTTGATTTGGCAGCTCTCACTTGGCCTATCAAACTATCAGGCTCTCCGAGAATTTTTGTTAAATCCTCAAAGACACTAAAGAGAGTATAGATAATTTGGCTGTCAATCGTAGGCCCTTCGCACAACTTACCGAGAGAGCCATTCTCGCGAATATACGTATTCTCGGGAGACAGTGAGGGCGAAGTCACAAGATAACCCTCTGAATTCGAGATCAAAAAATCCAAAAAAAATTCAACTGACCCTTTGATCAAGGGATAACCTCTTTTGGCGACTTTTAAATCGCCCGTGAACAGGTAATGCTCCCAAAAGTGTAAACATAGCCAGGCTCCACTAAGCACCCACATTGTGGACCCAAGATTTCTATCCTGGGGTGCTGTATCGGCCCATACATCAGTGTTGTGATGTACTACCCATCCCCTGCAACCGTACATTGTTCGGGCAGTGTGACTTCCGCGTTCTGCCATCCTTTCCACGAGTTCAAATAGCGGCTCTTCGCACACTGAGATATTTCCTAGGCTTGCAGGCCAATAGTTCATCTCAGTATTTATATTTATAGTAAACTTGGAACCCCAAGATGGATCAAAAGAAGGATTCCATATTCCTTGTAAATTAGCAGGCATTGAAAACCCTTCTATATCATTCCTGGAGCATGCGATTAGCAGATAACGGCCAAATTGACAATACAGAGCTGCCAAATATGTGTCCACAGTCGACGCGCTTCTTGATTCTTCCAATAACTCAGGCACTGTTTTGTTCTTCAAATTAGTACCCATTTCCAGCTTCATTCGTCGGAAGAGTTGCTGATAGTCCGTTACGTGGTTCTTGTAAAGATTCGCGTAGGACAGCTTGGAAGTCCGATCTGACGATGCAAGAGCCGCAGCAACTGGATCAGACTTTCGAACTTGGGTTGATGCGGTCCAAATAATCGTGGCCGTAGTGGCATTTCTAACAACGATATTAGGTCCTACCGGCTTCGTTTCTGCACCTTGATCGGTCATGACGTGCATCACACCAGCACCTTTGTTTCCACCGGACAAAAAGGTCATCACAAGGCGATTTTGACCTTGAGAGTACAGTGTGTCCAGGAAAACGTTGGTATTTGGTACTTCTGCAATCCGGTTAAGCATGGCGTTGAAATTGAGTGCTCCTGGGACCGAAGCTTCAATTTGCATAACAACTGCGTCATTGGGATAGCTGGAGAATACAGTTCTTTTGTATGAACACCCACCTCGCTTATACTCCACTGTCACAGTTGCAGTATCCAGATCCAATTGACGGTGATACCCCTCCGCTGGTCCACCCGCATCGTTCGGATATTTGAAATCTATCAGAGCGTTCCCCAATGGTTCGTAGTGCCTCATGCTCGACGGGGAAGAGAAGAAAGCCATTCCTAGGAGTTCTCCCGCCTCAGTCAAGTTGCCCTGTTTCACCAATTCTCGGACTTTTGGCAAGTAGGCCAGTGCATCCTTGGACTCTCTCTCCTGAGGGCCTCCGTACCACACTGTATCTTCGTTTAACTTTAATTCTTCGCGGTCTACTCCACCATAGACCATAGCTCCAAGCTTTCCGTTGCCAATTGGAAGAGCTTCTGACCATTGACTGGCCGGTTCATTGTACAAGAGCTTCAGTGACATGATTTAATGTTTGACGTCTAAGCAATACGATATTGAAATATTAAACAGCGTCTACGATAGACCTGAATCATATATATTATTATGATGACAGTTGTTAAGTGGGGGCGGAGGACTTTACTGGCCGCCTTCCGACCAACATAACTGATAATTAAGTTTTAACCGTTATATCTCCATTTGCAACAGATCAACAATACGGGAGACGAATTGCTATCGGTGAACAAGATTCACTGTGTAGGCATTGACTGAGCAGATTAAATTGTCGGTAAGTAGTTCCGGTCTAACCACTACTGTGCCTGAGCTGTGAGTTGGAAGAGTTACTATGGATCCGGAACGCATCCGAAGACCCCGCATTCGTCCCACGTCTTTTTTCTCTCGCATATACGACTAACTTAGGCCGGGAAATATACCCCACTACAAGTAGATGTCAGTACGAATTCGTAGTGACGTAATTTAGTGGACTGTAAGAAATTGTAGCGGTGAGATCATGATCTCAAAAGAAAAGTAGAGAGTTTATGCTATCCCATTATATTCCTGCAAATTATCAGCTTTCAGTGAGAGAGAGCACTTTGGATCTACTTATATATATTAATACTTATAAAGACAGTTGATATACTGGACACTCTGTTCATTGTTAGGTAACGTTAACGAGATATAGATAATTAAGGCTTGATAGTTTTGACATCGACCTCAATTGCCAGTAACTACAAATTTCCTATCTTTTTTCGCATTTTGAATTTATATTTACATGATTAAATGTCAAGTTTTATGTCATAATACAGACTGAATTTTGCCAAATATTATCCATCTATATTAAAACTTGACACTCCAAAATGTTCAGCCACTTTTTGACTCTACACAAACCACTTGAATGGCACTATGTCTCTCTACGAAGCAGCACCAACCTTTACGGTAGGAGCAGCGAAGGCAGACCTTGGAACATTTTCAAAATATGAACCACGCAATTTATTCAACCTTTAATAAAAAAGAATTAACAAGCTAGACAGCTTGCTCTACATGACTAGTAGCTCCTCCTTTTGACCCGGAAACCACCGTCTCTAGATTCTCTATCTCTTCTATCTCCACCTTGTCTGGGTTCTCTCCCATCACCTCTTCTCCAAAGATCGCGGCGATTTGCTCAAGATTCAAGCCTTTGGTCTCGGGCAAGAAGAAGTAGAAACCGGCAGCATTCACGCAGTTTGTGGCGACGTACACGCCGTAGTACTTCCAGCCGATGTCGTTAAAAATATCAGGACTAAACTGGTTGATCAAGATACCAATTCCAGTGGTAACAAACCAGCCAACACCAGTACCGGTTCCTCGCAGGAAAAAGGGCAAGAGCTCGTTACATACAATGGCCGGAGTGTTCTCGAACGAGATTGAAAACAAGCCTGAAAACAAAAAGATGAACGCGATAGAGGCAGCCGACTCGCTAAAAGTGTCTCCTGTACCATTGGTAAAGGCTCCTACTAGGGCCATGATTATAGCCAAGTCCAGGGAGATCATGAGGGACCAGAACCACAGGGTGGTTCGACGACCCCATTTATCTGCAATGAACAAGATATTTAGCAGCGAGAAAGACGGGCCCATGAACCCGTAACAAGCACTTATCAGCAGTAACATTCTTCCTGAAAGTCCCACAGCTCCAAACATGATAGATTGGTACTGAGCAGCAACAGTTGCGCCCGTCATGGCCATGGCACCGTTAATAAAAAGAACCAAGCCGAATCGTCTTCGGTACCTAGTAGATATCAGGTGTTTGATCTTACCGATCACAGTAACACCCTCGCTCTGGATTTTCTCATATTTCATCTGATCACGCATTTGCGCAAACTCTCGGACGGCAAACTCGTGCCCAGCTTTCGAGTGCAGCTCCATCAAAATCGCCAGTGCCTCCTCGTCCCTGTCCTGCTGAATCAGCCATCGAGGCGAACTAGGAAGAAAAAGGGATCCAGTAAGCAGAGCGACAGTTAGTGGAATCTGCATAGCCAAAGGGATTCTCCAAGTACCTTCACTTGAAGAATCATACGATGAAGCATAGCCAATCCAACTGGCAATCGTGTATCCACACGACCTAAAACATCCTTGAATACCGATTAGAACACCTCGCTCTTTAGCCATTGCAACTTCTGAGGCATAGGTTGAAATAGTAACTGGGCCCATTCCAATCCCGAGACCGGCTATAAATCTGCCAACCATGAGCTGGGCTAGAGTATGAGATGACGTCTGCAAAACTACTCCGACTAAGCTGATAGCTGACAACAGAGTGAGGGTCCTTCTTCGGCTGATACGATCCATAAGAGGACCCGCCAGCAGATTACCAATAGCATATCCAATGCTGAACACTGAGACAATCAGGCCCTCGAGAGTTGGATGGATATCAGTAGGAGCACCAAAGAAATACTCAAAGAACTGCGGATGTTCAAATGTAGTTGTAATAATACCACTGTCAATGCCATCCATGATACTTCCAATGGAAGCAACAAAGACGCAGAGGTAACGGCTCTTAAGGTGATACATTTTTTGAACCTTAGCTGTTGTAACTCTCTCAATTTTTTCGAGAAATCATCTTTTTATTTATACATTATATACATCCAGGGGGTAGATTCAATCTACAGTTCAAAGTCTCTTTCTTGGATAATAATCTTCACGGAATGATCTGTCCTGAAAGGTGGTGTTGGCCCGAAGTCAATACAGTTGGCGCCTGCCAAGCTGTACATAATTTCTCAATATTTTACCATTTAGAGTTAAGATCTTATTAACTTTTATGAATTTTTAAGGTAGGAGAAGGTGACTCTCCGATGTCTTCTCCGATTTCCGCAAGTGCGGGGTAAATATGGGGAGATTTGTGTGGGGTTCAGTCATAGGAAGGGTAAGAGATGAGGTAGCTATAGAAGGTTATATGCTCTACAACAACCTAATGGCATTATAAATTTTTAAATTGAAAGTTTCTCATACTTTAATTTGTAAATATTAGCTATATGGACGGAAGTGAGCTTTGACTTCACTGACTGAACCAAATGCTGCATAACCGTTCGGATTTTGCCTTGCAACTAACAAACTTCTAGTTAGTGTGGGGTAAAATAATCTTGCGTGCGCAAAACCTGAGAAGCACACTGTTTGCGGAAGTTGATCGGGATGGGTCTCCGAGTGACCCAGCGATATGACGTACAAATAGATGAATCGAGCGTCCCGGCTCGTCTTTGGACTTTTGAAGGCAAATGATTGGATCATATTTCTTCCACTTGATCTCAGAATTCAGTCGGACTCCATAATAATTGTACAGTTTACGGTTTAGCTCAGCTCATTCATTCTAGGAGACCGAAAAGGCTGACTCGGAATAGGTAATTCGTTACCAGGACTTCTAAGAGTATAAGGTACTAGAAAGATACGAAAGCCTATATACGAGACCACGTGAAATTCCTCGACCAATGTGCGAGGATATTGCTGATCAGTTCAGGATATGAAATGTTCGTTTGAAGAAGATTTCTCCTCTATGTGTGCCTATAGGCGTAAGCATTCTTACACGAGTGGACTTACAAAAACTACACGGAAAGTTGGTATCGGTACAATGTCTGACAGGCTCTGTTAAGGTGAGATAATTGAACGACATGGCTGATGAATACAGCCATTCTCGATTACCTTTCTGCATTTTCCAAAGTAGCAACTGCGATTTCTCGTATTTGCTTCCACTTAGGACCTTTTCCGTATTCCCCACATATCTAGTCATCATTCTGAGCATCAGATGGTCATGCTATGTATTATTGATGAGGAAAATTAATTATATTTACAGACAAATTACCAACTCTGGTACGAGGCTGGTTTACCGCTTCTGTGCTGTTGTGGTGCTTGCAGGTCGACACAAATACTATCCTTAGGTATTCATGGACGGCGTGATGTAGACCGGACGTAACCAGAACTAGCACAGATTTGCCGCGCAGAGTGATAGTCTCTACTCTGTGTGTAACTTGAAAACTCACGATATTTCATAGATATTTAGAGAGATTGCAACTACTCTTGTGTATGCGATGCTTATCAAAGGGTAGCTGAATTGATCTTGCAGTTTTGTGACAGTGTTGTGCTCCACTATTTGGGGTCACTGGAGGTCGGAAAAGATATAGCATAGGTCTGGAGTTACCTTGTAGAAGAGAGAAGTCGGGGTATTGCTAGTAAGTCTATGAGCGATACCGCTAACAGTTCTATAAGGCATATTAAAGCGACACTCACGCCATCTATATATTGATTATTGAGATGATTTTGTTGTCCAAATCTGTACGAGTTGATGACATGAGTAACAATTTCCAGGACTCAGTCGTTGGGACGGGTATAATTGATAAAAACAAATGTTGATGGCAGATCCTCATTTATTAACTTGGCCGGTTTGCTGTATCGGAAAGTGAAGTTGATCATGACTTCAAGACCATAATGACCGATAGCGCTACTTTCAAGGTTTCCGAACTTAAATATGGGATTGTACCATTACCAATTGGATATCGGTGAACTGGTAGCACGGCCGTAACAGATATGAATAACGATGACATTCAATTCTGTTAAAACATGATGGAGCATAGAGAACATGTGAGGTATTTTAGCCAAAACGGCTTCATCAACAGAGCCCGATCCATCACTTTTCCTCTGATACTACTTTGTGGTTTGACACATCTTGGTGGATCTGATGGTATTCATCTTAGTGAGCTAGAAAACGTGGTGATAGCGAAAAGGAAATAGAGGGTTGCTTTAAAGAAATTCTAAAAACTGCTTAGACATCTGACATAGCCTTGATCTCCCCCTCCGGCAGAAATAATAGTTTCACGACTGGTCGGCTTGACCCTATTTGGAATGATAACACTGGATCAGAGTTACCACAGAAATGGATCTGGTGATTTTCTCAAATAGCTTAATCGTTAAGCTATTACCCTACAATACGCCCAAAACATGATTCTAGGAGCAAGAAGCTGACACTTCACCTTAGGCAGCTGTGCTTCCAAAGTATTTGCATTGTGGATAGCATTCAAAATAATATTTTTAGAGTCTGTCAAATGTTCAAATGCTGGCAAGATAGAATAAATATACCGGTCGAACAATGCCGCATATAAGTACTCACATAGCTCAAGATCAACGCCAATTTACATTTTTGATTATCACAACTTCATCTCTATCAGAGTTGGCCTGATATAACAATGACAGGCCACACCAAGCGAGGGAAGATTCTATCTCTTGCATGCTCCAGCTGTCGTAAACGCAAATCAAAATGTGGCGGGGAGAAGCCTTACTGCGAACAGTGTGTCAAGAGGGGCCAGGAGTCAGGTTGTACTTACGATTTAGCTAGTGATGGTCGTCGCACTTCTCAAGCCCACGTCAACAAACTGCTTTCGCGAAAACTAGAGCAATACGAGGCACTGTTCAATAGGATCCGGAAGGGTGGTAATGACTGCCAGGTGGCCATAGCGGAGATTCAAAGAAACAAAAGCCCCGAACCTTTGCTCGGTTGGGAAGAGTCAGATTTGTTAACCATGGACGAGGACGGCCAGATCCATTTCTACGGAGGTACGTCCAACCTCCCAAGCCTAGGTCAGCCGTTGCATATTACCAGAAGTCCGCCTGTTTTAGCAATAGCAATTGAACACTCGGATGTTCCTGCCACCATGGTGAAACATCTGCTCGACTTGTATTTTTGCTGGCAGCATACCTATTACAAGATTTTGGACAAAGACCTCTTTTTTCGCGACATGAAGACTGGAGGGAAGTACTACTCAAAGTTCTTACTAAATTCTGTATTGGCAGTCGCGTCTATGTTCTGTGATGCACCACTGCTGCGATCGGACCCGTCAGATCCAAGTACTGCTGGCTACATGTTTTTCAACCAGGCCAAGTGGGAAATAGATAGAGAGCTATCCAACCGGTCACTCACGAGTATTCAGGGGTTGCTGCTGCTAGCTACTCGAGAAGCAGGGAATGGAAGAAACAGCATTGGATGGGTCTACTCTGGGATGGCAATTCGAATGGCGCTAGACCTGGGGCTGCATCTGGACTGCAGGGAGTTGTCTGCCGTAGGCTATCTCACATCTGACGACTACCAGGTGAGAAACACTACATTCTGGGGATGTTATCTGTTTGATCAGGGCTGGAGTCTGTATTTAGGCAGGCAGTCTGTCATTCACCTCGCGGAAGTCACAGTTGACAAACCCGAATATCTCGAAGACGAACCACCAGAGCAATGGGTTCCAATTTATTCAGTCAGTTCTTCGCCCAAGCTGTCCACATCAGTCATCCCATTCCACCCCCATAACTCTCTGACAGCTATTTTGAAGTTGTCAGAAATCATCGAAGAAGTCATCGCTACTGTGTATACGACGCGACGCCGTGACAATCGCGATATTGCCGACCAGTGCCGGACATTGGTAGCCAAGCTTTCGCTGTGGGAACAATGTCTACCAGCATCTCTTGGTATTATTAGTGATAAGATCTGCCATCCGACAGTCATAATGCTTCACACGTTGTATTGTGCGTTGAAGATTTTCCTGTACCGAAGGTTCCCGGACCTTCAGGAAAGTGTGATCCAATCAAGAGACCAAATCGTGGAGCTCCTTGCTAGATATCGGGAGTTGTACTCTTTGCAAATGACTACCAATCTTTCGGTATACATTACATTTACTGCTGCTGCTGCGTTTCTAGACAAATCTGTGGTCGAAGACCAAAAATCTGAAGATTCCGAGTTGTTGCAATGCATCGATTTTCTCAAAGAAATTGGCAGAAGTTGGAGTTCCGCGAACGCTGTTTGTCAGGGGCTCGAGAACAAAATATCACCCCAGTATTCACAGGGCCTGTTTGATATGGACATATTTGAGGATTTATTTCCGCAACAAATATTTTGAATTTCAGATATAAGTACTCCCTCCTATACTACAAACAACAGTTAATTCCTATATTACCTACAATCTATTCGACCGGAATCTCTTCCTCGACTGTAGTGATGTTCTTTTCAAGATCCTTGAAGACTCTGTCTTCGACGTGAGCAGGGATAATCACCTCTTCCTCTTTCCCGTAATTGGTTTCCACTATCTGGGAAGCCACATATGCCATGAGAGGAATACTGATGCCCATCATTGCAAAATTTGCTGCCAACTCGTTGATGAATGGAACTGCCGATGCATCGATGCCAAACGAGATGGCCGAACCGGCCGACTGAACTCCCTTGTAGAAGCCAGCATATCTAGCAAGACGAAAGGATTCGTTGGTGATTGCACCCATGATCCAGTAGCACCACGATTGCCACATAGCATCAGCCATACCATACATAAAGTAAAGAACAAACGGACCTCCGAACCCAGGGTCCGTCCAATCAACATTGGGAGGAGGCGAGCCTCTGGTGAAGGTTGTTTGGAAAGCTGCACCTCCAGCCCATGTTGCTAAAACAAATACTGACACCACTGCCAGTCCCACCAAGCCTCTCTTGCGTCTGCCCATTCTTCTGTTGTCAAGAATCAGACCAATGAACGAAGTCCCCAGGACCTGCGTAAGCCAATAAATGAGGGAGTTCAATGATCGTGTTCTCAGAGAGAAATAGAATGCATTCATGCCGAATTGGTAGGAATAGAAGAAGTTACTTGCAAAAAAGGCGGGGAACAGCATCATGATCTTTTTGTCAGTCACTAGCCTAAAAACACCAAACACTTCGGTCCTGAAATCCGTTTGTCTGAAGTTCTCTAATGCCCTTCCATCCTTTCTACGAACTTGCTTTGCATCGCACAGTGTCAGGGAAAGGGCCACCCCAACCAGCATCACAATGAGGAACCCAACATATGTCCCAGTGTTCACTCCAGATGTATCAACTTTGTGTCTATTTTGCAGCAGCGGGATCAGGCCGCCCAACGTAGCTCCAATAGACAGCAGCGACCAAGTCAGAGCAAAAAACTTAGCCTTGTCCTCTTCCTCAGCATAAGACATTGTCACCATGCCATGCACAGTCCATAGCAAGCCTGCTGAGATTCCGCACATTGCGCCTCCTGCAATTACAAATCCTCTGTTTCCATCTCTGTCAAGGCTCCATAGAGATCCAATGTACAGCGTATAACCAATTGTGCCCAAAAAAAAGGTATAGCGAGCCCCAATACTGTTGACGATTGATCCTCCAAAGAACCCCACAATAGCAAAGCAAGCATATAGTACTGCGTTTGAAGTGTCTGTAAGAGAGACGGAGGTGTCTCTCTGGCCTCCTGCTCCAAGGCCCGAGAGGGCATCGAACATCCCTGGTTGGCAGAACAACACTAGGCCCACCAAGACTGCCTGGGTGGTCGGAAGAATCCATATACGTTTTAAGCTGTTAGTGTTGATCATTGTATTTGTGATACTAATCTCTGATGGCAACAAACGAAGTGGTTTTTATCCTCATATTTATGCTTCTACGGTGTTGTAAAGCTGCATGTTGAAAAAATCAAAAGCATTGATAATCGTAGATAACGGTTCGCCCCACCTCCCCGGAGATGTATCTCCGGGATAATTTGATGGGCAGTTGCTGGGCTAAAGGCTGGCTGGCGATTCTCCGTTTCCGAACGCTCGTAGATAACAGATGTAACCTGAAGATTGAACTAAACCCCGCATCTTATTTTCGAGTTTGGCATACGCCTTGATTAGAGTCATTCCCCGGAAATAGATTTCCGGGTGGGTTTGCAACAATCACCCGGAGATACTTCTCCGTTCTGCTGCTTGAAATCGAAATCTATCAGTGGTGATATCATTAGCTAAGGTATATAGTACCAGTCCATGCCCTTAGTCGTCTCCCTGTGTAGATAGGTACAGATAACAGAATATCGACACAAAAAGATTGCAATGACTGGGACTGGCTTGTGTCTCACAGTGTTGGGTCTCAATTCAGGAACTAGCATGGACTCCGTGGACTTGGCTTTATGCAGATTTACTCAAGAACATCCGCAAGACAGTCTAAAGCTTTGCCTCGTAAAACACGACGAGGTAGAAATCCCCGGCTGGCTTAAACAGAAGGTTCTCCACCTTATCAAGACAAATGAATCTTCGCCCGAAGAGTTTACGCAAATCAACGTACACTTGGGAACTTTGTTTGCTGATGCGACTCTCGAGTTCTGCAGACGACACCATGTGTCCTTGGACGATATAGACCTGGTTGCATCGCACGGCCAAACTATATGGTACATATCTGACCCTCAGCCTGACCAAGTCAAGTCTGTACTTACCATGGCCGAAGGCGCGATTATTGCCAGCAAGCTGCAAAAAACTGTGGCCTGTGACTTTCGAATATCCGAACAGAGTGTTGGTCGGCAAGGTGCGCCGATGATCGCATTCTTTGATGGGCTCCTACTGGTTCACCCCACAAAGTTTAGAGCCTGTCAGAATATCGGGGGAATTTCCAATGTGTGCTTCATTTATCCAGAGAGTGAAGGAGGCCTTGAAAAGGTGTTTGACTACGATGTGGGTCCAGGAAACATTTTCATCGATGCCGCCATGAGGTATTTCACAGATGGCAAGATGGAGTACGATGTTGATGGCCATTGGGGCAGACAGGGTTGTGTTGACAAGGAGATTGTACGTGAATACCTCTCGCATCCATACTTTGAAAGAGATCCTCCAAAAACGACGGGTAGAGAAATGTTTGGAGATGGTCAAGCCATTGAGCTCATTGAAAAATGCCTATCCAAGGGTCTTTCTAAATATGATACCGTTGCCACAATTACTCGAATTACAGCACAGGCCATCGTTAACGATTACAGAAAGTACGCATTCAGGGCCATTGATGAACTGTATCTCTGCGGAGGAGGTTCTAAAAACGAAAATATCGTTCGCTTCATCCAGCAATCATTCCCCGATATGAAGATTTGCATGCTGGATGAAGCCGGCATTGATGGAGCTGCCAAAGAGGCAGTGACGTTTGCATTTCAAGGAATGGACGCAATTTTGGGTCGGCCACTTATTGTACCAGATCGAGTGGAAACGAAAGAACCTGTTATAGTTGGCAAAGTAACCCCAGGCCTCAATTACAGGAAGTTGCAGCAGCTGTCTGCTGAGTTTGGCAAAGGGTATGATAACTATGCGTACCTTCCACCAGTCACTAAACTTATCATTGAGGACTCGTAAGAGTACATAGTGATTAGCTAACTAATCGGAATTCTAGTACTAACTACATACATGTGGAGATAGTAACGTGCAGAGTTGTGGGATAGAGGAATAATAGTATAGCATGAAATGATGCAATGTATACGCGTTGTTAATATGTGCACTCCAGAGGCAGTCTCAGAGGTTTCGTGATCAGCTATAATCCCAATGATTTAAACCATTGTTGACTATAAGGATATTCAAGAGAGTACATGGCAGAACTGCCTCTTGTTCCATATAAAGTTTGAACAAATTCTCCTTTGTCCGATCATCTCGGTCACCTAGTCCAGAGTCTCTAAGTTTTCAAAGATAACATCAAAAGTTAGTTCAAATGGGCCCGCGTACTTGGACCTAATAACTTTCGAATAATATCCCAGAACTCTAACTTTTCCTGGGACAGCTGGAACAACGGGCGGTACAGCGGGTGGAACAGTGTTTGATGGCTTACTTTCCTTTTCTTCAATATCTGCTTTGCCATCCTCTTTGACAGGGTTCTTATTCGAATTTTCGTTGCTAGTTGTGACTTGATGCCGTGAACTTTGTACCTGAATGCAGCAACAGAGTCTGAAATATTCATCAAATGATAAACACAAAACTCACAACGAGCTCAAGATTGCGAGAGGTTCGTATTTTTTTTCTGCCACTTGCATTATCCTATATCGGTCGTTGTCTAGTCCTTTACTATCGTTTGTCAAAAATTAGAGCAAAATTAATTAATAAAGATATTCTATAACTAGAAATACAAGAATTCAATGTTACAAAGCAGAAGGAACAGACTAGATAAGAATCACCAAAGCAAAAGCACCGCCAATTAAGAATGCTCCAATTTTATGAATCGAAGCTTCATTTGCAGCTACCACCGGACTACCTTCAGGAACGAAAGAAGGGACAGTGGATGGAACAGGCATCACTGAAACAGCTGCCGCAGGAGAGGAAGCTGCAGGAGTGACAACAGCAGCTGATCGCACAGATGATGCTTCTACTACTGCAGTATTGGCAGGCGGATTTGGTCCACTGGGGGCAAAGATGTTCGACGACGAGCAAGGAACGACTGTCGTGTGGGTAACTGTCTCAGTGTGAAGTCTGGTGCAAGGGCAGTTTGTGACGGTAAGGTTCGTCGCTTCAGTCACAATATAAGTAGAGCCTCCTTCGACAAAGCTGGTAGCCAAGGGACAGAATGTGGTGTAAGAAGAAACGATATCGGTGTATGTTTCCACTACAATACTGGTGACGGTCGTGGAAGACGCAGGAGAGGAAGAGTAGTTTCCATAGTATCCGCTGGAAGTTGTAGACGTGACAGATAAATTGGCAGTAGGACTCGGCACAATTGGACTGCAGGCTGTTGCGGTTGCTGCAGGAGCTTGGACACTAGCAGACCCGTCGAAATAGCAAGCTCCACTAGTTTCGTTGTTTGACACATAGTACAAGTTGAGCAGATAGTTAAGTTGGTCTTCAGGGTTGCAAAAGGACACTGAACCATAAACTCCAGTAATCGGGTCGCCAGATATCTCAGCACAAGACACTTGACTGCACAGGTAACTGAAAAGGGCTGCATAGTCATTGTTGGACACAGACGCATCCACTACGCACGAAGCTGCAGCAGAAATACAAGCACAGACGGCCTCATCAGGAGTGGGAGGAAGAATGTCACCAGGGAGCCAGTCGGCCTGACTGGCTGCCGGACACGATATTTCTGTGGTGATAGCGGTGGCGCTGGCTTGGTTGGCCTGGAAGGTAGCAGTGGAAGCAGTGGCCATTCGAGAAGCGAGATTGGTGAAATCAGGAAGAGTGGAGATGTCTCCGGAGGAATCCACACTCACGATTCCATAGTTGTTAGAGTCGTCAAAGTACTCGAAAGCCACACCTCCAGAGAACACATTCCACATTTTGTCTGAATATATGGCCTCTACTTCGTCAAACGTACGGGGCAAACAAGTGTTACAACCATACTCAGAGAAAATAATGGGAAGAATCGTGAGCGGGGCGAAGTCGGTTACCAAAGTAGCATACCCAGAGCTCTCAAAAGTTGATTGGCAACACCACTCATAGTTATTGATTCCGTAAAAGTCTGCTCGAACAGAGTCATCACCGCAAGCAAAATATTCAGCTGAAGCTTCTCGGATTACGGTATTGTCGTAACTAGCGTAGCCGACAGGGATAGCTCGATATCCTGAACTCGCAATATATGCCTTGGTGTCCCGGATAGCTGCCTTGGCATATGCAGATGCAACTGAGCTGGGTACGTCTATGGAAACTTCATTTCCAACAATAAATCCCAAGACGTTGCTAAAGCTCTGAAAGCTGTCGATGACAGACGTGAATCGCTCGTACAGAGCCACGTTCCACTGTGGGTCACTCAGGACAATTGAATCGACCGGATCGGATAATCCCAAAAGTACGTATATTCCATTGGAACTGAACAAGTCCATACACCCAGAATGATCTAGGGTCGGATCCACAGAGTACACTCGCAAAACGTTGGTTTGTAGGCCCAACAGGTATGGCAAATCTCTCTGACAAGTCGTCGGGTCGGCAAGAGGATCACTGTACGTCTGGCCAGCGGGGGGGTCAGGCTGGTAAGCCACACCTTTGACGGGGAAGTACGACCCATTATTAGAATAGAAGAACATGTTCCCGACAATGTCGATAGGAGGAGCAGATGCTGCTACAGCTTGTGTCGCGGAGAGAATCCCTGCGAAGGCTGAGATTGAAGCCCTGAAGAAACGCATGATTTAACGAAAAAGGTTGAATTTGAATATTCCTGGAGTGATAAGTTTCTTGTTTATAGGGAAAAAAACGAGCGAATGAGGAGCTGAGAAGAATTCTTGCTTAAAGGAACTGCGAAATTGTAGAGAAATGAATGAATGGTTGAAGGGTAGTACTTCTAACGTGTCGTCTCTTGTCGGTATAATATCGCTTTTTGTTCAATGAGAAGAAAAACTCCACGCAGAAGTCTAGCGAAATCTTCAATATATTTATACGCGCGTCACTGAGGCAGCCATGTGTGTCGCTTCGTCGTTCCCCGTACACTAATTTTTTTTGCACTTGAACGTCCACATCTGAATGCTTCGTGGAATGGTTCTACCTCGCGTCCATATACAGATTTGGCCATTCCTGTTTTGTGTCCACAGAGACCCTTACGCACTTTTTTGATGCGTAAACGCATAACCGGTACTTCTTATGATATGGCTTCCCTGAGGAGACATTTGAAATTTTGCCAGGGTCCTGGTGCTGCAAAGCTACCTTTGGAATGATTGACCGTAAGAAGTTAGGACACCTTTCCGGATATGTCCATTTTTAGACCCAGAAATAATCAATGATGCTTCTGACAGGTTGATAGTTTGAATCTGAATGCTACACTTAAGCTGAAATGATAATTGAGTTAGTTCTACGCATATTAGTATATATCAGTCGGTAGAAATATGGCAAGATAGCAATATCTTGTATGCTGCGTCTCTGGTCAGGCCACTCAGTAGAGGTAGCAAGACGAGTTTACGATTCTGGATACCCTCTACAGCATCCAGGTAAGTAGCCGAGATAAAAAAGAAACACACTCAGTGGATCACTTAAAGTTCTTTTCTTTTCGCCTGAAACGAAAATAAAAATTGCTGTGAATAGTTCGCGAATCTCAGGGGTAGTCTTTACATGCAAGATAGGTGCTGCAACATGAGAGTGCGTGCGGCATGGACCACAAAATATACTGACATGTTTCGCCGTGCCTCCGGCGGCTCCTCCCGGAGAGCTTTGGTTATGCTTCGCAGAAGCTTATGAGGATGACGGACCTCATCTAAAGTCGATGTAAACAAGTCAATTATATCCACAGTTGGTCGACTCACAACCTTCTGTCCATCGTTGCGTGTAAGCTTCCTGCGAAGCAGAAACCGGAGGCATGGGGACGCGTCGGCTCATGGAATGCCACAGTTGAATAAAAAAAGAAAAAGTCAGCCAACCAATCGACTGGAGCATCCATCCCGCGACCAACGTTCAAAACGGCCTGTAGGATATCATCCTTCTTTTGGTGGTTATCGAGATCATTACCTATAACTTTCAATCAGACCTGCATGGGACGTGACCGAGAACAGTAGACGCGTCTTTTATCTCGCAGTGACTATCAGCTGCATAATGAAAGCTTGTTAAGCGCGGCCTCAGAATGGCCTTCAACGAACTTTTTATTTTTGAAATGGTTTTTCAGCTTAGAGTGTGATCAATTTTGACTTAGACTCTTTTGTCAAACTGTAAATTCAAAACAACATCGACATTCCATCCGGGTGTGTCATTTAGAAAAAGTGAGGTATGCCGTATGCCCAACTTGCACTGGCTGCCATACACACTCCTAAGGCCGATCGCGAATAGGTCAAATGCTAGGCTGCCAGTGAAGTTTAGCTGCATTTCGTTATTATTTTTCACTAGTTAGAGCGATCGGTTTTAACGTGCGTGTGGTTTTTAAGACGTATCATGCTCTTGCAATGAATAGAGTAGTTTACCACTAGTTAGCGGAACGCGTTCTACTAGGGTCACTGTAAAGTACCGAGGCGGTCAGAAGCTACCAGATTCACTGAAGTAATGATATTCCTGCAAAGGCAGGTGGGATCGTAAAGTGTAACGATTATGGGCCAGCAGGGTCTTGTTTCTTAAACGCGACCCCACGCGTGTACCCGAGGTTCGTGTAGTGTATCGAAACCTTATTGACTGTCAAAGAGAACCAGAAGCAATGACATATGGGCGGCAAATTTTGAGCCCATGTCGAAGAAATGGCTCAAGTGTAGCTGTGCTGTGAAGGGGGTTGATGATTCCAATTGCTGCTCGTTAAGTCCAGATTCGGAAGAGACTTATATGAGTCTTAAATTCTATGCATATATACTGGCCTGACCATTCTATTGTAATCTAATAATGATAATCTAATAAACTAAAACAAAGATGCAAATAAATATGGCAACCTTTATCTGAAGATACAGTACGAAAAGACCTGGTTTTCAGGATCACAGCGAATCCAATTTCCTGAACAATTTCACGTTTTTTCGTAGAGATATGCGACGATCGACATTATGAGTCGAAATGAACATAGTTTGATAAATCAAGACAACTTATCACTGAAAACTACCAAAAGTTGGCAAATTGTTCTCATGAACAATTCAGACACTTGTGGAATATGATATAAAGATATCACCTCTCTCGCAATTTTCGTTTCCCTCCTCAGAGGGTGTATTGCTGGACAGTGATGATTCTGAAGTTCATTTTTAGGAAGAGATCGACATCGTTTGATTATGTAACTGAGAACACCTCTTCATTTCTGAGTCCGAGTGTACCTTCCAGTAAGAGTAGCCGCGCCGTTATGCGTTGATTACTCACTATGTATCATTTTGGCATTTTGGTCCAAGTTTACAGAATAGATAAATACTGTAGTGAAAGATACATCTAATAGAAATTTTATCTTTACTGACTTGTCAAACTTGACTTGATTTTTTTATTCCTCCGGCGTCGGATTGAGATTCTCAATTTTCTGACGCTTAAATAAGTTAAATTTCGCAGCAGTCAACATGGGAGCTTCTTCATCTGCTAGCGCCTGTACCCGATTTGCCATTGGATTTTGGTTATGTGGACGGCAGCCCTCCTACTGAGATTCACAATTTTCAATTACCACAATATGAGTATCCATTAGATCAGATTTCCACCAATTCCGAAATTGAATCGATGACTGCAGATTCTGCAGATTTAAAATGCAATACACCGTCATGTCCTTCAACTTCCAGTTCTTCTTCCGATAGCCTTGAAAATGTCAAGGAACGCATCGAGAAAAGAAAGAGACGCCAAAAGGTCAGTGATGAATATGTAAAGGATTATATAGCTCCTTTCGAAGAGTCTCTTTCTGATACTAAAAGAAATGCCAAGAGGATCAAGAATACAATGGCAGCCAGAAGATATAGACAGAAGCGGCAACAAGAGGTAGAAATACTTGCCAAACGCGTCAAAGAGCTGGAAAGCGAGCTAGATATGTCAAAATTAGAGGCCAAATGGTGGAAAATGGAGGCAGGTCGCTGGCAGCAATTGGCTGAAAGTCATTAAATTGAAATTAAGATTCCTATTTGGGTTGGATTGAAATGAGATCAAGTTGTTAGCTTATACAGAGTCATATGAATAAATTCGTGGTACAGCATAATCAGTAATAATATTGTCTAAGAATATATTAATATATACAACTATACGCGTGACGTCTTCGCCGGTCGAGCTTCTAACACCGGCAACAAGAGCGTACACCGATCAGAAAGTTCTCTCCCATTATATCTGTATTCCCGATTGAGTAACTCCAAAGAATCATGTAAGTACTTGAAGAACATTTCACAGCATACTTCATAACAAGGATGGAACGAAATGTGTCCGTTTTAACCTATGCCGTAACAGACAAATTTAAAAGACAGACTCCTACGTTTAAGCTAACGTGAACGATGGCCAAACAGAACCAAAAAGAGACCAACTAAGCATATGGACGATGATTGCGCTAGCGTGAACAAGAATATAGATGATGAAGAGTTGGATCACGGTGAAGTGGTTTCAGTTGTACCATTGCAATGGGAGTTTGAAGGCTTTTTTATGATCGATGCTGTGCAAGAATATTTGGCTAATATCGAAAGGTATAAAAAAGGTCGTGAAGCAATGGTTGATGCTGCCAGGGAATCGTTGATAGCTCTTCACTCAAGCTTGAAAGATTGCGAGCACATTACATCGTCCCTCGATAAAGAGGTGCAAGAGAGCATACATGGATCTCCGTTTTCTTATTTTCTTATTTTACAGAAAATGGTGGCAAGAATGCGTTAGTGGATATATATACAAAATACTGTGAACAGTTGAAATCAGTGGCTGAAAGAGATACTAAAGTCATGAAATGCGTTGATGAGTTTGTTAAAGGATATGACATCCACGGTAACCCCCGGACCAGTGTTGGATTTGACTCTCAAAGTTGACAGAGGTTGGTACACCATATTTCAACCTTATGAGTTTGAGGTCGACAGCAGCAACGATAACCGAGATACCAAAGACGGAGATTTAGCCCTGGGTACGCAAGCTGCATAGCACAACAGGCAGGCCGACAAAGCTTGAACCGGCCAAAATTGACTGAAATAGTTAAAGAACATATCATATCATATGCGCGTGTAGTTAACTGAATACATGTTAAAAACTGTTAATCATTCTTCGAAATCATAATTATGACGAGAATCATATTATTTATCTTCATTGTCTTCGAAGAATGTTCGGAAGCTTTCCGCGCGATCCTCCTCCCTGGAAGGCACACAGACGGAGGCGTACTTTTGACGGTACAATCTCGGGGTAAACTGATCTCGGGATGCTCAAGACAGTGATGGTACGATCTGCTCACCGACCAGGCAGGCGTAAGGAACAAGCTGCAACATTGGTTAGGGAGTGGTGAAGATAACAAAAAATAAAACATTCATTTAGTACGACAATAATTCAGAGATATATTCATCACAGTTAGTTCATATCAGATGGAGTAACGGAACTCAGGATTCGTGCGGTCCGTAAGATCCAAAAACTCGTGGTTCTTCTCGGCAACATAGTTGTCCCCCTGAATGTCACGCAGCTTGTCACGCTTCTTGTTCTCGCGGATTGCCACCCATCGGATGACCAACAGGTCCACGGTGATCAAAAAATAGAGAATGCAGATAGAGATTTTGGCAGGTAAGTAGTTTGGAGCGTCTTTAACTTGGAACGTCTGGGGAGATATGATGTTTCCCACTGTATAAGCTATAGTGTTGATGCAAGTGAAAGTAATCTTCTTAGTAGTCCCAGCCACATTGGTACCCATAAGGCCGAGCAGAGTGGTCCATCCAATAGGAATCCCTCCAGTCAAGAAGTAACCGACCAGAGCAGCATTTCCATGGGTGGTAGCCATGAGCACCGCTCCAACGAAGGGAGGGATGTGACCTGCAACAGCCCAAAGTAGACGCTGGTTGGACCGCATGGAAAAGTACGTGAGCACTATCAGACTCACTGCTTCGTAGGCTCCAAGAGGAGTGACGAGAATCAACGAGCGAATCGCAGGGAATCCTAGTCCAGTGACCAATATGTTGCCAAATGACGTGGCAGTAGAGTTGGGGATGTTGGCGGCAAGGGTCCAGAATGCGTAAAGCCAGGTATTGATATCAGTAAGGGCCTCAACGAATTGCTCCTTCTTGAATACTCTGGAGCCAACTCCTTGCTCATTTTCACGAATACGCTCTGTGAAAAGACGCTTCTCCTCAACAGTCAGAAACTTAGCCTCAAGAGGAGTATTAGGGAGGAAGAACCAGAAGAAAACTCCAACAATGACAGTAGTCAGTCCAAGGAACAAGAAGTAAATTTGCCATCCTTCAAGGGCAGCATTGGGATCAAGGCCCACATGGGTAGCAATCCCGTAAGCAACGTAGCCACCAAACATTTGTGCAAACCCGCACATGGAGAACCATATTCCAACTCGGAATGCCTGTTCTTCCCGACGATACCACTGAGAGGTGAAAACAACCCAGGCGGGAACGATGGCAGCTTCGGCACATCCCAAAACAAATCGGCAAACAATCAAACCAGCATAGCTACTGCACGCCGAAATGCAGGCCAGGGTAGTTCCCCAGATAAAAACATTCACAGAAACATATCGTGCAAGTGGGAAATACTGTAGCAATCTCATTGTGGGGAAAGTGAACCCCAATTGGCCGAAATAAAACACACTGGCCACCCACGAAAAGTCATCCCCTTCCAGATGATTTGCCTCTAACATGCCAGTGACAGAACCATAAGAAATTGCGATTTTATCGAGATACTGGAGAAAATAAACGATACAGATCAAAGGCATAATGTGAAGGTCGATCTTGCGAAGTAGTCTGCGACTCTCTTTCTCAGACAGAATAACAGGCTCGGACTCGGCCGATACAAACTCCAGAACAGCATCAGCAACAGCACCCCCCTTGGTCGACGACAACACAGGTGCGACCTGACCTAACACTTCTTTCTCGCTTGGGCCAGGCATAGCTAAACAACTCCAGGAAATATTCTTTCATTCGAAGATCGGTCCATCGGGTGCTATTTAAATACCAGAAATATCTCTTCGCCCGTTACAGTTGGCGGGTTTTTGCATGTTCGTTATGATGATTGTATCATGAATGAACTCAAAAAGCACTTGAGCGTGCATTTAAACTTCCGCCCTCACGACAGGAAAATCTGCATTAGCACGCAATATGTCAATGAGATGGAAAAATATTCAATTCAATTGCTTTGCTCAGGGACGTGGTTCCATGCGCTATTGGCTCATGACCCTTGGTGAGGTAATGTCCTGTGTCGTAAGTATGCACGAAAACGTTAAGGATTACCCAGTACGGATAAAAAAAATTGTATCTACCCCCCACCGACGCCGACCCTCATCTTAGATTTAAAAAACTCTGCTCAACTTAAGAAGTCGCGCGATAGCCGACGTTATGCGTATCCTGCCGCCATGTCGTCATCGCCCATATAGATTACACCTTGGCTGACCCCCATTGGCAGAGTCAGTGCGATTTCGGCCGCTGATCTGCCAACCGAGGAAGCTTTTTCTGGTGCCGGTAGTGCATACTTGAATAAACTCTGGATCAAAAGTGGGGGAATATTATAAAAAGTTAAAGTGAACGAATGCGAATGCTGCCCCGAAACTTAGAATGGATCTTAAAAGACGGCCCATATGAGTGACTTTTTGACGTGAGAGTTTTCCCATCAGCCGTTACTAGTGCTGAGCAATAGTTCCACTCCTGTTCTTACTGGGTCTTTGGAGGATTTACACTGGGGGTCTCGTCTTATACATAAAACCCGGTGCGTGGGATGAATCACATCTCGTTGCCCAACCACAGACCAAATGGCTGCCAAGCTCAGTTCCTGCTTTTTACTCCACCTTGTACGGTATACTCAAGAGTCTCGTGACTAGGGGTTTCGCCCCGACTCCTGCAAAGCATTGTTTTTGCCATTTTAATCTTTTGTGATAGCATGTGGGGAGTTAAGTTTTTCCGATAATGCACTTCGTAATGCCGACTTAATAATCTCGACAGAAATTCTCAGCCGCGTGATATCAGGATCTAATATATATCGTAGAAATTAACTTGATGCTCGCCGGCTCGCTTTAATCCGCTTGCCGAAGAAGGAAGTCCTATAGCATCACTCGCAAACGTCAATCTGAGAATAATTCAAATTGGATTTATCAGGGATTTCAAGACTCAGGAGCCATGTTGGTGAAAATATTACGCATGTGGCCAGCCTCTTTGGGTTCAGGTTTATGACCGGAACAATGTCTATCTTGATAATGTTATATTATATATATTTACATATGGCACGTCTCTACGAAAACCTGTTTTAAGGCACATGTGGTCAATATTGTTTGGCGATGATGTTATCCATGTGACAGGAAGAATGTGGATCATTTTTTTTTGAAACAACTGGATTCAATAATCAAAGTCTTGCGGACGAACGAACTCAGCTTACACTTTCTGCAGTTGTTCAACTCTCGTGAGGTTAAGGGTCATCTTTTGAAATTCCGGTTGACCCAATGAGAAACTCCTCGGGTATAGCATTTACCTATTTTGACTGATGCTTTCTCCACACTTACGCTTTAGGCAACTTCTCGGAAACAGAACACGGCAAACTGAAACCAACCTCTGGAGTCTCCTTCGGCTGATAGCATCGGAGTCCTGTGGATTCTGCCGATGAGTATATTAACTGGATGTTGTTGATAAAGATCTGGTATTGTTTTGCCAATTTGTCTCATTAGGAGCTATCATCATGATCGAGCCGACTGTAAAGGCAGAGAAATATCAGGTTGACCCTGAGGATCTTCCTTGGGCAGCATCTGCAACACCACTGGTATCGTACGCGGGGGAACTCGAGATCCGCAGCGGCAATGACCCTAGCTTTGGTGAAGGTATCTCTTCTGGCTCAGCCAAGTTGTTCTTTTGGTACTTTCCAGCAATCAATCCCGATACTGCACATGCTCCTACCCTTGTATGGCTCCATGGTGGCCCTGGGGCCAGCGCCATGGGTGCATTATTTAATCTCTGTGGACCTCTTCGTTTGGAGAAAAAAGATGATGAGAGCTTTGAGATTTTCAACCATGCGCATACGTGGGCTTTGAAATATAACATGATTTTTGTCGATAACCCAGTTGGCACTGGTCTTTCGAGCGTGACTCCTGAAGGTGCTGAAAGGAAGCTTCCTTTGGATGAGAATTTATTAGACTACTCCAAACTGAAGAACCATCTTATACCATCGTCCAGTACGATGGTATCAAACGGTGTATCTTCCACAGACTTTGTGGTGCCTGCTGATCGAGAAATCGAAGAAGAGCCAAAATGGAGAGACGGCTATGCGGCAAACATGGCTGCGGTTGGTGCTGATGGTGTTGCATTCTTGCTCAAGTTCTACGCCGTTTTTCCGGAGCTTTATGATTCGGATCTCTACCTCACTGGAGAATCATATGGTGGAAAATTTGTACCGGCATGGAGTAAGGCAATCTTGAACCATAATACCAACCAAGCACTGCCTAACAATACTTTTCCATTCAAAGGCATTTCTATTGGTGATGGATTCACCGATCCTGTAACCCAAATACGCAGCCATGCCATACTAGGCCTCGTATTTGGCTATGTGTCGCGGAAGCAGGCTAAGAAGCTGGAAGATTTAGCAAAGCTGGCTATCATCTACTTGAGGGAAAAACAATACATCTTGGCCACCCTTTCTCGGGATATAATGTATCAGTACTTTCTTCTCTTTTCTGGAGGGGCAAATTGGTATGACATGAGGCTTGGGAACCATGATTCCAACGAAGAGCAAACCAAATGGATCAGTGACTATATGAACTTGGAGAAAACCCAGCGCAGCCTCAATATCCAAGGGAACAAGATCGAGTTTACTTTTCATAAAGACCCAGCCACGATGGCATATCTTTACGAAGACGGAATGCAGTCCACTCTTGGCTGGGTCGACGATATCCTTCGTGCGGGACTCAAAGTTCAGTTTTTCCAGTCACAGTTTGATTATCGAGACGGTATTTTCGGTAGTCTGGACTATATTGGAGATCTTGAGTATTTGCGTCCTTTCGTGTCTCGCGATTCTTGGGATGATGTCGGCCGAAAAGTGTGGAAAGATAGTAAAGGTCGACTAGTGGGCTATACCGTTGATCATGGACTGCTTCGACATGTTTCGCTACTGCGAGCAGGCCATACAGCACCTCGAGATCAGCCAGTCTACACATATGAAATGATGCAAGCGTTTATAGAAGATCGATCGCTAGCAAAGGACGAACCACCGACAACTTCGTTTATCAGGAAACAATAGTAGAAACCCATTCTTATAGATTTAGAGTTTATCAATTCGTATACACTTGCATTATCTGCTTTCATTCCTTCTCCTTGTCGTTTCAAGTAGAAGGCAACTAAACTATTGTACACAAGTCTGGATCTAAAACATCACAGTACAAATATCTGTCGGGAACCTATGCCGTGAAAGCAAATCCAAACAATCACTAATAGTGGTCCACCGTAGAGTTTTGGGGAACAGGCTAAATTTGGCTGTTAGTGATTCATATAATAAAAACCCCTGTAGTCTGTTCCATCACACTTCTGATGTCGACCCGAGAACCAAGCTCATCTTGCCTCTGTATAATATGCCCAAGCAAGGTACCCATTCTTTTGAAGCCTTTACCCCATGGGTCCGCCTCGTCCAGCATCCTCTGCGCACAAGCTCTGTAAACAGGATCTCGTATTTCAATGCCGGCAAGGAAAAGCGGACGACCAATGATAGCTTGCGGGGAATTCTTCCGAGAAGCATTTAATTTTAAAGACAGTTGAATTACTCTCTTTGCTGCTTCCTGTGACTCCTGGCAAATAGCCCAGTTGTCAACATGAAGACACCGATAATAAAGCACCACACAAGAGTTATATACGACTGCCAAAACTCCACGATTGTACATTTTGGCATCAATGTTGGTATGAGACATAAAGTCTGTCATCAGAGCATTGTCGCCGTATTTTGACAAGCCATCCAACTCGGCTTTCACTTGGCTCCGCCGGAATTCAAAGTCCAGTGGTCGCTGCCGCTGTAGATCGCAAATTTCAGAGATTACAATCTTGCATTCAATGAGCAGTCTCTGCAATCGTGAAAATGTAATATCTCTTGAATCTTGTTCGTTCCCACAGAGGTTCACAGCCCACAGCCGCTCTAACAGGTGATGGTTCTGGCGAAGCAGGGAAACCAGCTTGCCGTCTCCAACGCGTGTAAGAAGCGCACCACAGTCTTTGTTGGTCATCCAAATGATCATCCTTGCCCCAATGTTGCCAAATCCCACTGGATTCTTTGATTCGCGGAGGATACGAGTAGCCTGATCCAGAAATCGATTGCAATTTTCGGGGCAGTTTCCGGAAAAGAACTCACATTGTATTAGAAACCAAAGGGTTGCAAGAACACTATCAAGTTCCCAGTTAATGGCATCGGGTCCCAGCACCGACTCGACGGCAATTTTATAATGATACGCTGCTGTAACCAGTGACAATCCCTGAGTGTGAGACTTATGAATTGCGCTCCAAGCCATCATCGCATGGAACAAGGGGGCGTTGAACAGAGCCATATGGCTGAAAATATAGGTATAAATATTCTCTTCTGAATCCCTCAGCCGCGAAAACTTTGTCATTACTGTAAGGTAATGCTGTATCAAAAAAGAGTCTTCCGGCCGTATCACCGGCCCAGACACTTGCTGCGCACCATTATTTGACGCTTCATCTGTCAATGCAACAACACCACCCTCTTGCTGATCAGGAAAACCGATACCTGAGTCCATAGCCTCTGTCATCAACAGTCTCATCGCGTCATAATCTTCCATCCAGTTCTCATCCGGCAAGTATCCGCTACCAGTTTGTACTTGAAACAAATCTCCCAGCTCTGCAAACATGTCGTCACTGGCCATAGAGTTTGGCGACGGTGTCGTAGTTGTAGAATGAACGGAGTGGCTATTAGTCGAGCCATTCTTCGCGGTCGAACTGTTGAGAGTATTGGGACTGTTGGTAGTAGTAGTGACCGGCGTTGATTCATCCGAGGATTCTTGGACAGGTTTCTTATAATATTCAGCGGCATGGTTTATAAACCTTAACTGTCTCTTTAGCGGTCGTGAATGAGCGTTCGAGTTTCGGTTAGAGCCACTAAGACGGTCAACGTATAGGCAGTCGTAATTGAAACGCAGGCAACCCCTACAGGAGGGTTTTGTCTCGTCACACCGAATCTTTCTTTGCCTGCACATCTCGCAGCCAGTTCGTGACCTTGACCTTACATTCCTTTCAGCGCTTGGTCCAGTCATCCTTGTCTTTGATGAAAGCAACAATTTGTGGGGTTGAATCAACGATAACCTGACCAAGTGACGAGCGCTAGTCTAGCCTGATTGAGAATGTTGCACAGGTTCGATAATAGAAGAAGAAGCGAATCCCTTACAGAACCCTTTCCCGTTAATAATCTCCAACAGTTTCTTGTAGTTGACAATGTTGCCAGAATCCCATCTTTCGCGAGGCATCATTTCGTATGCGTTCGCAGGCTGATCTGGAAGAACCATACGCTCAGCACACACGTACGAGCAGCAAGTCGAAGCGAGCCATTGTAGACTACATGCTAGATATATTACAATTGTTTTAAACGAATTCAAAATATTTTCCTTTTTCAGAGTAATTGTATCTGCATCTTTAATTTTCCGTGGAGCATCAAGTCGCAGTATTCAAGCAGGACGTGGTAATGTGAAACGTCGCTGTCAGAGGAGGAACCTACTTTAAGGCGGTATCACAAATCGGACGCTAAGCGGTGGAGTATTGGTGCTATTAGATAAATTCTGCGATAATATATCGTACAGCGATTATAGATAGAGGGTTTTCAATCGAAATGTTCTGGGAACAATGTCAAAACCTTTGGGAGCAAAGGAAAGGAAAAAGTACGTCAAACAAAAGTGGTTTCCGTTCAATTGTCCGATGACCGTCAATGAACTTGAAGGACCCATCATGCTGAAACACACGGTCACCCCCACTCATCATCGCTCACTCCCTTATCATATCCAACAGGATAGCCCATTGGAGTTAACAATGGCTAGGAGATAGCTAGCCATGTTATAAACAGCGACACCATGAAGTCGATGGTTCCGAGAAGCTACTTGTTTTGGTAACGTGGAAGGATTTGCCAGATCTGGCGATAACTGCGGTTAAGCAAATTAAGAAGGCGTTGGGTATATGAGCTTGAGATATTGGGACTTTGGAGTTTGAAGGGCCTACAAAGCCGATAGACTTACGTATATCTGAGTTGAATCCCAAATTAACATTCATCGCTTCTTGGCGCTATATTTCCATTGAATAGGGGTCACATATCCAAGGGCCCATGGTCGAATGTAGGGTAGGGCTGTCATGCAAGCGACAGATTTGCGTGGACTTCCCCACTTCCCCGCTCCAAGGAGACCGACTCTCCAGAACTGGAAATGTTTCGGGTTAGCTAGTGCATGATCATCAAGAAAAATCGGAGCTCGCTTGAGCTGTTCAACGATATATTAGTTCGTTCTCATATCCCATATTCATGACACTTCACCATCTGTAATGGCTTACCTTGAACTCAAAGGCAAAAAGCTCCAGTTTGTGATAGCCTTTGTGGCAGCAGCAGCGTATATTCTGCAGGGATTTGATCAGTCGGTTCAGAATGGAATCCTGACGTTGGAAACGTTCATATCAACGTTCCCCCAAATTGATACCGTCAACACAACCGGAGCGCAGTTGTCGGCCAACTCTAGCTTACAAGGCACCACCGTAGCTGTTTACCAAGTGGGTGCAGCTTTTGGTGGTATAGCATGCGTCTTTATCGGTGATCTGCTAGGGCGTCGTCGTACTATACTTTTGTCGGCATCTGTCATTCTTCTAGGCGTTATTCTTCAGTCAAGTTCTTTTTACATTGCCCAGCTAATCGTGGGACGAGTCATTGCAGGTAAGTTCAATTACTGCTTCCATTTGTGTACCCATCTTCTAACATTTAGGCCTTGGAATGGGAGGTCTTACTTCAACCGTTCCTATGTGGGTTGCCGAGTGTGTCAAAGCGCATAATCGTGGTAAACTGGTAATGCTACAGAGTTTTGCTGCAATTGGAGGAATTGCGTTGGTTAACTGGATCGAGTTTGGGCTGTACTACGTCAACAATCCTCTGAATTGGCGTTTACCAACAGCTATGCAGGCCATATTTGCTCTTATTGTGCTTTTGTTTATTCCTTTTCTCCCAGAATCTCCGCGTTGGCTTGTCAAGCGGGACCGCTCTGAAGAAGCCAAGGATATTATTGCTGCTCTGGAAGATGAACCCAGTGATTCTCCTGTGGTTGAACAAGCTTATAACATAATATACGACACTCTAATGGCCGAAAGGGTCGGTGGGCACTCTTCTTTTGCGTTCAATAAAACAAGAAACTTTCATCGAACTGCACTGGCCGTGGGACTTCAGATTATTGCTAACATGACAGGAATTAATATCATCACATTCTACAGCACAGATATTCTTCAAACACAACTCCATCTGTCTGGTACAGTAGCCCGGTTGATTTCGGCAAGTTTGCAATTATGGCAGTTTATATTCGTCGGAATTTCTGCACTGTTGATTGACAGGGTTGGTCGTCGTCGACTTATGTTGGCTGCTGCTTCTGGCATGGTTATATCTCAGGCATCTCTGGCTGGTCTCTCGTCAAATTTGACCAACAAAAGTGCGGCGAGTGCTTCAATTTTCTTCTATTTCTTTGCCCTCGCGGCCTATCCTTCTGGTTTCATGATTCCGAGTCTATATGCAGCCGAGATCGCTCCTCTTCAAAACCGTGCTTCGGTTACGGCCATGTCCTCCGCTTGCAGTTCGTTTTGTGGATTCCTGTTGGCGGAGATCACTCCGGTCGGTTTCGCCAATATCCAATGGCGGTACTATATCGTGTTTGCTTGTATTAGTGTCATGACGGTCACGACAATCTACTTGTTCTACCCTGAAACTAAGGGACGTGGGCTTGAAGAGATCGATGACCTTTTCATGCGGTCAACATCGGTCTTTAGCACTGTCAGGCTTGCAAGGGCGTTGCCCAAAGGGGGAGTCATTGTTGCGGAGCGTATGAACGAAAAACCTGATATTGACCACATCGAGAGCTTAGTTGTCGATAATGTTTAGCTGCAGTTTCGAATGTATCATCCAGAACCAACATGACACTTGGCATCTACTGAAAATACGCGTAATGTTGAGTAAAATTTCTTGGTACAAGGCCGTTAATTCGTATCAGTTGTTGCTGATGTCACACGGGTATTTAAAAATGTGAGGTGTAAGTAAGTTAGTCAGATCTGATTAAATCAGAGAATGAGTTGACAAAAGGACAAGCCTAGCCAAAACGATAGCTTAGAATAGAGTCAATTATGATCAGCTTTTAATACTTGATTGACTTGATAAATGAGATGTAGATTGGTGCGAATAGGGATCGAATAGTGACTCCCGAGAGAGCAACTCACACACGATACCTCCTGCTGGACCTCACATTTGCTCGGCGTTACTTCCCGTCCCCATTCTCTATTACATGCTAACTCACGAGCCTATAAACGCCAGTATCAAGGATAGTTCACCAGCGGCTTCTGCCTCTCCTTCGTTGTCAAGAGGGATAGAGTTGAAGGCTAGCGCCGGCATCTGAGACAGAATCTGCATCTGCAGCTTCTCTTACAGCCTCGCAGCTAAAGTGCAATAATATAAGCTGAGTTTACAAAACAGAATATGTCAGCCAAATCTGACATGGCATTCGACCCATTTGTATTTGCAGCAGCACCGCGACTAAGCCGAGGATGGATAGAGTATCCTTCGAGCAGACTGCTCATTACTGCGCTCATATCTCTGAAAAAGAAGGTACACGGTGCCAAAACAGGCCGTTGTCACAAAGAGTACCAAGATGGAAAAGCTTGTGCTGCTTATTTGAAAACTATCGTAGGTAAAACCCCCAACGATCACACAGGGGATAATAATCGGCATAAGCGACAATGACGCAACATCCCTGAACGGCAATGTTAGTGATATTGTTATACCCTTGGTGGTGTACATCTCCATTTGCCAGAGCTCTTTTGTAATTCTCATGTTGCTGCTTGTATCGTACACAAACTGCACTCGCTTAGGATCAACATTAATATCTTTCATCAGTTTTACTAGACGCTCAATAAGCAACTCGTAATCTTCATGAGGATGCAATATTCCATGCCCTACACTGTTACCCAGATTAAACTTCACATTCAGTATTTTCGTCCATTTCGTACCGTCATTTTCTGCTAATTCCGTCTCCATGGCGAAGACTATGAGGTATGAACGAGGCGCTTAAGTTACTGGCGTACTTACCCTCAGTGATATTATATACCAACTTACCCTGCATAAGCCCGTGGTAAAATCGCCACGATAACAGAATCCCTAGTCACCGAGAACTTAGCGGCGACTATCTAAGAGAGTATGCGATGCTTGGTGTCCAAGATGGGTCGACCGTGAACAATTCCAATAGCAAGAACATCTTGAAATGGTATTATTTATCTAGATAGGATCCTGATAAGGTCTTGATCGTCAAGCTTTTTGATAGTGCAGCATTGGGCAAAGGTGCTGAACATGCTGGTGCTGCATAGAATGCAAGCCCTGAGATTGGTGATATAGAGGATGACCATGCGAGGGAGAGTATCGAACTTCGAGTACTTGCGTTTTGGTGAAAGCTAATAATGATGAAACCATCGCAACTAATGTATGTTGGTTATGCTTGGAGAAGCGTTTAGGTTGTATTTGGCAGGACAATGCTGAATAGAGAATCTAAACTTCACCATTTGATGTGTGTACCATCTATGTTTATAAACATGCCGTTGCCTTGATGAGACAGATTAGCGATTATCTTGAACAACTTCTGGGCTCTTTTCTCCGGAGGAATCACCTCTTTCATAAGCTGCTCTTTAATTTCCGGGTGCTTGATAAGCATCTCCTTAATAGAATTCTTCCCCATGTCGGTAGTAGGCGTACCTGGATGGAGAGCTCCAACTACAAACTTTTGTGCAGGGAACTCGAAACTGAGCTCCTATGCAATATAGTTCAGGGCAGCTTTGGAGTGTTCATAAGCAGACGTACTGATAGGAACAAAATCTCTCATTGAACCGGCCAGAGTAGAGATGAAAAGAATTTGTTTCACGATACTTGTCTTAATGAGAGGATAAAACTCACGGAGAAGCATTACCGGCCCTAGGAC
Source organism: Spencermartinsiella europaea (assembly GCA_030579595.1). Taxonomy (NCBI): domain Eukaryota; kingdom Fungi; phylum Ascomycota; class Dipodascomycetes; order Dipodascales; family Trichomonascaceae; genus Spencermartinsiella; species Spencermartinsiella europaea. The sequence continues at coordinate 312,044 of JAKTRG010000017.1, forward strand.
GTTGACTTCCCAGTGCTCGTGCCATAGATGAAGGGGAGCAGTGAGGACTGGATAAAATGATTGTGCGACTCCCGCGTTTAGGATAAGCACGTCGATCCTATCTGTGAGAATCCTAACTTGTCTCGCAGCCGCTTGAATACTTTTCTCAGAGGTCACATCGAGCTCGACCAACTTGACATTACTATGATGTTCCGCCCATGTTTTCAGTTCCGTCGCAGTAGAAGGATTACGGACCGTAGCAATAACAACGTGGTCCGGGCTAAAAGAACTTATCGCTTTCACCAATGCCAGGCCAATTCCTCGATCCCCCCCGCTTATGAAATGCACTATAGTCATCGTGGTAGGCCACATCTAGGGAAATAAGGATTATTTGTAGCAGTTCCGGAAAAGTTGACCCCACATACTAGATCGACTCGTAAAGCGGAGTTTTCTGACAATGTAGGAAGTTATGCCCGCACAATTCCATATGGCTTCGAGGATTTGCATCAGGCACAATCAATTGAAACGCATATATGAGTGCCGGCTTGCCAGCCAACTCTGAAAACATACGCGATACGGATACACGGCTGTGGGGATGGATTTTATTTTAATTTCTATCTCACATAGCTTACCCCACATACGACAAGAAAGCGGAGTTTTCTGACAATTTGGGAAGTCATGCCCGCACAACTCCATAACAGCGTTGAGCATTCGCACTGGGGACCTTCAACTGAAATTCAGATTTGAGTGGCGGCTTGCCAACCAAATTTGAAAACACTCAATACACGGGTGCGGGGCGATGCTTAAGAAATTATAAATTGCCAAATTCAGGAGAGTTTCGTTTAACTTTCACCCCACACCCCCCGCAATTTCTACTTCTATATAAGATTCAGTATTCCGAGATAGATATCACCCGTGAACCATCAAACCAGCTATGAAGTGAATGGACGACCGTATTTTAAAAGCAGCACTTGGGATACATCTGTATGGTGCTGGATTAGAGTTTAATAGGCGTATAAGCGACTCCCGATTCCCGATTCCCGATTTTAAGACTTGAAATTCATTGCCATCATATTTTAAAAGATAGATACGGGTAAAAGCAGGAAAGTACTCAGATTATATGGTCTTATCCACTTAAGATGATGTTGTCAGCGGGTCGGGCCGACATTTAGTTTGAGTAGTAGACGAGATTGTTCTGAGGCGATCGCCTGCTCGTCTCCGGCGGGGCCTCTCAGGGGAGGGTGGTCCCGCTTCGTGGAATTGGTGTTCTGACGACATCATCTTTTACCGCATATTACAATAAACTAATTAAGTTCAAAGGATTCCTGTGAATTGGAAGAGCGTTTAAAAGGTCTCGGAGGTGACCTGTGGACATATTGATGTATTACAAATTTAAGTGTTTGTACCGGACTTTAATGTTGATTTAATTTTATTTTTAAGGTAAAAAAGGTAACTGTGCATTCAAATACCTCCAACGCAGTCAAAGCAGCCACCGGGATCGTTGTTGTCGTATGTTGTAACGTAACCGTACTGGGTTCCGATTTCCACACAGCCTTCCCCTGTGGCCGGAACAGCAATGCTCCAGGCACCGGGGCACCCGTCGGAAGGAGCTGAAGAGCAGCCTACGAAATCAGGGCTTTCATCAGCCCCACAGCCGCTGAAATAGATCGAGCCAACATATGTATTCCAGTTGCATTGGTAACCGGCAGCATCGTCAGGGACGCACGAGCCTTGGGTGGAGCCAGTACAACTCGAACCCGAGTAGAATTCCATATTGCATTGGGCATTGACTGCCAAAGGCAGAGTAGTGAGGGAGATAAGGCTCAGAATTTGGGACTTGGACAACATGTTTTGGGGTTTCTAGAGTAGCACAAGGATAGTAAGCGTCGTCTAGAGTGAGGTTGGAGGTTGGGCTTGGGAATAGCTGATATCTATGCCAGTCTCGCATCAATTTATATGTGAAATGGACAACCACACGGGTCCTGAGAACAACTCCAGATTGGCCCAAATTCTGAGCCTTGTCTGCCGAATATCAAATGGCATTTCGAAGTGTTGATCTATTCCGACGCACGCCCCACACTCCGCAACGGCCAACTTATCCGCCTGACTGTGAATGTAATGGTCGTATAGCAAGGCCACCAGAACCAGAAGAGCAAAGCATCTGCCACCACCTCCATCGAAGGAAAAAGAATCACTAAGAGAGCTTAGTCTCAAGTATCTCCAATACGGTCAGCACATTTGCCGGGGATGCTGTTGTTGAACGTGTAGTCATATAGCCATACTGGAGTTCGATGTTCAGGGGCCGGGACAGCAATGCTCCGGCTACCGGAGCGGCTACCGGAGCACAGGTCAGGTCGTCGATATTGCCTGAGGTAACCAGGAAGGAAATGGGATTCAATAGCATCAATGTATTTGTAAAGTAAACAGCATGTGGCCCAAAGGCTCCCCTAGATTGGTTGAGATTCTTCGTATAGAGGCTAAGAATCGAGTTTCGAAAATGCATATCATCGACTGATCCCCTGTTGTAGAAATAAGGTTTGATAACCTATTAGGCCGATCAAAAATAGTGTTGTCGGGCCGTGCCGTGCAAGGATCGCCGATGTTGCTCGGTTCATTAAGACTCCGCTTTGAAACGTGGTTCTAACGATGGAACAGTGTGTGACCTAAAATTACACAAGGACTGCACCTTTAAAACACAGAAGTGTAATATATATGAATATTCTTCTCGCTTTTTCAGCTTTTAAAACATACAATGCAACAAATTACCCACGAACTGGTCATATCCTCTTACCCGGACACCTCCTCCTACTTCCTTCCCGGTGAGTCGCCCAATCCTCACAATGCTCTACATCCGGTGTATATACGCTACGGCGAGGCAAGCATCGCTTCGACACCAAAGGACTACATCCCTCCCCCTCTAACCTCCCCTCTGGGAGGTTAGGTTGAATTTACAGTCAGAATTGATTTCCCCCAGTAGGGTGGTGGTAATTTAGAACCATTCTGCCGTGGTACGAGTTGGCTACATTTGATGTCATTTGCGGTGGGGAGATGCGCCTGCAAATAAGCTCGATTTAAGCCGAGATCTGGGAGAAGACTATCACAGTTGCTTTGGACGTCCCAGCTGGGGCCATTACGAGCGGAGCTCCAATAATGATGTTGTGTCAGAAACTGCGCGTACGTACGGCTGCTTTGGAAGAGTTGAGAAATTGCGGTAATGAACTCTTAGATTGGATCGTTTATCTGATGGTCATATACACGTCTTTGATGAATTTTGATTTATGCCAATCGGAAATGTTGGTAGCGTCCTGAATTTCTTTATTGGTGTCTCTATCGAGAACCCGTGAGATACTGCGAGTGAGCTATCCAAGTGAGCCAATTGTGGCAATGGCAGCGCACACTATTATGCTTGAAAGAGAGGAAGGACCAGGGGAATCTGCTGTGAGATATATACTTGACACACTGAAACGTGATGGATGTCAAAGAAGTTAAAGCTGCAGACCAACTATTGTCTAGTGAGCAGTCTCTTTAAAGGGTATGGGGCTCGTTGCAGTGTACAGACTGAGCGTTCGTTGTTGAAAGAGCGGATCCATCGAAAACACTGGATAGTCGGGGATAGGGATCGTTGCCGGTGATTGTACAGGCATTCCAACGGGGGTGTGGGCTGTGCTTTGACAAAACCAGAAAGCCCGTGACCTGTTGATTCCTGTGTATTTGGAGAGTAAGCAGGTAGATTTGAGTTCAATCAAGATGTTCGAGGGGGGCAAGGTCAGCGTGTGGAGTGATGCATTCACGGTGAATGTAATTCAAGTTAGGAATAACCAAGGGTCAGCGGATAAGAAGTATGCAATCCACATGTTGCTATGAGAAATGAGGTGAGGAGAACATTTGGGGAGACCAAGGAGTTTATTAGCGTGTATATGCGACTTGGGACGCCATTCAAGTATACGGCGATGCCGACGGCTGAAGCGGAATTTGAGAATACACATATCGTGTACAATTTGATACGGTCAGACAAATGGCCAAGGAAATATAGTGAATGGCAGCATTGATGATGATATTTATTTCGAACCGCGAGCGGGAATAATGAGATGTTCGAAATCTTGGCGGATGCGAATATGTGGTGAGGCGGAACAGAGAGAGAGAGAGAGAGAGAGAGAGAGAGAGAGAGAGAGAGAGAGAGAGAGAGAGAGAGAGAGAGAGAGAGTGTGTGTGTGTGTGTGAGTGTGAGTGTGAGTGTGAGTGTGAGTGTGTGTGTGTGTGTGTGTGTGTGTGTGTGTGTGTGTGTGTGTGTGTGTGTGTGTGTGTGTGTGTGTGTGTGTGTGTGTGT